>JASSRZ010000023.1:15298902-15317105 GCA_032164315.1 Malacoctenus gilli | reverse complement strand
TGTGTGTGTGTGTGTGTGTGTGTGTGTGTGTGTGTGTGTGTGTGTGTGTGTGTGTGTGTGTGTGTGTGTGTCTCTACTTCTCATAGGCGGGATCTTTGTTGCGGGAGGACACGACGGGCTCTTTGAACTGTGACAATCGACCAAAGTTTTGAAGCACGCTGCATTTTGTCGGTATTAATCCGATCCTTGATTCTTTTATGTGAAGAAGTTCTTTTCAATTATGCTTCCTTCTTTTACATTTTCAAGTTCATCCATTGGCCTTGCTTAACTAGGAAAAAAAAATTGCTTCAGCACATCATTCTGCCTCCTCTTCACAACTTATTTGTACCAGTAAATTTTCTCTCTCTATTCAGGCTGTTGCTTTCTATACATGTTTGCTTTTGCCAAGGCCAAGGCCTCCACTAAATGCCAATTGAACTTGTTGAACTTCCTGTTTATAGGAGACAATCTTTTCCTCAGCTACCTTGGCAGGCACTATACCGCACTGTTTCACGTTTGTCTCCGCAATCTACAAACTGTAAATCTGCTCTTCATCTCTGAGGCATCAATGCTTGCCCCCCCCCCATCCTCCTCTCCGCCCCCCCCCCCTTAAAGATAAAAAGACTGGATTGGGTTTATTTGAATATGTGAAGTTGGGTCGTTGCAGCGGAGGAGCAGCCTTGTGGAGTCGTGTTCGAGGTGGCAGAGTAATTTCTGAACGGGAAGGAAAAAATTAATTAGAACTTTAAAAAAAAAAAAAAAAAAAAAAGCTGCTTTTTAGCAGTTAAGGCTGAATCACTGACTGGACGAATAGAGGGACGACCAGGACGACTCCTGAAAGACTGAACGGGTTTTCTTTCCTTTTTTGTGTGTTCATTTCCTGTGCAGTATTACAAATATTGCACAAACAGGCTTTCAAGTGCAGGTATTTACAAGCAAATGACCCTCAATATCTTTATTGTTCCAAACATTCAAAAACAGACCAAGATGGGAAGTAAAATAAGGAGACAATTTAGTTAACATCTTGTTTCCATTGAGAATTTCCTTTTGGATGATAAACTAAAGATCTAATTCAGTCGAGCTCCTTTTGTTCCCGACTTGTCGACGTTGTAAAGAACAGACGCTTGAGGACCTTGTGACTCTGACTGTAAACCTGCCACGCTGACTAAAGTTTCCAAGCACTCAGACAGTTGTTTGTGCTGCAGAGCTGCTGTCTCTCATTTGCACTTTGTGCGAGGCTGAAGCAGTTGTCACAAGTTGCTGTTTCGTTAAACTCCTGTTCACTGGAGGTAGAGGACCTTGTTTATCGGCATTAATCTGATGGGAAGCCACCTAAAATTAGAGCCACAGAGCCTGCAGACAATTTTGTTTCTTTACCACCTCGCAAATTTGGTTCCGAGTCGTCGTGGGATCGATGACCCTCCGTTTAATTATCGGTTATTAAAAGCTACAAAATCCCACCCAAATGAATCAGCAGGCTGATGCAGCATATTCCCAACAAGGTGGCTGATTAATGAGACTCCGATTAGAGACAATTTAGTACCAAACGAGACATGAAATGAAATATCAGACGAAGCAGAGGCTTCAGGTACGATCGGTCTTTGCAGCCAGTCGCCACCCACATTCAGAAGGGCGCTCGGCGCTGTGATATATAGTCAAACATGAACACATTATGTTTCCCAGCTCTTTGAGAGCCAGATCCTGCTGCACCGCTGTCTCTCAAGGTCTCCCTCTGTCTGCTCCAGCTCCACCAAGGTCACTCGCAGCGCTGCAGGCTCCCCGCAACCTTGAGCGGCTAACTGACCGGGAAATGTGCGCTCTCTCGTTCCACCACCTATGTGTCCCAGTGTCAATCAGCCAGATACAGAGCAGGGCCGTCATTAAATGTTCCAGCGTGCTGCCGCTTAGACATTAGGTCACTTTAGTCGGCGTAAGCTGCGATAAAAAGGCCTTGGCTCAAGGCCGCTGGTGAGAATCAGAGAAAGAGTTCGGCTTCTGAAGAAACATTAATTGATTTAGCTGCCTTAATACATCAGACAAACATGCTTCCATGTGCGTGTGGAGATAAGTTCCTTTTATATATCTTTATATAAAAACAGCAACTTTCGTACGTTCGCTTTGTTTTTAATTGTGTCCATGTCGGCTCAAAAGATCTTCCTGCCCTCACGACCCCTGATGGTGTTTTTTCTTTGAATCACAGTCACACCACATGAAATGTAAGTAAACATACGCGACTGTTTCAATTAACAAGGCTAAATGCTAAAAGCTTTTTAAACGAAGGCGAGCCGCAGAGTGCCGCCGGCATTAGAGCCACAACAGTGCGAGCGTATCCAGGACCTTGGTTTTGATATGAAATCTCGTGGCCTTGCCTCTACTGCCCTCCATGTTAAAAGCTCTTTGTGACAAGGAAATTACTTTATGAACCTCTGAAAGACACTCCAACTCTCCAGCCGCCCAGTTAGTTTCATTGCCAGGCCATGAGAGGTGTGTGTGTGTGTTTTCCCCCTCGTTTCTTGAGTCGCTCCGGGTTCGCCGGTCACTTCATCGGTCCCTCTGTCCCCTCTCTGATTTCACGACTGCTCCTTGGTTGATCGACCTTAAGCTTTCTTTGCTTCCAAGGAGAAAAGTGGCATCTGTATTGAAAGAAAAGGTGTCCAAATGTTTCAAAGTTTATATTTTCAGCCCCCCCAAAAAATCCCAATCTGTTGAGGGGGAAAGAAACATAAATATCTGGCTGGTGAGTTGAGGATTTATGGATAAGGAGAGCCTGAGAGTATGTTGCATTACCTTCAGTTTTCATATTTTTTTTCTACAATTTTCAAATGCTGCAAAAACAACAAGACTGTTTTTCATTTTTCCAAGGTCTGTGGAAATCAGTTTATTTGTATGTGCTGACTTGGCATTGAGTGAATCATATTTATATGTGCACGGCGAGGTCTGCGAGGACTCGGTTCCTTTATACGTGTACCTGGAGTGGTCGGGCCGGATGGAGGCAGAAATACCAAACATGTGTCTCTGCGGCCTTGAGACTTCACAGGGCTCCGACTGCGGTACTCAGCTCGGTAAACACAGTTTCCTCCTGTGGCTCTCTGTTTGGACAGGAAACAAGGAAGCTGATCAAACACTGACGCAGAAGGCCACGGCTGCACTGCGCACAAATAGAGTTGCAGGTCTTTCAAAACCCTTTTAAAAATGGAGAAACGTGAAATAGCAAATGTCACTTTTCAGGTGCGGAAGCGCCAGCGAGGTCTTGCGCTGTGTGCCTTCGGAGCAACACCTCCCCGAAACTGAATCACTCGACGTCGATATCACCTCGTCTCAAACATTCGCCGCGATCGCAAACACGGTAAATTTGGCATTAGTGTCCGACAGCCCGCAAGCCTGCAGATTTACAGCCCTGTCGTGATGACACGGACACGCGGGGCTAACGGGTTCACATGATGGAGAGCATTAACTGGATGGATGGAAGGATGGATGGATGGATGGTGGGGGCGGGGGGGGGGTGGATGAAACGAGGGGTTGAAGATGTGTGTACACGACAGAGGTTAATGTGTACGGTGATAATGCTTCCCCCTTGTGACCGTTTGATAAACTGCAGACTTGACTGAGACTCGACGTTTGCAAGACGGTGGATAAAAGACTGCAGGTGACGGTTCCGGTTTTTCATCTTTACTTAAAATTGATACTCGATTGTGGCCTAATTTTGGTGGGTTTATTCGGAATTTCAGTCCATCACTCGACTCTGATGTTGGCTTTTTCGATGCCAAAACTTTGCCGTCGAACTCGTCTCGTTTCAGGTGCGAATTGGGGACTGGGGACGTTGTTTTATTGGTAAAAAATAGTCACCTTCTAGTCAGTCACCTTCACTCTCTCTGAATTAGAGCCTCTGACAGGCCAGTTTGAGCCCACTGGCTTCACGTTTGACACAAAGACTGGAGGCCTGTGTTGTAGATGCACTCAACACTAGTTGATTTTCTTGAGTGGCAAATACACTGTGGACAAGTTTCTAGTTTCTCAAACAATAAATGTAAGAAAATCAAGTTTCTTACCTCTGAGCATCGTTCTCGTGAATCAAAGTCTTCCTTGGGGTTTGTTTCTGTTCTGAAGCGTTTGTACGAGCGCGCGCTACGAGAACGAGCAGAAGAGTACTGCAGTTCTGTGTTTTGACCACAGGTGGCAGTATTATTAAAAAAACTCCGTTTTGCCTCCTTAAGTCCTTGTGAAAACCTGCGGGGAGCCGATTCACACAGAACAAGCTCAGACTAGACGCTGAGTTTTGAAAGCAGCCCCATTGCTGCACAGCCCCGTATATAATTTTATAAATATAAGATTATTCTGCACACCGAAGGTCAAACAGTGAAGTGAAAACACCAAAAAACGTTTTTTTTCGAGAAGGGAAACTTTATTCTTACAGCACAATATTACTTTACTTCTGTGAGTTAAATAGGAATTCAAAGAGTCTAATAAGGAGCTCATCAATTCATAATACAAATACCTGCGTTGCAAATGGGGCAAAAAAATGCGTTGTTGTTGTTCTGAGTGGGTAAAAAATAAAAGCCCTTTAGAAAAAGAGGAAATATCAGTTTCAGTTTGTCGGTTTTTTAAAAGAAAAAATAGAAACAGTAAACGGCAAACCACCTTTTGTGAGGCGTCGCTGCAAGTTAAAGTGAGAGTACAATGATGCTCCTGGTAATTAACCATGACGCTTTCAACATCTCTTTGAGAGCCAATAAAAGAGAAGATTAAAATAGTTCCTCACTTTTCTGTGGTGTTTTTTTGGAGGGGCGTTGAACTGAGATGAATGGTGAATTGGATGAGAGGGTTCCTTGACACCGGGGTTACTCCTCTTTATTCTCAACAAGCTGCTCCCTGGAGGCTTCACTTGAGATCTGCAGAATGGGAGTACTGATCTCACTTGACTGCATGTCGCCGGCCACCCGCAGCAGGCAGCTCAGGACCATGTCCTTGGCCAGGCCGGCCTCCAGGTTGCCATCGCGGCTCAGCTGCAGCGTGATCTGGTCCAGGCTGGTCAGGACCAGCTCGGAGCCCAACAGGGGACAGATGACGCCCGAGTCCGAACCGGGGGCTCCCTCTCTCGCCATGTTGTCCATCATGTGCTGCTGGTACAGATCCAGAATCTTCTGCTCCAGGTAGTGGTTCAGAAGGGAGTTGGAGAACGGCCCCTCGCGGCCCTGCAGCCACAGGCTCCGGTCCCGGAAGCTCCCCTGCCTCCTACGATTCTGGCCTCCCTTCGGGGGACACCTGAGCCCACCCTGAGACGCCTGTCCCACGAGGGACTCCTCCACGGCCGAGGGGACGTCGAAGGACTGCAGGAAGGGACCGGCGGCCTGGGCGTCGGCACAGACTCGCAGCTCGCCGGCGGCGGCCGTGAGAGGCAGCACCTGGTCGCCCCCAATGTGGAGGTCGCTGTAGTTCTTACAGAAGCTCTGACAGAAGGAGGGAACCAAGAAAGGAGTGTCGCCACCCGAGGGACTCTGCGCTGGGATTTCGATCCCTGGAGACATTTGGCGGCCGGTGTGGGCTGCCTGCTCATCCGACGACTGCAAAGGAGAAATGTACAACTCCACCGACGCGGACCTGTCGCCCGATTTCACCGCACGCTCAGGGGAGTCGTGATGAACGAGGGGGGTGCGTCTGACGCTTGGGAGGAAGGGGGAACCGGAGCTCGGTCGTCCGTGGAAAGTCTTCTGGGGAGGGTGGGAGTCCAACTCCTCCGGTTCACCATAGATCATCTTCAGTAATCTGCCTTCACAAAGCATGGCTGCAAGCGAGACCACAGTTTTGGGAGTTAAATTAAACTTTATTCTGGCAGTACAATTTTAAATAACAATGGTACAATTCAAGGTGCTTCAAAAAGGAAACACGAAATATGTGTCAGGTGAAAAACGGTGAAATGAAAGGAATAGACGAAAATGTAAAATTTAGTACGAAATGGGCTGGTTCTAACCTATAATGACAAGAGCACAAATGTCTTTAAAAAATGAACCTGCACAGTAATTACAAGTACTTAACAGAAGTAAAACAGACATATATTGAATAGAAAAAAAACATAAAAATGATAAAAAAAAAAAACCCTCCATATCCCTGCTTAAAACTCGACAGTTATTGAAGTACAGAAGCCATTTCACTGATTTTCAATGAAATTCCCAAACAAAGGCTTCATGAAAAGCCAACTTATCTAAGTTATAACTACTGTGTATAAAGACCTGCGTTGACTCAGACAAACGTCTCTTACCTGCAGTGCCAAAGGCAGAAAAGTTATGTTCAGGTGTCAAATGTCCTTCAGCTTTCTGGAGAACTGCAAAATCAATAAATTTTTTCGAGCTCCGCTGGAAGAAAGATTCAAAGCGCGTGCAGGCGTTCATTTATACCAACTTCACAAGAAGGAAGTGGGAATGTGGGAAAGTGGAGTCACTTCACTTTCTTCCCATCTGTGCAAACTGATAAATCCGCCCTGCTCGCGAATACAACAGAGTATCTCCTCATCATTTTAATGCCTCATCATGTTTTCTTAGGATTTCATTGTCGGCACCCTGATGTTGTCTTTTTTTCTGTTCAACTTGGCAATTTTTATACAGTTTGCACATTTAAGCAAGTGGGACTTACCATTGAGAGACTCTGTCGCAGCATGTCTGTAAAAAGAAACACTGACGTTTCGTTTCGAGGTATAAGAAGCAGGTGTGTGACTGATGTTCGTCTGAAAGCAGAAAAGAAAATCGGACTTCTGTGATCAAATTTATAAAAGGGAAACAGACGATGATCATTGGCTACATCATTTGATTCCCTCTTCCTCTCCTGAAAGGTGAAACTACAAATTCTGCGTTATCTCTTCGTAAGAAGAACGAAGATGAAAACAGTTTTCGGCTTAAATCGTCATAGTTTATGCAAAGAGCCTTTGTTCTAAAGCAGAAGTGTGAGTTATCAACCACAAGTCACCATTTCCTCCTAGAAACTGCCACTTGAACCTCCTGAGACCTCGAGACAGTCCAAGTTTGCCAGATGTGAAGCAACTTTTCCTTTTTGTGTCTTGATCTTTTTTTTTTCATAGTTTGAATTCAGGCTTGAAGCTTTAACTCAGTAAGCGGAGCAGTGAAAGTGACTGAAAACCTGCGGGCGGTATTTATGGCTCAGGGATTCTCCCCTGTAGCTGAAAGCATCCTGTCTGCACACTTGTCTGGCAGCAATTAGGTCTCTTTGCTTTGGACTTCCCCTGCTTGTGGCAGTAACGCCCAACAATAGAAGCGAATGAAACGCGAGAGAGCATTTTTATTATTTATTGAGAGAGGAAACGTGAGACACAAGCCAATTTCTATGAACATTTGAGCCTGTTCTGTCCAACAAAAGTGGTAAAATTGGTCATTTTGTGGTAAAGCATTTTCTTCTTGTTTAATACTCCAAGTTGGAAATAATAAACTGTTAGACAATTATTTATTAACATCTTTCACTTGAAGCTATTGTCTTTGTTTTCACAAGCTCTAAAGTCACATCCTTTGAGGCCGCATACTTAAAAAAAAAAGTTTTTTTGATCCCTTTTTGTTTAAAACCTTCTTGTATAAGTCTTGATACCCGACACAGGTGGCGATGAGAGCGCACCGTGTCCGGTTACAGCCCCGTTGCCACAGCAGTGTTGCCGGGCGACATCTGATAACATTAAAGACATGATGAGATCAGGTCGGACACCTGTTTCAGATCCGCCGCTGCTTCTGCTTCGTGAGGACACTTCAGCACCCTGGACAGCGACTGGACCTCCCGGGACAAGAGCTGTTCGTTTGGTGGGACGTCCAAAGGTCACGGACGGATGGGGCTCACGCGGAGAAGAAGCCCAGTCTGAGGCCATGAGAGGCGTCATTTAGCGGCATGTTCAGGAAGATCAACAATGTGTTTCGGCCCAACCACCACGGACACAGAGGGCGCGATGGAGGCGGCGGCGGCATTGGAGGGGTCCGTGCGGAGCACGACTACCACAACGCCTGCACCGTCCGGCTGGTCCGCAGCACCTCCATGCTGGTGGTGGGAGAGCGGAGCCGCACGGCCGCCGGCTCCACCTTGAAACGCAGCAAGAGCACGGTGAGCATCGAGTCGACGCTGTACTACTACCAGAGGCAGGAGGACAGGATATGGCTGTACTCGCAGAACCAGAACTGCCTGGAGTACCTGGAAGCGCTGGTGGCGCTCCGGAGGCAGTACACCAAGAGCGTGAGCGATCTGAAACACAACGAGGCCAAGGCCACGGTGTCCTCCAAGAAGAAACCCGCACCCCCTCCGCCCACACAGGAAGAGGTGGTAAGATCGAACCATCAGTCCTCGGTGGTTGGGAGGGAAACCTCTCCAAAATAAAGGTCATTTATGTGTTAACCCCAGATTTCCAGAGCCAAACCCTCAGCCCCTCCCGTCCCCAACGAGGAAGACACTTTGCAGTTTTTTGACGAAGTCATTGCCAGCTGTGACCCCGAACCTCAGCGGAAAGCTTACAGGGATGACGGACACGCCGACGTGGATTTCATAGGTGAGTTCGAAGCCAAACACGTGAGGAAAATGTGATCAAAAACTGTCTTAATTGTTCCGGTTCCTTCTGATAGTCCGGCACAAAAATCTCAAAGGATTCTCTATAAGCAATTATATGTTTAACAAGATTGAAAAGAAAATGCAGGCTAGTGTGTAAGCAAGTAAATGGTGCTGAATAAAAGCAAACACAATATTAATTTGCAAGCTCTTGTTTTAACTTTGCACCATGGCTAAATAAAAGTAATAGTCCAGAGCAGAATCTCTCAGAAGTTCAAGTCAAGTGAACTCCTATTTTATTGCTCGGTGTTACTGAGCAGTGCGGTGAGATTGTGGTTCGTACTTCTTAAGTCTCGGTGAGAAGGTCAAAGGTTCGAGCCCTGAGTTTGCATGAGGGGGTCTCTTCCGCGTTTATTCTCTGTGACGGCCTGACGACCCGTTCAGGCCGCACCCTGATTTCACCAACTGCGAGCTGGGATTGTCTCCACCGGAAAGGATAAATGAATCGATGAAGGGCTGTGAAGACTTCAAGGATTCTGCTCCTCTAAAGAGCATGTCATCAATAACGTGTGCCAGGCTGAAATACGCAAGGCCGTCGGCGACAAAGCTGCCTCGATGGCGCCAGATGTCGTTTAGTTCCTCTGCATATTTCGCTCGCATTTATCGCCACTTTCCAGATGTGCAACATTCTTATGCCAAAGGGGCGCTAAGGCAGCGTCACGTCATAAGCTGCACTCTGATAAAAGGCCAGGTGGTCCCTCCCTCCTTCATCTGTCAAACCTGTCATCCATTATTTAAAAGAGGGGAAAAAACAATTATCTTCAGCAAACCTCCGATCAATTCCTGGTTTTTGTCCATTTCAAGTGAGTTGTGGCTTGAAGAGGAAGGTGACATTGATGCCCACATATGGCCTCTGCTTTGCATGACGTAGCTTTATCTTGCACTGAATTGAGGTGACGAAAACTGCGTTCCCAGCGGAGAGTTTCTGGGATCATTCTTGAGCTTCGCTCTTCGCTGATTGTTCCACAATCAGATTCATAAAACATCGTCTGTCTCTACTTCTGAGAGAATTACCTCTTAGAAACGTTTTTTTAAGCCCCTACTTGCCACAGAGCTTTTGTGTATTTACATAATCAACTCTAAAATGTTGCTCCAAGTGTTTTCTTCTTAGCACTTCCTCCTCTCTCCCCCACGCTGCCTTTGCACCAATGTTTTGGAGAAGTGTCGCTTATCTCACGTCTGAAACTGTGTTATATTTCTTTATTTGGTCAGATGTCCAACTTTTGACTCTAGAAACGTTGAAAAACACATGTGCAGAACACTTTCCTCATGTGTTTGAACCTGCAAGTCTGAACGCGCATGACTGCAAATATTGCCTGGATTTTTCTTTTAAAGCCACTTTAATCTCTCAAGTGTTTGTTCTTGGGTGGGGAAAAAAAAACAACTCAAAGAGCGAGAGAGCACTGACTGACTCCTGCCTGCTTCCGCAGTGGCCTCCAGCTCGGCTGAGCATGACCTCCACTCTAACTGGGTCCTGCGGGTCCCTCGGGTTGCTGATGATCCCGAACAGAAAGCGGCTTACGACTGTGCCAACAAGAGCGCCCCGGCGAAGAAAAAGCAGAGCGGGTCCACGAGCAGCAGACTGCGACTGCAGAGGAACCCGATCCACCTGCCCAAAGTGGTGGAGAGCGCGTTTCAGACTCTGCGCTTCAAGCCCAAATTAAAAAAGCACTGAAGCCTGGTGGACATTTGAAACCGGGCGGCACGACGGCCGCCACCGCTGACGGAGAGCTCGGCCCAGTTTGTTTGGTCAGACACCATGATCGACAACCACAAAGATCTGTCTGGCGCGATCAATGGCGGTGATGAATATTTCATTTTGGTCAGGAAAATTGAATAAATCGTTTCCAACATAGTCCTCTATCACACTGCTTCTTTATGGGGGCACAGGCACCTCATGGGGTACCTGAAAGACTTTCCCAGGGGTCCTTGAAACTGTCTACAAATGATTGAATTCATGCATGAATAGTGTCAAATGGTTACAGTGAAAAGCCGTCGAGTGTTTTAAGGTGATGATTTTTGGGGCATTCATTTCATTTTTTTAAATTTTAGATTAACAAATTAATCAAATTTTAAGTCTCCAAAATCCCATTTTAACATTAATATCCATTTATTTGAAGCTAAATCTAAAAAAGTCAATCAGTTTGTTTTACAACTTTTTTTGCAAACATCGTGCTGGTTTGTTGATACATCACTGAAAAAAGGTTAAGTCTCTGATCTAACTCGTCATACCTTTTGTTTGTGACTAGAATTAAGAGTTAGTCTTATTTTACAGCCAATTCGAGCAAAACTGCCTCTAAATTCAGGCGGTTTCTATACGCTTCTCCTTATAGCCGCCTCCGGCCCAGTGGCTGTGTTGTGCTGGCTCTTTGTTCGACATACAACTAATGACTTTGACCTTTCTGTCAACAGAATTTTTTCCTCCCCTGATGTCTTTTGAACTCGACTGAAGAAGAAAAAATGTTGAGCATTGTGAGCGATACGGCATTTCAGTACTGTTCAGATTATAGATCAGACCTGCGAAGAAACTGCATTCCTCGCCTCAAAGCCAGCTGTGCGGACGGAACAATGCGTCCTTTCAAACGGCGAGCTGAAGAGGACGGCGTGAACGTGCGCCTCGCTTAAAGCTCAGGTTCACCGAGGTGACGTCCAGGAGCTGAAAAGCCCGAAACACGCTCAACTTTTATCGTTTGAGGCTAAACGGTCCCAAGCTCCGAGTTGATGCAACAAACTACAAGAAAACACTGCAGGAAAATGTTATCCGAGAGACGCGACGACATCAGTGACCAAGCAGGACCTAAAACTGAGCTGAAACTGTGACGAAGATCTTTGAGATGTTTGTAGTCTCGAAAATTTAAATGTCTAAAGTTACATTTAACAGGAATTGTGTTTAATTTTTGAAAAATATTTTTCCTGGAAAGTTGTTCGTTTCGTCTCTGAACTTCTTGTCACAGCGCTGCTTTAATGTTCCTATTTAAGTGCAGGACGTCAAATCATCGCATCGATCGTCTTTTTTCTCGTTTATCGCGATCAGTCGATCCATTTTTTTAAATCTTTTTTTGAGAACCTGTGGGAATCTTACGCTTCAGATTTTCCTTTGACATTTGAAATGAAGACAAGGTGTCGAATACATTTTCTTGTCTTTATTATAAACGTGTCGGAATAGAAATCGGTAACTTTACAACATTCATTTCTTTTCTGCTTTGACTTTGGGGCTGAAGAAAGACGACATCGGCTTCATGCCGGTTTTATCCACCTTGGCCAGAGTTTTCTGAGCTGTTGTCATCTTCTTTGGCGGCTGCAAAAAAAACAGGGGGAGGGGGGCAAGAAATCAATATAACTCAACGACCTTGCAGAGAGACAGCAGGGAATTCATTACATATCATGAACTTTAATTCAATCTGAGAGGAGATGCGTTTCTGCTCGCAGAGCCCCCGAGTCCACAGTCGACACATCCAGGTAAACAAATAGACAAACAACTACACGATCGCTCAGGAATTTATAGGACAGATTCCAGAAATACAAGCAAGCAAAATTAAAGAAAAGAACTCCTGTGATCAGAAGCATCGATTCGGCCAACAGTTGTCTGTATCCAGGCCGACCGCGACCGCACACACTCACTTTCCGCGCAAAGTCGGTGCTGTTGAATTTGGTGTAGTCTTCTCCAGCCTCCACCGGCTTGTCTGAAAGTTTCCGCTTCTGCCAAGACGAGGGGAGTAAAGAAATGCTTTTCATGACCGTCGACGCCGTCTCCCCCACTGTCCCGACACCACCCAAGAGCGTCGTTAAATTCAGGTGTTTTTGTCCTCAAAAAGTCGCGGCAGTGTGAGCGAGACAAAGTGCGCCGCAGCTGCAGAAGCATGCAGAAGAGAGAGGATGTGCAGTGCCACACGTGAAGTTGCCAGCATACCTTGGAAGGAGGCTCCGTCTCCTTGGGACTCGTAAGCTCTGGTAACCTGTGAGGAACAAACAGGGGGGGGCGTTGTGACTTCACGTCCAGAGGCCGCGATGTTAACTCGCCATGTTTTCATGGTTAACTCACCCCAAGTGTGTGAGGAGGGCTTTGCTCAGGTCCTCGCTGATGTACTCGGATATCAGTCCGTGGGCGTAGCGCAGGTAATCCTCTGTATCAAACGAGAGCAGTAACTAATTCAGGCCCACTCGACTCTTTCTTTAGTCTCCGAGTTGTTCAAAAATGTCATTTAAAACTTGGGAGAATTCTTCAGGAGTTTATGATGAACCTTAACCCTCAGTCAAAACTATACACCTCTACTGCCATCTGTTGGTCAGTTCCTGTAAGGCTTCGAATGATGGAAAGCCGAAACCTGAACGAGTGTCATTAGAAGGCTGGGAAGAAGTGGAAAAGATTCAAGTTGAAGTCACCTTCATGGCTGTCTGACTCTGACTTCACTCTGACATATGTTGTGGATTTCACTCCTTCACCCACGCAGATGTTTCTCTTCTTCAGGGCGACAACGGTCCGCTCCACCTTTTTTCGCAGCCAGTTCATCGTCTTCTCCTGACTGTATCGATGAAATTTCTGACCCCCCACCTCTGAAATTATTAATCACATCAATCGAAGATTTAATTGTACACTGTCTTCAAATCATACGAGCTTCAGGGCGACACTTTACCTTTTTCCTCAGTGACGTGGTGCAGGGAGGCCCGGGAGCGCGAGCAGCCGAGCAGCCTGGAGGAAGCTGGGAAGTCCTCGTCCATCACGACTTGATCCACAGGTTGGAATTTACCCTGGGTGAGAATAAGTACTTATATTTTGGGGCAAGAAAAAGTATCAAACTGTGTCTTTATTCATGAAACAAAAACGCAACAGGTGATGAAAAAATACCACCCGATACTCACCTCTTTCCCTAATTTAACCAAATATGGCAGAATAAGATAGAGCGGATCCATTGGTGTCACGAAAATGAGTCTCCCATCTGTGAACAAAGACAAGAGTTTATGGGCGAATGTAACTTGTGAGTGTCAGTTCATGTCTCCATCACATTCTGTTGCAATCGACAGGAGAGACCTACCTCTCTGTACGGCCTGACCAATAAACCAGGAGTGGAAATCCTCTTCGAACGCTTTGACCTCATACAGCTGCGCATCACCACCGCCCAGCAGATACAGAGACGCCGCATCTGCAGGGATTCGAAATGAGAAACTGTTACTTTCATTTCTGCAAGTGCAGACAAATTTTAGACTGTAAAACCTAAGAGGGGAAACAAGCAGGTTCCTCTAAAACTCCCCCTTTGGATCAATTTTGAAAAAAATTCCCTTATGCAAATGCTTTTACAGGTGTCCATTCATTTATAACAGAAAATGTCGGACCTGTTGAGGGATTTCTGAGTCGCACGAAAGCTGGTTCACTGTCACGCTTCTGTGTGTCAACAACCGAGTCTGTGGGAATGAAAAACAGAACAAATCAAAATTTATTACTGACAACAACGAACAAGTTAGACTGGATTTAATTACTGAAACGTTGATATGTGGACTGATGCTGCTATATGTGGACAATCACTTTCACCTATTTACAGTTAAAAGAAAAACATCCTGACTACAGGAAACTTGTGCACAACTGAGATCACAAAGTTTGAACATGTATGATGTGGCTAAACATGAATCAAGTTATTAAACCTTAAATTTAGCTTGACAACAGCAAAAAATCTGCAGGGAAATATGACATTTGGTGTTTTCAACATAACTGTTTTAGATTGTATTGAGAAATAAAAGGCACCCAGCAAGCACCAGTGTAAATTACCACTTTCTTGTAGGTGTACAGCTCATTGCGTTGCCTGAGCCCAGAGTGCAGAGGCAGCTAGCGGAGTTAGCACAGTCTGAAAGGCAGAGCCCGCTGTGTAACCTACCTGCAGCGACGACCACCCAGCTGTCATTCTCCACGTTTGGACTTCGCTTCTTTTTTGTCGCCATGCTGCACTAACTGGACGTAAAGGAGCCACGTGACTGGTGTGGCCTCGCTTCGCGGGTGTTTTTATGTTTTTAATGTTTTAGCTGAGTGTGGACAAACGGGGCTTCTTTCACTTTAGCATGACAACATGGGCTCAGAAAACGCGCCTCTCCACTTCCATTTTCTAATAAACTCGACATTCGTTAATCTACTTCTTGCGTCATCTTGGCCCACTCATACAAAAAACATCATTTTACAACCATGTTTGTATCACGAAAAGGCTCCAAAACAGATCATTGGACGCATTTGGGAGGTTTTATTTCAAAATAGTCCCACCTGTTTGTTAGCGCAGTGGTACGTTCCATTAACGTCAGGAGGAAGTGAATGTTCTCCCCTGAGAAGCCGCTAGATGGCACCAACGGGCTTCCGTTGAGGTTTGCACTGCAGGATGGCGTTCGTCGGCCCTGCACATTTTCTCCCTTGAAGAGAGTTGAAGGTCTCTGCTCCCAGGTGCAAAATGTTTGGTGGCCGGTTGTCCTTTGGCACGCGGACACGCAACAGATTGGGGGATCCATCTGTCCTTCAATAAAAGGGAGGGCATCTCTCGCCCTCTCTCAGGATATGACACTGTGTGTCCCAGTTGGTTTTCAGTGACTCACTTGATATTTTCCCTCCATCTGCACTGCTCAAGCTGAGGTGAGTAAGATGTGTGTGTGTTTGTGTGTTAGCAACTGTGTTTCATGACAATGGCTTCGGTCAGTCAGGTGTCCCTCTCATACCTTCATAGTTTCACTGATTTGCCCACAAACAAGCAGCATTATCAGAATTAAACTTGTTTTGGTGATGCGGGAATTTGTGCTAATTGTGTTTATGCATCTGAGCGTTACATAGTGTCCCTGTGGAGAGCAGTATGATGTAAAGGAAGAGTCAAGCTCACTTGGCAACTTCTGTCTCCAGGTGTCCAACCTGCATGTTTATAGATGGCCCTGCTTTCATGTTGCAGTCATTACATTTGTGTTAATTTTGCATGGCAGAGTTCCGCTTTTGTGTCCATTTATAAACATCATCGCATTACAGGCCCCATTTGCTTTGAGGGCCACACATTTGAGCCCCTTTGAACACTGCCTGCTCCTCCTTGAAATCAGTGAGATTTATGTTGCTGTAGTCTTCAGCAGCGCGAGCGTGGGTGAGATATTGTCTGTGAATTACTTGTTTTATGGGTCCTGGGAGTATCATACACAACCGTCTGTGCAGCTAAACAGAATATTCCATGAAAGCCTTCTTTCATTTTGCCTTGCTTGAGGGAGCGTCTGTGTTTCTGACTGCCAGGCAGAACAACAGCAGCCTTTCTGATGCGCTGAGCCACAGACAACCCCCGAGAGCCTGGTCCTCTGTCACCAGACAAGAACAAAGTGGGCCTAAATTCAGGCCTCGCGAATGGCTCTGGACCCCGAGCCTGAGACTCCCACCCCTCCTCTCAGTCTCCCTCTCAAACTGCACAACTCAACATCCGGCAGAGAATTCAAATCTGACTGATCTGTTCCTCCAATCTTCTGTTTTTCCGGCGTGACGCAGACGGCGCTTGATATTCCTTCACCAACGGAGGGATTCCTGCTAACTTCTCTGCAGAGGCAGGAGTTTATTGCAGCTGGCAGGCTGTAGATGGTTGGTCACACTCTGCTAAGCACATTGAACAGCCTGTGGTCCTATCCATCGCTGTGGCCTCATTTGTGGTGGGTCCAATGCAGGGTGACTGGTTACAGCCTACATATCGACTCGGCGCTGAGCTCCCATGTTAACGGCGAGTGCTGCGCATTACAGGCCGTTTGTTTTTACTCCCCTCATCGTCTGTCTTAAGAATTTATAGTGTGGGAAGAGTCATTTTCAAGAACAAGCAAATCCACCAGAGTGCATTTTTTCCTCTCTGTCATGGCTGCCAGGAGAAGCCGGTTTATAAATAGAAAGACAATGTCACTCGGGTGCCACTTTTTTCTGTCTCCATACAGACATGGGCTGTGATTTCCAGCAGCTGTTGAAGCCACAATATCATTTTAAACGCCCCCCCCTCGCCCTCCCCTCCTCAGCAGACGATGAAAAGTCCCATTTACAGCGCGTGGACGCAGCGCACGCACGGCGACATCAGGCACGGCCGACGTGCACGCACGTGGAAACAGATGTGGGGAGAATTTCCCTCCGCAGCTGAAGCCTTTGAGTCATCATCTGGGATTCCCTTCCTCTCACTTCCAAATATGGGTGGGATTGCGAGCGAGCGGCGGGAAGAATGTGGAAAGGCAGTGGAACCCCCTCGTGATGTCAGAGCGGTGGACGAGTGAGCCCCTTTGCGCTGCCTGGAAGTCCAACGGGAAGGAATGCCGGGAATGCAGGAGTCACCCAGATGCCTTCTCTGCCGTGCACGTTCCTGCGGGGTCTGAGTCGTGAGCGCCACGTGCGTGCGCGTGCGTGTGCGGCTTTTTCGCAAGAGCTCCCACCGGGGAGACGTCCCTTCCCGTAAAGTCGTATTCCGCTTCCCCCTGCCCACTCGACGGGATGGTAACTCCCTCTTCCCAGCATCCGTGGCTCTGTGTGAGGCCTCTGGATGAATGTGGTATTTTCCCTCTCCCTGCGTGAGAGCATCGTGATGGCCAAAGCATTAACAGTCCAGCGCTCGATGGAGCTCTTTGCTTCGAAAGCACCGTCCACCCGCATGAGAATAATCCCAATATAAATGTGGTATTTTTGATTCTTGCACCACCCCAAATGATATTCCCCCCCTGGGTGTTGTGAGCACTTGTGATTCAGACAACGTCAGAGGAAAAAACTCCCAATTTGTTTTAAGGTCGTGTAACTGTGAGAAAGTCATCTTGACCTGCGTGAGGAATGCGCCACTGAAAAGACGGTTTACCATCAACAGGGCCGGCCAAAATGAGAGCCATTCATCCCTCGACCACTTCTTAGGAGAAAGAAGTTGTCAATTGAAGAGTGACGTGGTGGAAAGAGTCGGTTTGAGGTTGCTTCAGTGCAGCTCGTGTTTTGCAACTTCATTTGTCTCAAAGCTTTTTTTTTTTATAATATAAACTCCAGAAACCCTAAAATCAGGCAGGAAAAAAACTAGAAACCAAAGGTTTTGCACTCAGGCGCTGGCGGATATCAGGTCAAAGTAAAAACAATCTTGGTTTTTGTGAGAAAAATAGCAGAAATACATCTTGAGCAAGTTTTATTTAGTCCCTGAAACTTTTTATCTTCAAAACTTATCTTCTGATTTTTGCATCCATCAGCGTGCAGACTGTTGCAACAAACTTACCACACTCACCACGCTGTGTATTTACTTCCTGGACGGTGATGTTGTCTTCGGGTCTACGAGCAGAACTATTTGAACAAGTAATCAAGTTTGTGATGCAAGTCAGCAAATTCAAATTTTTTGAAGTTTGAATGTGTAACGCATGCCGTCAGTTGGTAACTGCACCAAGCAGCCAGTCAAACCAACAGTGGATCTTTGGAAACAAGTTTGATTGCTTAAAAAAAGTGGTTTCAAGTTGAACCAGGAATAAAAGTGAGTGAAACGCTAATATGTGGTTAAAAAGTAACGTTTAACTTTCACTCGCGCCTCCACTCTGTCCCGCCGAGTAGACGTCCCACAATACGCCATCACCAACCCTAATTATTGTTTACCAGGATCAATCTCTCTCTCTCTCTCTCTCTCTCTCTCTCTCTCTCTCTCTCTCTCTCTCTCTCT
>JASSRZ010000023.1:15276896-15287798 GCA_032164315.1 Malacoctenus gilli | reverse complement strand
TCTCTCTCTCTCTCTCTCTCTCTCTCTCTCTCTCTCTCTCTCTCTCTCTCTCTCTCTCTCTCTCTCTCTCTCCATCGTAATGACAGTTTACGTTGCGGCGTGAGTAGCAGCAATGTCGTGTAATTAAACTAACTTGCCCCTCAGAGCCGGTTCCCTTCACCGAGCCTTCAAAACACCGCCACACTTTTCTTTCGGTCTGCCTTCACATCACACCGCCGCCACTACTCTAAAGACTACCTCGCCTGCTCCTTTTGTGTTTCAGTGTGTGTGTATTTGTGTGTGTGTGCTTGAGTCTTCCTGGCAGTTTCTCTCCTCTCTTTCTTCTTTCTTTCCCCTCCTCGCGCTCTCTCTGTGTGAGCGCCGTGGCGAGCACGGCAGTTTGGCCAATGGTCTGAGAGTAGCGGGTGTGTGTCAAACAGCACCTTGCCTCTGAGGGAGGAAGCAAAGGGAGGGCTGCGGGGTGAGGAGGAGGACGAGGAGGAGGAGGGGGAGGTGGTGGAGGAGGAGGAGGAGGAGGAGAAGGAGTGAGGGGGGAGGGGGGGTGGCACACACTCATACACATCGCACAAACACACGTACGCTGCATGGTGATGTCATCTAAAATGACATCATCCCATGGAGGGGAGCCAAGGGACCTGATGGGTTAGCATCCTCCAGTGAGTTAAAGGGAGAGAGCTTGAAGGAGACAAAGAGAGAGAGAGAGACTTGTTAAAAAAAAAAAAAAAAGCAGAGAGGTGAAAAATAGTGTCGGACGTTGCGAGAGCGATGCGGTGACAGTGATTGAATTTTCCATTGTTTGTTGTCTTTTCTTGTGCAAGATGGCTCCTCGCTCACGCTCACGGAGCCTCGCGTCCGTCTTTACGGAACACGAGCTTAGTTTCCATTTGCAGGTGTTACGGTCCTGTGGGAAGTATGCATGAGCACCGCTAAAGTGCAGCGAGAGTGCAGGGGAATCAATACGGGAGAGCTAATACAGACACGCGCATAAATGTGTAATACACACAAGCGTGTACCCGCGGCTGGACCTTATGTGCAACGTAGGAACACGTGCTGTATGTAGCAGTGGATTCACATGTGCCCATGCTCGCGTATAAACACACTCTGTCACACACCGGGTCCCTGGTAGGGACACCTGTGTCTCTGCGTGTTTCCATTGTTGTCCACTTGGCTGTGCTGTGCTCCACACTGTGCTCCCAGCACGCCCGCCATCTGAAACCAGACACCTATGGACCAGCATCCTGCTGGAGCGATACACCTCTTCCCCTCTGCAGACACTGCTGATGCTGAGGATGTGCTCTCACTGATATGAAAAGAGCCATTTAATCAGTCTCGGTTGAGACTAAAAGTTTTGGTCTTTGCATCCGTTCGGGTCAATCGGAGCGCGGGCGCCATCGGCCGGTCGCCCGTTTCCCTCGCGCGAAAGTTGACGGAGGAAAGCTGGTGTTTCTACTGCGTGATGATTCAATCTCTATCGCTCGCTGCTGTCAGCGGCAAACTGACTCAACTGTATAAATAGAGAGGCATGTAGTGTGGGACAGTGTGGAGCAGGGATGAGAGAGAGGAAGGGGAACGAGGGAGGGCTCTTCGTGATGTGAGGGTGTGAATCCACACAATGGAGAAACATATTTGGTCTGAGATGATGGACGCCAAAAAAAACCCAACAACAGTAGAGACCAAGCTGTGGTATTTCCCTTTTTCTTCCACGCAGAATGTCTATTTTTGTCGGGGGTGATTACTCACACAACATCCCGTGAAGAAAAGACCAGCGCAGGCTGCGCCGATTGGTTGGCCTGGTAATATTTGTGTCACGACTTCTTTGACTGGAAAGGTAAGCTTCCCCGTGGCGTTTGTGTTTTCACTGACTTTACGGGCTGGACGCGCTGAGAACAGAGAAGAGGAAGCATACACATTTAGTGATTACTTCCCCTTTAAGGCCCTCCACTTCATGCTGCTGGAACGACTGTTTGCATGCTATCCCGTGCCCGACTCTTGAAAGAATCAACAGCACGTGCAATGCAAACTGTCTGATGAGCACAATAGGTTAATAATTCACCACCACCGACATGCATTTACTCATACACTGTACATAATGTATGAGCAACACTCGGATCCCTCTCACACGACATGGGTTAATGTGATCCTTCTGCTGGGATCAAAGTGTGGGCCAAATAACGTGAACGTGCGCTTAAATAAAGGGCGAAATGCACCACCGGCCCACTCCACTCCACACACACGGCCTATTTTTGGGTTCCTTTGGTGTGTCCGAGCCCGGTCCAATCACCAAGCGCTCGTTCCTACCTTCTTTCTTCCCTCCACAGTATTGGTATGGCAACATTGGCACAGGCACACTCCTACTCTTTTCCGATCTTAGTCATAGGCCTCACTCATGAGGCACCAGCTGAAGTCCTCCAACGGTCGATATGTTTGGTCACTTCCGTGTGTTTTCTCTCTACGCCCTCATCGCTCCTGCACATACTGTACCGATGCAAATGGAGCCTGACTCCAGCTCTCGGGGCGAGGATGAAGAAGCAAGAGGGGCTCGCGTCCGAAGGCGCGACCCGCTCCGAACGGTAAGCTCGCCTCGCGTACTCCTGAGCAACACTGGGTCTTTTGTAGGTCAGCAGAAAGGAGGCATATGCTGTGGAGGTTAGCCATTGTGCCTGCAGTTTTTCTCTGGGTGACGTGTTTGGCGCAGGTCGCTAAGTTACCTGTTGCGTCTCATTGTGCTCGTCGCCCGAGCAGGACAGGACAGGGTTCTTATCACAGGAACACTCGCTGTCCCTGTGGGCGCCAGCGGAGCGCTCTGTGAGTACTGGACACCTTTAGTACTCGCAGTTATGATGCATTGTGGCGCCGTTTGTGTGACTTCCCGTCAGCTTGTGTCAGGTTATGCGTTCTGCGTTGCATAACTGTACAGTCGATGCAAGATAACAATGGATGCTGACAGTATAGCAATGTGTGCTCCTGTAAATCATGCGGTGACAATGACCCCCGTGGCCTAATGGCCCTGCTTCCGTGCCGGCACATTTTCACCATGTGCTCCACAAAAAAAAAAAGAAGCAAATTGTTTTCGTCAATTATTTGTAAACAAGCAAAAATACGTGACCTCTGTTCCAGCACCTCTACTGTTACGACTTCAATAATGGTCTGAAAGGCCCGCTGACATGTAGCCCACAGCAAAGTAGGAGGTTGGGTTACTTCATTTATACTCGCAGGTGAAGCTCAAAGGAGTTTATCGTCCGTGCATAGTCACTGTTTCAGTTTCTACACGGTGTGTACGATTTGTTTTGAAACGTGCACAGATATCCGAAATCACAACGTGCCAATCACAGCTGCTCTTCTTAGTCTACAAATGGAAATGTGTCAGTTTACCAATATTCAAAAACCTTTTTTGGTTTCCTGTTGACTTCTGTTAGATGCTGACACTGTTTGAAGTATATTTTCAAGGGTGAAATCTCCAATTTAAAGGAAGAGAGGAGGTTTTTTTGGTTTTTGAAGGGGTCATCGGTATATTAGGGATTTGCAGTGAAAACAAAGGGGGATCTGGACCCTTTGAATCAGCCTCTTAACTTCTTTTGGCTCTGAATGGGACTCATAAATACAAACACAGCGGAGTTAATCACACGCTGGCCGTTCCAACGATCCCTCCTGCTTTCTCTGAAGGCACAGACTGTAACTGACTGTTGCAGCACACTGATCATCTCTGAATGTAAGTTGTGACTGAGACAAAGATGGGGACAGAATGAGAGGACCTTTGAACTTAATCAGGCAGTCTGCCATTAAAAAAAAGCAAAGCATAATTGGAGAGGTCCAGTGAGGGGCTCAGCACACTCTGAGCCCACTCCCAACAAAAAAAAAAAAAACGGCCGTCCGTTTATTTAAAGGGGACAAATAGGTCAAACAGTGTCTAATTATCCTTCAATCGAAGGATTTGCTTTGCTTTTCCTCCTCTTTTCCCCCCCTCCTCCCTTTCTTTCCCGTGTGTGAGCGAGCAGCATCGTTCCAACTCACCAACCAGCGGTCTCCGCTGACCTAGTTCTGCTCTGGACACAGGGAGGTTCAGAAAGGACAGGCCTCACCCGCCGTCTCCTCCCCGGGCCTGCAGACACGCCGTCCCGCCTGCAAACATATTCAGCCGGAGAGAGGGCGGCCATAGCCACGGCCATCCATAACTTCCCTGACAGCTTATCAATTGGGTTAATTGAGTGAACATCATTGATCTTAGATGCGTCGCCAGCTGACAAGGATACAATTGACAGAGTGACAGCCGTGTTTGTGTGTTGGCGGTGCTCTTTTTTTTTGTTGTGTCCGTCTCTGTGACACACGTGAAAACCTCAGCGATCGCGTCAGGCGTGTGCTGCACTTGTCAGGATTTGTCTAATCTAATTTCTCAGAAGGCTGCTGTCACTCGAAAGCCTCCAGGTGCAGGCCAGTGTGTTTGCTCTGACTTCACTCCACAAACCTGCACCTCAATTTCAGATGTGTTGCTCCATCTTTTTCTGTTTGTTTAGCAGAGTTGACAAATTGATTTTCTCTTATTTTTTCCCAACTGCTCATTACAAAAATACACCCGCACAGCCTGCAAGCTGCCGAAACGCTTCGAAGCTGCGTTGTGTCATGTGCGTGATGACACACACGCACACGCACACCTCAAACAGACGCATATAAACACACAGCACGAACAAACAAGGCTCAGGAGCTTTTCGTTTTGACTCATATAGATTCCTCCCACACAATATGACCTTTCAGTTGCTGCTCATATTCTAAATATCTAAATTGAGTTAAACCGAAGGTGCAGCTTTTCACATGTTCAACTCCTGCGCAATTGATTGCGCTCTTTTGATGCGCTCGCTTTTTTCCTTCGGCTACAAAACTGCGTCAGTTAGCAGGTTTAAATTAAAAAATAAAAGCAAAAGACGCTTCGTGAAGTCTAGAAAAAGAGAATAATCCTTTACTGGCGCTTCTACAATGTGCACTCGACACAACACAGGATTTACATGGCTCTCAGCGATCAATAGATTTTATTTGAACACATAATTTAAGGAATTACTTTTATGAACATGAATCTTAACGCTTCAGAAACGTCGTTGTAGGGAAATGTGTCACATCTGGTGCGTTTTGACTCACTTGGCGTTGCTGAAAACGCCTCAACGATTTGTGTGCGTTTTTCCTAAATCGTGGCTCGTCCGACAAACAGGTGGGAAACACAGACCCGCACGAACTTTTTTTTTTTTTTAATCCCCGCCGCCGCTGGAGCGGCTGTGTGAGGGGGACCTGGACGGTGGGTGATGCTCGACGCAGAGAACGATCAGGTCTCTGCTCAGCTATTTTGGCTTCGCAGGCTTCGTCGATGACCTTTAAGAGGAACCGCAGCCCGTCAGATAATTGTGCCTGATTACTGTTTCTTCTTTGCATTCTGACTCTGCATCAGCCCACACTTCTGGCGAATATTCAAATGGGCTGCTGCTGCTGCTGCATAACTGTGAGCGTGACACTCCCAAACACACACGAACACAGACCTCTTCTAACACAAGACTTTCCACCGTGGACAGTGACTTTTTCTCCAGCTCTTTGTGGAGACTTCGACGCGGTCACACCGCGTCAAAAGAGTCGCAGTCTGTCGCCGTGGGTGAGTAAATTAAAGCAGGTGGCAGAAATGGTTTTAGGTGTGAATTTGGGTCATCAGCTCTCGCAATTTAAGCGTCAAGTTCGCGTTTCACTCGTCTCGCTAAACAGTTTAATCTAATTGAGAAATCTCCTCGTGAAAGTTCGTGCCGCCTGTTTGTTTCTCTTTTGCGTTCCAGCGATGATGAAATGTGATTTGCTTGTTTGTTTACGACTATTTCTAACAAAGAATTGTATGTTTTATTCGATTTTTAAAAAGACGGCTCGGTAAATCCAATGCTTTGTTCAAGATCAAATATCTAAAATCTTTAAACTTACTTTATCCTTTTAATCTCAACATCTCCACCCTCGTCTAGGCTGAATTGCGTAATTCAATCAACGAGCTGGTTTTACAACTGCAGAAAAGTTTTTAGACACAACAAATGAGCCTGCCCTCACTATTTTTTCGTTGTGTTTCACAGCTTTATGACGCATCACTCTTCAGCACCTTGTTTTTGTCACTTTCTCCTTGTTACGGCTGACCTGTGGCGCACAGGAGGGGCACAGCTGCTGGCGTGCACCTGCTGTCAGACTGCAGGGACGGCGTGAAGCTGGCAAAATCAGTGGGTTAGCTGATTGTTTTATAACATTTTTGGCGACAATGTTTTCGTCTTAAACTCAAAACATCCTCTTCAATTTAAACTTCTGCGCCGAACTTTCAGAAAAAGTGGCTTCAAACTTGTGTCTGCATCTTTAAATAAGTGATGGCACGACCGGGCAGATGTATTATCCAAGTGCTTAATACGTTTTCTACCGAACTATACCAAAGTATCTTTGTTCCGACACATGTTTGGAGAATTCATCTTGCTTGTCGCCTTTTACGCATTCTTGTGTCTGTTCCAGCGTACTTAGAATCGTTATATTCTGTTGTTTTGAGCCTTTTGTTCGGTCGCTCCTGCAAATAATTCTTCACAGGCCTCCCCCCTTATGTTCCTAACTAATCCACACTTAATGCGAGTTTTTTAAACATATGCAATGGGCCTGAAATTGCAGGCCTTTGGTGCGTCTCGCTCACAACTTCGTCCCAATATTAAGTTGTGATGAAAATATCACCGACGTCAGCGGTGCAGTCTTCAACGCTCGGGGTTTCTCCTCGATCTGCAACCCTTTGAAACGTACTTCCCCTTCGCTGACACCTGCAGCCCTTTATTTATATCGTGCCAAGCACTTCGTAACCGCCTCTTGCGCGCTGTGAGGTCAAATATTTCAAGGACGTCTGCCGGCCGAAGGCAGGGGGCCGATTTCGAGGCGATAGAAAAGCATCTAAACGGACCCTGCGGAGCATATGCTGCGATTCGTCAAGCCGGGGGGAGAGAAGGGCGTCTTGATGGTGACTTCACTGACACCAACAACTTCCTGACGCAACGCTACTGTAACAGCGGCAGGGAAATAGGGAGCTCACCTTTTTATCCGATGAACCAACATGATCCTATTTCTGCATAGTAAGCCGTCTCAGCGCTCTCGCCACTCTGTTCCAAGAACAGTGACGGGTTGGTTGCATCAAAGAGAAGTCAGTGTACTCCATTTTTCACACCAGGAGGAAGTCATTTTCCTTACATCGTACTTGTTGCATGGCTTTGAGTTGTTTTTTTAACCATTAAAATAGGATTTCAACATACATAGCTTGTAGAATATCGCGTCGCCTCAGTCTGCATCCATCCGCCGTTTGACAACACCTGCAGAAAAGGCTCAACTTTTTGCATTTTGCGAGCTGTCTGTTGAAATCGATCCTCAATATCGAGGATGAGCTCCAAATTCAAAGGCAGTCCACCTTGTCGGCATCGCCAATTTGTGCGATTGCAAAGAGTTTTTCAAAGTGCGGAAATGAAAAGCGCGGTTACTCGTACTCCTTGTCTGCGGTAACGCGTTACCGAGCATCTCGTTACCGCCCTGCACCGTCCGGGAACAAGCAGAGTTTGGAGTCGGAAGACGTGTAGGCTGCATGCGCTCCCGTTCGGAAGACTCTGGCTCGGCGAAGTAACAAAGAGGAAGCCTTCTGGGATCGCTCGGAGCGAGGAAGGACGCGCGCCAACGATCCCGCGGCACGAGTTCTGCAGGCAGATCCAAGTCACCGAGCCGAGCCATGCAAATGCCCCCGTTCCTCTGAGCGCGCACGGGCGCACGGACCTGTAGTAGCCTGATCGCGGGCTGCCCGTCGAACCCGGGCACCGTGTGCGGTGCGGCACGTCCGTTTCGCTCCGAAGGGATGCTTGTCACCCCAGACACGTGAGCTGAGCTGATGAGACGACTTTATCGCGGATTTGGATGAGGGGGTTTTCTGTGCGTTCGTGGCCAGACGTGTGAACCGGGCGACGGTGCGCTCCGATGTGTGTGTATGTGTGTGTACGTGTGTATGTGTATGTGTGTGTTTTTTTTCTTTCTCCCTCTCGGCCGCTCTCCGTATCCACCGCTCCGCCTCCCCCTTTTCGCAACATTGACGCAACCAAAAATACTGGAACAAAAGAAACAACTTCCTTGAAGCTTTGCTGAAACTGCACTTAGTCGAAGAATGGGAGCTTGTTGTCAACTTGCCTGGATGGAAATGTCGAGGTGAGGGTGTCACCAGAGGCAGCCTGGGCAGCGACAGAGATGCAGCCGATGACTCCGAAACGCGCCCCGGCATCAGGTAAGTGTCATTAAACATTCAGTGGAGTAATTTCAACTTTTGTGTGACCTCCCGACGAGTTGAGTCTGTCGTGCAGCGTCGGTCGGCGCCAAAATAAAGTCGTTTGGCTCGATTCTCTGCGGCAGCGGACACAAAGTAAAGTCCCCGCAAGGTAAAGCTGTCGAGCGGACGGAGTACAATATAAGTTAAAGGCCCGTATGGTCGCCGTGTGAGGTGTCGCTCTGCATTTTTCTCTCCAAATGACAAGTTTGCGAGCGTTTCTTTTTCAACAATTTGCCAGAGTGGCCATTGACAGCGAGACTTTAATTGTACAGTTGTCATCCTAAAAGACTGTGGTTATACGATTAGTCCATTAGACGTGAACGAAAAAATCCATCCTAACCAGGTTAGTGTGTAAAAGCGCCATAGGAGCCGACGGGGATGTGTTGTGCACTGTCAGGTCTTCAACACGGACTACCAGTTTGTTATTGTTATTCATGCAGCAGCCCTGAGCAGTCGCCGGTTGCAAGAAGATCCCGGTAATGAACAAAACACAACAGAGCAGCAAAGCGATGCTTTTTATTGAGTCGATGTGGTGTCAGCGTTGTCGACGGCGCGTCCAACTTTTTGCTGCGGGGCTTCGAGCCCGCAGTTTGGGCGGACGGTCACTCCGCTTTGTCGCGTCGGTGTTTTTACTGCATGAACAAAGGACTGGATGGAGTAGTCGGCTCGGCACAGAGCGTCGGTGGAGAGCAGGCGGGCTGTTTACAATAATAACACGGTCGGGGTGACGTCACGTGACTGGCAGGAGACGCGGCCAATGGGGAGACCGCGCCGCCATCAGCAACACGCTATATTTGGAAAGTGGTTACATCATCGGGGTACAACGGCGGACTGCGGGGGGCGGGACTTCCGCAGGAATTCTCGATTTGTAGTCCAGAAACAGGACAATGAATACAGTAGTTGTGTCTTTGGCGGTTGAAATCTTGTTTTTACCAACTGTCTTTGCAGCTTCAGAGCTGTTCACACCCTCACACGTCCAAGACGCGTCTGGATGTGTGCTGGAAAGCTGTTGGTGAGAGTGTCATCACAATACCAGCAGGGGTTGGGTAATTTAATATAACCTCTAGAGTGTCAATGGAAAATGTAAGTTCCATATCTATCATCAGCATGCTTCCTGTTTCAATACTAAAAATAATCGGTTGTGTAAGACTTACAGGGCAGCTCTATAATTCACACGTATACAAAAGATTTCTCATCAACATCCTACTCAGAAACTGTTTACTCCCCAGCAAACGGCCACAGCCTCGCCAAAGTATTACTACTGCGACGTCCTAATGGTTTAAAGAAGACTATTAACGTTCGCTGTAGAAGTACAGCTCATATCTCACTTCTTGCTTGATACTGGTACATAGGGGCATAATGGGAACCCGCCCCAAAAAACGTTTCCAAGTGGTATCATCATCTGCAACAACCGACGCTGACTGGAGAAAAAGGAAAGCAAAATCCGGCAGTTACAGTTGTTCATAGAGTGTTTCTAACCTCTCAGGTTACATGTAAATCTCCAGCCTCAGCAAAACACATTTGTTCAACCACTTTGGAGATTATCAGGAGAAAACGCCTGCGAGGCTGCAACAAAATACAAAGTTCAATTTACATCACTTCACGATGTTCATCACTGAACTACAAAGTGGAGTGACTCACCGTCCTGGTCACTTTTAGGATGATCAGAATTATCTCTTTGAAAAGCACTTCTGATCCCCATAACTGAGCCTGAAATGTGAAAATTCAACTATGAACTGCAAGCTTTTTTGCCATCTTAAGGTCACCCAATGAAATTGGTGTTTCCGCAATTTGCTTGAGAAATTGAGGATCATTTGTTGAGGCTCACACACCATGAAAACTACCATAAAATCAGAAACCAACGTAGGCTTTTTTGATGCAATATGACAAAAGTAAAACATTTTCTGAGGATAAAACTCCTCAGTATGTTTAATGCCATCCAGGGCACTGTGTGCTTGACTGTGGGATGTGCCACTTTAAGTCACTGAGGTTGTGTGTCAATTTACTTTTCATGCTTGACTTCACATCTAGTCAGAACACAACAGTATACTCACAGACATCTGATGTCACTGTAAACTGTGACAACTTCAAAAACCTCAGATGAAATCAAGTAAATCCCAAAGTAAAGATTTTCAGCTGGAAGGAATCCATTTATCGCTAAGCATCCCATCTGCAGTTAACAACCCCATTGTAGTAAACCTTCTTCCTGGTTGTCTCCTGCTAGTAAAGTAGCTTTAGCCTGGCCCGTGAATCACTCCCCACCTAATTTGATTGCCATGTGTGAAATGTGTGTGAGATTATAGGGAGCCCAAGTAAGAAGAGACTGCTTGTGTCGTAGCATCTGAACTTTGTGGGCGAGCATGTGATCGTGTTTGGCAAAACTCTGGCGAGTTTTTCAAACTTTTAAGCTAAAAGACTGTTTTTGTCATGGGGTTGTGTGGTTGACCTTTTTTGTATTCCAGGAAGATTTTTAGGATACAAATTGCATAATAGGAATCTGTGTGTGTGTGTGTGTGTGTGTGTGTGTGTGTGTGTGTGTGTGTGTGTGTGTGTGTGTGTGTGTGTGTGTG
>JASSRZ010000023.1:15244495-15274650 GCA_032164315.1 Malacoctenus gilli | reverse complement strand
GTGTGTGTGTGTGTGTGTGTGTGTGTGTGTGTGTGTGTGTGTGTGTGTGTGTGTGTGTGTGTGTGTGTGATTGCACTTTTTTTTTTTTTTTGCACCCGAGGGCTAATGTGAGCCTTTGTGCCAAAAAAAGAGGTCAGAGGTCTCTGTTGTGTTTTCAGGATGACCTGCTAGTGACTATTAACCATTGATAAATGTGATGTCCCACAAGTGTGCAGGCCGGACCCCTCCAAAGGGGGAGGTGTCATAACACGCCCCGCACTAACCTCCAAGCCAACCCCACCTCGACGAGTGCATAGACACACATGCAAACACACACTCTGCCCTGCTGACAGGAGCACAAGGGGGCAGCTGCTACAGATGTCTGAGAGGGGGAGGGGAACCGAGGAGACATCAATGGAGAGTCTTTTTCTAGTATGGAGTTCTCTGTGGGGCTCATTGTGTTCTCTAAAGACCAAGACGAGGGAATAGGCCACGTTAATATAGTAAGTCTATAGTCTTGTATACTTTGTTTTGGAGAGGTGCGACCGTTGCTCTGCTGGTGTTCAGCAGGAACTGTCTTTCGGTATTTGTCGCCAAGTGTCACTAAATATTACACAGACTGATATTTATTGAAAAAACTGCGCTCAAGTGACTGAAAAAAGTTGCTTTTTATTGAATGAGTTGTCTGATAATTTAGTTTTGAAACTATGTTGACGGTCCTCAATGTTTGACTTCTAAACTGAGGGATGAAGGCACATTTCTCAATTTATAATACTTAACTTTATTCATGAATAAAAAAAAGTAGTGATTTGCCATAATGTGTGTGGATTCATAAACATGTAATGCAAGTGAGAATCACCTGCTGTTGCGTTCACTTACAGAGCAGCAGACTCTCTTCTGTGGTACTCGGGTGTTTATCCCTTGTTTGATTTCAGGCCTCTGGGGTGTTTTTTTGTCTGTCCTGTGTTGATTTTACTTCTTCTCTATGGTATTAAGAAAAAGGGCTCGTCCGTGCAGTTTATCCTGCCTATTTCTTCATCATTTGAGGTACGGTCCCGTGTCTTGGGGCAGTGTGAACGGCACTCTTTGGAGTCCCGTAAGGGAGACGAGAACCCAAGAAATGAGCAAAACTCAAAGGATGGGAAGCAGCTGAGTGTAGTAGACAAGCGTGCACGCAAGTCATCCAACATGAAATCAAATTACACTGAACTAAAACTACCCCGGCATGGCAACTTTGCAGCCGGGTTAGCCCACTGTGACCAAACACCACGATACATGACACTGTGGTCGTTGTTCGGTTCGTCTACCAGAAGACAAGGGAGAGCCCCTCTCTGTCTCAACCCTCCTAATGAAGAGATGCATTATAATGTGATTTCATTTGGGCTTGCAAAAAAAAAGGGGGAAAAAAAGCTGCTGTGGATAACAGAGCAGTCTGAGTAGCATGGTTCATTTGTGTAGTGACATGTGACTTGTGTTTTCGTGAGTCATAAGGATCTCCTGCCTAATGGAAGGCAGTGTGTGCTCATGTGACGGTGACACAATGCAGGATGAACTGTATAGTGTTCGCCAGAGCTGTGCTTGGCTACCGTTTTGGCACCGTGGAAGGAGACCCATGAGTGTCTTGTTAATTTTGTAATAGTGGAACCGAGCAAACTGCGATTCCTGTTACGTCACCGCAGGCTTTTGGCCTTAAAGGTTTCTGCCTAATTTTTTTTCTTTCAAACTCACAAGTGGAGTTGTTTTGTTGGCGTACTAATCCGCAAAGCTGTAAGAACTGCAAGAGTGCACTCTAGATACGAGGATGCATGCGTGTACGTGCGTGTGCGTGTGTGTGTGTGTGTGTGTGTGTGTGTGTGTGTGTGTGTGTGTGTGCGTGCGCAGTGTCTTTGGGTACTGCATCAGTCTTCCCATGGTCACGGTGGTGTTTTTTTGCTGGCTCATCCCTGCCTCTCCACATGCCTGTTTAACAACACAGCGCTGCTCCTTACTGGCTTCCTGTCCAAACCAGTTTATCTGTAAACAAGTGTGTTTTTTTCCTCTCCACCCTATTGTCCACACTTCGCCAGAATGCATACACAATGGGCGCCCTCTCTCTCTCGCAGATTGCTCTTGTAACTCCAAAGTCAAAAGCATTGTGTGTGTGTGTTGTTTTTTTTTTTTTTTTTACTACGACGCACAGCAATGCAGCGGACTCCATACTCTCTTTTTTTGCAAAGGTTTAGAGCCATAAACTGTCATTACGATGCATGAAAAAAGCCAGTGGCTATTTGAAATTGAGTAAACGTTTTTTTCTTGATGAGAAGTCGCTCTGTCGACTCTGTTATGCTCAAAACATTGGCCTCAATTCACTTAAGCACACCCTAAAACTATTAGCAGGTCGCTGCTAATTCTTTTTCCAGTGCTCCCTCATGAAGCCCGCGACTGACATTGCAGGTCAGTGTTGTGCATCGTTATGATGTGCGCGTTGGGATGAAATGGCCGTCTCTGTGTGTCTTGCTGGAGGTACACTATGCTACAGTAGATATGATAACAGCAGGGTTATTGTGGCAGGGCCCAGCCCGTGCTGTGCTACGGCCGCCGCTCGTACACTGGGACGGCGCATGCACTTATATGGTGTTGCCAATCTAATTTTGAACAGAGAGAGAGTGGTTTTGCCATAATTTACTTATGGAATGTGTTCTTTCGAGCTCGATGTCCACGTCCCTTTGGAAGGTGTGGAAAACAAATCAGTCAAAAGTGAAAATAAATGGGGCAACTGGAAAGAAAACTTAATTAAAATTAGTGAGTGCAATATGATGTCACAGCAATTTTAAGATAAGAAAGCAATGTCCTTATTCAAACTGTGAAAAGTAACTCCGAGTTCAGAATGTGATCAAGAAGTGCATGGAGAGAATACAACTGCAGCTTAACCCTCTGTGTTTATGAGCTCCTTTCTGGACTCCGAGCTTCTTTGCTTCTTGTTCCCTGACACCACTTAGTTCACTACTTCACGGCCTGAGGACATGTTGACACAATAATAAACCTCCACCAGATGTTGCACTTCTGTCATCTGTGGCTGCAATAATGCGTTTTATTTGGCTATCTGCTGATTGTTTTTGATAGGCACATCCTTCCAAGACAAGCACTGTTGTGCTGACTGCAGATAACCACCGATTCTTGAAATAAGAAACATAATTTGAGGACACATCCATTTTGATGCTGTCAGATCTGCTGGCAAAGGTCTTTTACATTATAATGCATTCATAGGATAACAATTTTACACGTGTTCTTTGATAAAAACATCTGTTGTATTGTTTTCTGCAACAAATGCCTCGTAAATATCTATAGGCGTTGAGTAAATTAAAATAATGACCTGAAATAGTCATTTTTGTCTTAGAAACTGACAGGGTCACGGCAGAAAATGATGATCTCAGAGCAAAGCTGTGATCGTAGATAGATGACTTTTTTTTAATTGGTGTCAAACTCGGAGGGGAAATGATGTGTTTTAATTCTGAAGAGAGATGCAGTTCAGTGCTGCGCCCCTGTGGATCAGCGTGGAGTGAATTTGCTCAGGTCCGACGGTACCATGGACATTCATCATTCTCACAGGTACAGTCAAGTGCAGCATGTTTTTAGTCATTTATATTCGTCGGTGGTGAGAACTTTGATGAATGATAACATGTGGCAAAACACTGGGTCAAGGAGATGCAACTATAATATTTCCAAAATTGGGATCATGTTTATTTGTGCCGGCTGTAAGCTCCCATCTTGAACGTTCACCAAAACGTTTCAGATAATGGAAAGATGCTTTTTATGTCAACAAATATAAACGAGTGGCTCCCGCTGAGGACATTAGCATCCTCTTTATCATATTACTTCATATTTGACTTGATTCACTGAGGTTTGAATGGCGTGGAGGTTTCAGTATTCAGTCAACATTACAGTACTTGAACACTTCAGTGTTTCGAAAGTGATGTGAATATACACAAATTATTAGGACTGGTTTGCGTTTGTCACCACAACAGTTTTGCTTTAACTTACACTTAAGTAAAGCTTTCAATTTGTAAATACACGATAAGAGGCCTGATAATTCATCAACAGTTCATTGTTCAGACTTTACTTTAAGCCTGTTTAGTGCCAGAGTGAATCATTGAGAAAGGTCTTAGGAATAGCCTGTCATAAATGTTAGAAGGGGCGTCTCAATGTTGCAGACTAAATATTTTTCGCATAGGACTTGAAAACAGATGAGTTTCTGATCATTTGCAGTTCAAATTTGTGTGTTTTGTCTGCGTATCTCTGATCGCCGTTGAAATATTCATAACTTCTTCAATATTTGCTCGATTTCCAAGCAGGTTCGGCTTCGCGAACGACAAACTTTCTCTGATGATACAGAGTACTTCCTCCTCTGTAAGTGGGTACACTTACTTCTGTAACACATTGTATTGTTTGCAACACTTAGGTAAGTCTAGGTTGACATTGATCATTCATACATCTTCTCTTTTGACTATATCCAGGTTAGGGGTCAGGGGGACTTGCATGACTCCCATCCCAGTGAACTCTAGGTCACTGGGAAGACGTATACAATTCGTATTTCATTACATTTCTACAACCTCAGTTAGTTAATTTGAAATTATTTCTAGCACTGCCAAGAGTCTTTTATATAGCATTGACAATTTTAGTTGCTTGTCCTCAATATTTGACCGAAAGGAACGATTATGACTGAGTGAAGGCCTGCATTGGCTCACAACAGATTGTACAACTGTACCTGATTGAGTGGACAGTATGTCTGTATAAGTATGTGGATTGACTGTACATATTGCTGTTTGTTTGTGTGTGCAGTGTTTATATTTGTTCTTCACGGTGTCTTACCTTTCTCTGTCCATCAGTGGTGACACACATTCCAAGTGTTCAGTAGACTGTTCATAATACAAAGTAAAAAGTTGGTCACGTGTATCCACCGTTAATACAGGTGGTGTTTTGCTGAAGGAAAATCTCGATTTAATCACACTGTCCTGTCCTGCCCTGCTGTATCCTTACAGTTTTTTTACGGTACAAGTTAAACCCAGTCAGAGCTGTTGTAGCCATGCTGTCGTTAGTCTGAGCGACGGTGTTTATTTCATATCCCAAATCCTGCTGTGTCCGAGTTTGAACGTTACCGTTTTTATTTTTTTTTTCAATCGTTTCGTTGCCGCTGAAGGAGCATGAAGGGTTAATTTGTCTCTCCCGGCTGATCGCTGCTGCGGTGGGCTGCGAGATCATTCGAGAGTGCATCCTCGGCAGCCAATCAGCGGCACGGAGTCCAGTCCGCTTCCAGCCAATGGGGAGAATGGGAGGCTCTATCGAATTTGAATGAGGAGTGAATCTTTCGGCGCCATTTTCGAGTGAGCAGCGATTGCCTCAACAGCTGCGGGGAGAAGATGCTGCGAATATATATAGAGAGAGCTGTCGCTGAGACGAGCCAGAAACCGTGCGCTCAAAATTAAACTGCGCTCCTATCGAGGCGATCGGGCATTTCCTTCCGAAAAAACAGGTAACTACTCCCGCCAAATATTTTTTTTAATTTTTTTTCCACCATCGCTCTTATGAACCGGATTGCCGAAGCGGGCTGGTGAGGAAAGGGGGACGTGGAAAAGAGGAGAGACCGACCGTGGCGGGGAGACGTTAGCCATTTGGCCAGCTTTGCCAGCTTGTACTTCTAGCGGTTAGCCTGTTAGCTTAGCGTGCTAGCGCATACAGGGATTTCTGACTTTGCTGCGCTGTAACGATAAAAAGAGGAGCGCTCACACGGCGGACTGTTTTTTTTTTTTTTTTTTTTTTTTTTGGACGAGTACTTTTTCGAGGAGGGAAAAATACCTCCAAAACCGCTCGATGGAAAATTGTCTCACGTCAGGACGGCAGTTAACTTGGGTATTATGAGTGAAAGTTGAAGTAGAATGGGAGTATTTATTTTAGGATGTAGCTCAGCTTTTGAGCGGGAGGTGCAAACGCAGCCAGGCTCGAGCTGAGCAGAGGAGAAGCACAGTCGGCAGTGTCAACAAATGCACACGGCACCTATGCTGGCTTGGGAGGGAAAAAATCAAAACGAGACAGCGGGACAGACACGGTGCCTTTTGTGGTAACCTAATTTTGCCGAGCTTGTTAGTCAAGGCAGACCTTTTTATCTGAGCTGAGAAATTCTGTTAGGCTTCTTTATTAAATTTTTTTTTGTGTGGTATTGTTAAAACTAAAAACACCTGGTAAGTTCGTTAGTGAATTGCTGTATAATGATCCAAGACTTCGTGATGCCCCTCGTATGATGTCCTGTGTTGTTGAGTCGCTTAACGTTTTTTTTAGTGACAGCCCGTGAATAACAATGTCGTGTGCGTTACTGTCCCGCAGGCTTTTATAGGTTTGTTTAATGGATTTTAATACGTTCAGATTACCGTTAGACGATCGGCGTGGCGCTCCGCCAAGTGACAGCGATCATATGTGGCAACTTCTGATGGTTCAACTTTAATGGACGTGTTAAACGCTGGATGAATGGCTGTCATCGCGACTAACGGTGTAATGAAGTGGGTGGCTGGAGTCAATGTATATATGAGTCGTTGGGGTGTTTCTGGTGTTGTGCGTGAGTTGCGGTGATGTTGGAGTTTTTTTGGGGGCGCGGGGAGGGGGGCGCTTCGTCGGAGTTTGATGTGTGGGAGTTTCTTTCACTCACTGCTCTGTTTCTCCATGTCGCTCCTACCAGCATCGCTGCGCTCTCTGCATGCTTGGACTGTACTTCAATGCAAGTACAGTGAAAAAGGGGGCGAACCTCTGCGTGGTCTAATCGAGTTAATGAACGACGAAGCAAACGGATCTCATCCATATTTGCGGGCGTATCTACTTTATATGCCACGTTATACGCAGCCTTGTGCTTTTTTGATCATAGACATGACTATTTGACTAATAAAGCATATGAGAAGCGAGGAAAGGCTCCATTTAATTGTGAGGCTAAACCCGCCCCTTCTACTTCCTTCTAAGTAGAGCTCGGTTTAATGTGTTACATAATGCGAGGCCTTACAATCCTTTACAGTGTTGCATTTATTCAAACAAACGAATGCATATCACATTAAATACCTCACTTAAGTTTGCCCCTAAAATGCTATTTCATTATAACCCTCAGACGGAGGGCAGGCGTCTCTTTCCATTTCCCTTGCAATGCCTTTTCTCCCCCTGAGCAAGTCACATCTGACAGTGTGCCTCCTAATGTTCACCCAGGATTTTTTTTAACTTCAAATATATTCTGCAGCAGTCAGATTGGGAATTGTGGTTTCTCCCCAATTAGATTGGCCTGACAACTGAAAATGTAATTAAATGCATAGTTTTGTGCAGAATTGTTCTCTCAAACTGCAGTTATATATTGACTGCATCTCTTGTTGAATTGTGCCTCTGTACAGTCACACTCATCCTTTCATATAGCGAGATTTTAAATCTTTATTTCGTCAAAGAGCAGCTTCTCTCATATGATGGTAATGTTTTCATACAAAAAGTGTAGGAGAGGACAAGGGGACAACTTCTGCTGTGTCAAATTAGCAAGCAAAGTTGAATTAGATCAAATATCTTACACTGTGAATCTGCTCAACCCTAAATATTTGACACGTATGTTCTACATCAGGAGAATAGCACGTGGGTAAGCAGATATCCCGCTGTAATTTAAAAAAAAAAAAAAAAAAAAAAAATTCTAATGTGAATGTACTAAAAATCCACGTTGGTGCCTTGATCTCCTATATTGTTGTTCTGTTGTAGGTGACGTTTTTACATTACCTTAAATAGCTATTTAGACCATTAGGCTTAAGTTGATTGTAAGTAAATCATTGAGAAGTGAGTTATGAACTGTGACATTATCAAATATTTAGCTTTTTTTTTTTTAATGCATTAGATTCCCAACGCTTTGGATAAAGCTACTCCTTATATGGACATGTTTATTCTTGAGTAATGACTATATACCCTGCCTGGTTCCCCTTTTTTCTTGACAAGCTCATGCTGCCAGACCGGTGGTCTCGTGTCATTTCATCCCGATAGAATCTGTTCTGATTGTTGCATATTTTGTCACTCTGATAGTGTATGTTGAAAATATTTTTTCATATATATATGAATATGTCATTTGAGGCAACACACATGTTGCTTCATTATTTCTGATAAGATCTTAAGTTGTGTATCTCAGTTGAAGCAGTATATCTGTATGTGTTGATAGCTGGTGGTTTTGGAGAATTTAAAAAAATAAATAAATAAATTCGACCGAATGTTGAAGAAGAAAGTAGCACTTTGTCAAAGTGAAACGCTGAAGTCAATAATTGCAGTAATAATTTCAGTTTGGCCCACTGGTTACTAAGTCTAATCTTCTATTGTGTGACTCTGTACAGGTGACACGAGTGTAAATAATTTTCCACTGATTTTTCTGACACTGGACGAGAGCCTGGTTGACTTTGTTGCTATGTGTAATTATCTAGTTAGTACTCATACGTTTTAAGTCCTTTTAATATTTACTCATCCCTACATTTAATTTTGTCTAAGTGCTACAGGTTTATGTGTCCTGTCTTTTCTCAGTTATTTGCCTTTTCACTCGCTTTGGAGCGCACTGTTGTGCAGTTTCACACTGTTAACATGACATTCTGTGACTCATCATTCTGTCTCTTCTGACCCCTCTGGCAAAATGGGCTCCCACCCCCATTTCCTGGTGAAACGGTGCCTCTCTTCTTGTACTTGCTCACATGTGTTGCAGCCAGACTGCAGTCGTCGCCCCCCCTGCCCCAGCCCACCTCACTCCCCCCCCCTTCTTTCTGTACCACTCAGCACAAACTTTATAGTATTCAAATTCGCTATGTTAGGAGCAGGTTTGCACGGATGTTGTTGGCTATTTCTCGGGGGTTGGCCTTGGTTTTTTGTCCCACGTTCCAGCAGCATTAGAAAGAAGCCATGAAATGGTCAGTCACTCCTCTCATACACATCAATTCCAGTTATATAAGGATTTCAATTGCAGTCACTCTAGGTAAGCCTCAAGTTTAGTTATAGCTACAATGAAAATGTCTGCTTGTTTAGCATAATGGATGTGACCATAAAGTTAAAGCTGGTAATACTAGTGGCAGTATGAGACCAGGTCCTCACATGTTTTTTACAAGCATATGTTTTGCATTGGCTGTTTCTGTCCTTTTTTCCCTTTTTTTAAAATGTTTGGTACTGCATCACTGTAGTAAACTGAGCTTTACACCTGTTCAACTAAAAGGTAAAAAAAAAAAAAAAAAAAAAAAAAAGGAACCGTTTATAGAGGCTCCATAACAGCAGCTGTATCCCTAAGTGCTGTTATTGTTTGCCTACACATCATTGCAGTTTCACTAAATCTGTTTGGGTGGCAAAACAAGTGCAAGACTGCGAATGGCCTTAAGTAAGGTCATTTTCTCCATCAACACTGACGGTTTTAAGCTTGACTGTGTTTGAAAGTCGCTTTTAATCCAAAAAGTCTTGAATATTTCACACACTTCTGCTTGACAAAGCATTTTTACTGGGAGTAACAGAAACACTCATTGGCTTGAACTTCATGTTTTGAAAGGCATCAATTGTCACAATGCTGGTGAATTATCTGCTTGGTAATTAAATTTTAGTTTGTAACATGATAACCTACAAGACAGACAGTAAGTTCTAGCACAGCAAGAGTTTTCCTGCTGACCAGATACACACACTGTGTTTTCACTTTTGCAGTGCATCACCTTTTTTTCCTGAGTGTGCTAAAATCTCCAAAAGCTAATAAAATGTATCCAATTGAACTCTCAATATTTCTAATTATGTAAACACACTAAAACTCCTCCTGTGTGTGTGTGTGTGTGTTGGCTAAATCTAACTGGGTAAACGGGTGACACCTTTTTGCCCCTGATCAGGTTGTGTACCTCATGTACAGACATCAGCTATCTCAGCAGTGCAAGTGTCGGCGTTTGATGTACATATTTTATACCTTAAAAACGTGGATGGTATTTCTGCAGTTGAAATGCAGGTACATGTCACTTAAGTTCACCTGCTTTGTGTCACAATATTGATCTCCTGAAATGTAGGTGTCGTCCTGTAATCACACAGTTGAATATAAATCTGAAGTCAAGCAAGAAGGTTGAGGAATTTGGCAGAAAGTGTGTTAGTCGACCTGATTAGATGTAATTAATTAAAAAAAAAATCCCACACACAAAGGTCGTGGGACACTTTTTTATTTGAATTTATTTTTTTAATCTTTTTCGCCTATATTCAGAAGCAGTCATAGAAGTGTGTTTTGCCTTTTTTGGTTTATTTTCTACCAAAACAATCACAATATGACACCCTTGGCTGAATATTTGAGTAAAATTGGGTTCGTGGCACCACTTATTGTGACATGCTGCATGGGTGTGTGATTCTGTTCTAGCATTTGCTTTGCTTCCTCTTTTGACCCTCTTGCATATGTATGCTCGTACAATACTTCACTTACTTGGGTTCAGTCTTACTCATTGTTCAGTGTGTACTGAGGGTAATAAGGTCAGAAATATGTAGCAGTCATGTACAACTGGATAGCATTGCAGTAATGATTTATTTCAATTACCGTCTTTGACCGTGTCTTTTGGAGAGAAAATAATCGCACTATTGGTCAAGTATACAAGTCCCTATGTCGACTTCTGATATTGCATCACAGTGTACTGCTTGGCCTGCGTCCTGTTTGTTGCTGGCTGTTGTCACCATAGGAGGAAGTTTTGGAAACTCCAGAATTTAGTAGGAAACAAGTAAAGAGATGGGAAATGACCTTGTTTCATACATCGAGGTTGTATGGTGACAAAAAACAGTTTACACACGAGAAGCAGGTAGAGTAGTTGTGTGTTTGGATTAAATATTTCACCAGGCTTGCTGTGGACAATGGTGTATTTAGATGGCTGGCAGTGCTGCTAGTTATGAGGTCTATATTAGACGTGGATAAAATGCTTCAACCATGAAAGGTATATAAAACCTTGCTTTATGCTTGCATAGGATATTGGCTCATTCTTAATAACACAAGAATCATTTGCCCTTTTTTTCCTGTAACTATGGTGCTCAAACTGATAAGTGAGGTTCTGACATTGGGAGTTGAAGGATTTCCTGTCTTCAGGTTAAAAAAAATTAGTAACATTTTTAATTAAAAAAAATTATTTGTATTATTTTGGTCAAGGTCCAAAGTTGTTTTTTTTTCCTGCTGGGAAAGCATGACACCAATTTGTGCACATGGTGTAAATCTGTAAAGTGAATGTAGAAAAACTCAGACAACACTTTTAACATCTCCTCACATTGTTGTGTGACTCGCTTTATTCAGTTGGCAATCCTCCACAAAAGTTTTTCATCGGATTTTCCTGCTGTTCATTTGACAAGACAGGCCTGTCAGATCCCAGTGCTCCTGCAGGTGCTCGTGCTTTGCATGTTCTGCTGGGTGTGCAAATGTGACGGGCTTTTCTTGGATTAACACGTGCCATTACAGTCTCAGTGTTTTGTGTGGAAGGACGCCGTGTTTCATGGGTTGCATTCCAAGTCTTCTTATGGTGTTTATCTGGCATACATTTCACAGGTTGTGAGTAAAGATGCATTTTACTTATATGCCCAAGTTAAAAGAAAAATATAGTTTTGTTACTCCTGCATTCACTTTGTTCCAGGCTGATAAAATATTATCTACCACTAATGATTTTTTTTTTTTTTTTTTTTTGGGGGGGGGCATGAAACCTTTTTTATCTGGGTGAGTGTCGTTTTGCTGCTTATTTTCTCAGCACATACTGTGGATCTTTTTACTTTGTGCATGTACAACCAAAAGACTTATGTGAAACAGCAGACGAGGCCGGCACAAAGCACTTGGTTTGGAGAGGTGATGGGCTGTCATGCCCATGTCCTTGTACCAAACAGGGCGTAGGAGGTTACTTGACCTTTCAACCTTGGGGTCAGGTGACTCTTTGACGTTGTTGCATGAGGAGCAAAGTGTTGTAGGAATGGGTTAAAATGGCAGAGCAGGGAAGGTGACATGTCTGGGCATGCTTCCTAAAGGAGAGAGAGAGGGAGAGAGAGACATTATTGATGTGCACAGTTCCACCTGGACTTATAAAGAAATGATCAGAGGAAATTACACCTATAACTACGTTGTTCAACCACGTAATTTTAAGTAGTTTATGAGGACAAATTAGGTACAATATTTTTTGTTACTGCTTCAGCTTAATTTATGCATCATATAGGAAGGCAGATACGAAATACCCATAAAATGAGATAAATCCAGGAAAAGGTCAGTGGGGATTTTTTTTCTGTTTTTTTTTTTATCTGTAAAGGACTCTGATATTTTACAGCTTGCAATTGTAGTTTGTGATTAGATTTGTAATTTTTTTTCTTCTTTCAGTCCTGTCATCTGAGTGTTTAACATCACACACTCTGTGGTACTCTCCAGCTCTTAACTTTTCATACCTTCAAAACGAAATGTTATGGTTTTAAGGGCATAAACTCCACATTTCCTACAACCCACATGACAAGTTGCTGTATAACCACAGTTCTGTGCATTTTTGCACCATGCTTTTTTTTAATGTCAGTTATACTTTCAATATTACAATTTAAAGGGTGGTGTTAATTTCATAAATGCTTATTATAAGTTTAAAGATTTTCTGTTGCTGATCTGTAGTTATGGAATAAACAATACATGTAAATAGAAATAAGGATTTTTTTTAACCTTGGAGTAGCTTGTGTTATTTCCTTCATGCAATTGTAAAATATGTTCAGGGAACGGCACAAGTGACAATACTGAGCTGTGCTTCTGCTTTCCAATGGGGATGGGAGGGGTAAGGCAGAGCAGTGCACTCAGTGACCCTCACTGTCTTCCCACCCGGCTGCCACTGTCAGGTGTGTCTGACGGTGAAAAACATTGCACCTGTGCTCCCTATATTTTGGCCACTCAACATATTTACATCTGCAGTCGCTATTGTCCAACGTCCCGTAGAATATTTATTTAGCTGTTTTTCAGATGAAGCCTCAGTATTGCAGTTTTACACAACGTGCCCTCCCTGCAAGAATACATGCACATGATCGCAGCATTACCTACTTCGGACTGAATAAACATCAAAAACACATTCACATCAGTCATTTGGAGTGAGTCATAGTTCGGTGGTCACAGTAGTCCACAAAAAACCCTAAATGATATATTACTAATCATGCAGTTAATGCTGCTGTGTTCATGTTTATGTATTTATTTTGTGGTTTCACTTCTTTTATTTGGTCGTGTGTTCCTCAACTGGCTTTTCCCTGTAAGCTCCTGCTTGTTGTTGTTTTTATACAATGTAGTGTATTTTACAGCTGGGATCATTCCTGTTTGTCATGCAAAGGATTCTGACGGTTTTAATCTAGGATCTGGGTTTTGCAAAGTAAAAGTATTATTATAGGAAGAGAACCACAATTATATACTGCTTCTCTGTTTTTATTTTTAACTAATGGAAGCAGCAGAGTGGTGAAGCAAGCCTCGAGTTGGTGTAGTGTGTGTCCCCTCATACTTCCTTATCAGATGAACTGGTGTAATAAGACAAAGAAATGGTCTATTTTAGAAAATAATCATATTGCTTTTTTCTTTTCTGTACTTTTTTCTCCTTTTTTGGAATTTGCCACCTGGATTACACTTGATTTCTGTTTGTAACTGTAAGAATAATGGTGACAGCTGAGATGTGCAGGGAATATTGGTCTCTCTCTTTTGAGAAGGAAGTTATTTTTTCAGGTCCATTTCAAACTGAGGTCACGATCACAGGTCCATTGAGACCTCTAGTGGCAACATGATCATTAGCTGTGATATCCCACAGGATTATTAGCATGAAATCTGCTTTAACATCCCTCCAGGCTAATGAGGTCACGTTGAAAACTATTCTGAAATTTTTTACATTTGTTGACATTCACGGAGCGATCCTCAAAATCTGCTGCTGCAGAAGTTGACACGTTTTTATTTTAGTAAAAGTTGGCGCTTCCTTTTTGTGGGATACTGCTGCAAATAACTTGAATGATGGTCTGATGGTGACATAGATTTAGAGCTGTATCGAGGTGCAAGTTAACACACAAACTCACTTTTGTCACTTGACTTTTGTTTTTCATTACTTGCCATTATGTTTGATTGTGCACATACTTTTCACAAAATAGCCTTTTCTTGTACAACTCATTTTTATTGGCACTGTAGTTACAGTTGTGTACTGTCATCCCTCACAGGGACAGACTGTGCTGTCTACGGCAGGATGGAGTGTGTTTAGTGATACCGAGATACTTTATAGGTCATAAAGAAAATCTCACTTTACTCTGAATTTCCTGTTGCACATCTGTCAAAAATATTAATGTATGCCACTGGGCATTTAAATGTTCCAGCGTTGTCAGCTCTTTTGAATAAAGATTGAAGGATGCATTCTACATGTTTCAAATCAAAAAACTGTACTTGTGCTTCTCACAGGGCTGGCTGATGTCTCTTTTGGTTTGAGCTGCCACATTGATATCAAATTGAAATTGGTCAGGACTTTTTAAAACAAGTATTCACTTCTGAAGGAAAATTGCCAAAGTACACAACATGACATCCAAACTGCTGTGTGGCCCAGGCTGCTCAGGTCCAGTCCAAGTTAAGTCCTGTATATCCTGCTGTAACACACCTCAAGTGAAACTTGAGGAAGCCCATTTCTTACAACAGCATCAGACATTTTCCTGAGTTTGGTGTGGCAGACATCACTGACTTTACAGAGCCTTCATCTCACACTTAGGTGGGAGGAAGGAAACTAAAGGTGACGCAAACCAGCAATACCTGACGTTACACTTTGCCTAAATCGACCCAAATGGATTCACAAACATTGTGAAATGTTTCAGGGGACCTAATCATAAAAACACGGTGACATCACAGGCTTTTAAGATGAGATTCACAACTGCTACAGAGGTTTCCAGTTCAGATGTTTGTGAACTGAACCTGTCACACTGATGATGGACTGAAATATAGATTATATTAAACGGTCAATCTTTTTCTGTGTGTGTGTTTCAGATGGATAACATCCTCGTCTGCATCACGAGTGGAAAGAAGACCTCAGTCTGAATCGGGTGATCATCTGAAGATCTTTAGGTAGTTTAACCAAGAGTAATGAGTTCATCTGTAAACATTGCCGGTAGGATTTGTTAGCTGGAAGGACGGGGAGGGTGCGAGCAACACGGAGGACGGCAGAAGTCTGAGGCAGCAGGATGAGGACTGCAGTACTGGTGATGCTGTAGCAGCACGGAATGGTTTGTGGGTTATACTGAGATGCAGGCCATACTGTGCTGCCGCAGTAAAGCCTGGATCTCCCAGCACGGCTGTCACCATGCAGTTCTACCAGATTAGATGACACACGGTCACGCTTGTGTACGGTTACTCTTGCCGTCTTCGCCAGATGGGCGACCGGTTTGCTAATTTTGACCGGTAGGTTGAATCGTCTGTCAGTTCCTGGTCGCTTTACTGTAGCAGCACGTAAATATTGGAGTTAAGACTCGCTGAAACCTCCAGTATTGATCGTGCTGCTGAAGCAAAGCTGACCGCTTCCAATCCGCCCAACTAAGCAGCTCACAGCGGACTCGGACCAAGCACCCTGTTTACGCTCCACGTGTTTACAAAGACGACCCAGGAAAAGATTCCCAGTGATCTAATGTCCTGTATACACTTCCTGGATGTCTCTCTGCTGTCTTATCACTCTCCTCTGTCCTGTTTGCACACTTGAGAAATAAATGCTTTGAATTGGCTTTTTGTCTGTAATGTGTTTGGATCCTGACACCTTGATCTCGCTGTTGATGACCAGTCACAGTTAATCCAAACTCCTGCTCCAGCATCACTGTTGCTGACGCCCAGTGAAAAACCGCCGCGTGAGCCCCGTCCTGTCCCGTGGTGGCCTGCGTGGCCCCGCTGCTGCTCGGCCTGCTCAGCCGCAGCAGCGACACAGATGTGCGGCGGATCTAAACGATTAGGACGCCGCTGCGGATGGTTTCATCCTCCTGTAGAAAACATCAAATTACTCTGTTTGTGTCTAAACTTTTTATTTATTTATATTTTTAATTTTGCAATACAGGGATGTTTTAACTATGATGCTCTCTGTACTTGCGCATTTTTAAAAAAAAAATGTTTCTAAAACGTCGCTTTCGATTATTACGCATTGTGTTTACAGCTGTTCAACGACATTAAACGTGATTTAAAAATAACTTTTTCGCGTGGTAAATAACATGGCGTTCCGTGACACGTCTGATATCCTCCATTTTAGGTTGGGACGCACCCGAATATCAGGCGGACTTGACTGGACGCACAACGGCGATAATCCCAGATCACACTTTGCCTCCAAACTGCCTCCGTCTCCGGTCCACGAGCCTCCGACGCAACGCGGCGATCGCCGTGAAATTTTTTCCCCCGCCTCTCGTGTAACTTCAGACCACAAGTGTCACGTTGTGTTGACACGCCGGGTAAAATACACCCGTGACAACCACGAAAGTACACCGGCGTATTTTCTTTTTCGAAACTGCAGAGATCAGAGCTTTTCGATGACACCTGAGGTGATCATTTTTACCCTGGCTAATTTTATATGACTGATAAAAGTAGCGACGACTTTTTGGCTCTTTTTTAAAATGATTTTAAGAGTGAAACACATTTTTTGGGTGATGTTTGACCGCGACCAAACGGGCGTTTCTGCTCTGATTTTGTTTCTTTGGCCTCTTGAGCCTTTTTTCTGACGCCACCATAGAAATGTTCGTAATTATTTTCTCTCGGGACTTAATTATTAAGCCTACTCGCTGGAATTAAGGTATTTGGTCGAGGTGATGTTTTTTGGCCAAATCTATTTTTCGTCTTTTCTCGATTCTTTTTATTTTTCTACACTATCAAAATATTCAAATTTGGGGTTTTTTTGTAATATTTAGGCGGACCTGAAGAAATGAAAAGAGGATTTTATTCCCTCGCTTGAAGTGTGTGTTAACGCGACACACACACGTCGTTTCGCCCACTTTAATTTTGATTTTTGTCGATCATTAATTTTTTTTTCTGACCGCAGTAATTTTGTGATTGAACATCTGTGATTTTGTTATATTTTGTGTTGTGATATCGGTCAGTTTGGATAACTGAGGAATTCCGCTCACATGAAAGTTGAAGCGAGCGTGACGCGAGGAATCTGCGGCCTGAAATCCCCCATCTTAACTTCAAACGGCCCTGTTAAGATACAGATCATTATTTCCTGATTTATCGTATTTTAATTTGGCCTTTTGAATTTAGATTTCATAGAGAAAAAATAACTTCGACACCAGGACTGTGACGGGACGGACTCCGGGCTTTACGCGTGGAGCTCCATCCACATTTATAAGACGATTTCAAAATTCATCTGTGTGTAAAATACGATAATTAGCAGTTAAAATATGAGAAGCTTCATTATTTTGAAGACCATTAACAAGAGCGAGTCGCTCCTCAATTTGCGCTCACACTCGGAGTCAGAGTGTAAAAAAGGGGGTGAGGATTCAGGAGCTCATCTTCAGATGTGACCGGATGCAATAAAAAAAAGGCCATTCGGTATTTTATCTCTACTTTAGTGAGGAGTGTTTATGGAGATGGTGACTTAAAGTGTATTTTACCCCTGTGTGTGTTTAATTTCGAGGCTTGTGATGCGCTGTGAATTCGTCAAAGTGTTGAAAAAAAGTCTCATAAATATCGAGGGGTCATAATTCAGGTCGAGGTAACGTTTTCCGGGCTATATTTAAATTTGCGTGACATGACAATTAAAATATTAATGCAGAGTAGGACTTTTATTTTGATCCTATATTTGCCTGGCAACAGAAAGCTATATATATGTACAGGCTTGGCATGACGTACGTCCTGAATTATGGTCAGTCGTGACATCACTGGTTCACTTGATGGTCTGATCTCGAGAGTTTCCCCCCTTCGCTGCGTGTCTCCTCACTCAGGAGTGCATAAATCAAAGGATGAACGATCCTCGGTGCCCGCACGTCGCCGTCCTTTGCTCTGACCTAGTTTAATACAGACCCCTGATAAGCCAAAGTGCGCATGGAGCCAAGCTCGATTGGATGAATCTCAACACCTGCATTTGTTTTCTCCCCTGGTTTTGTGTGAGGTTGTGTTTTTTTTTTAAAGAATAGAATTTCCAGATGCATTTTGGAGAATAAAACACTGAGCCTGCAGATGGGTCCGTTCACACTGCCGACCTGCTGTGCAGCGACGCAGGCTGGCAAATTGAAGTTTGAGATAAAAACCACCGTCCAGCTAATATTTGTAATAAATGACGAGCTGGCAGGAGTAAATACTGCTCGGGCTTTAGGTGTCACGAGAACGATCCGTCTCGGCGCGATGCTCGTTATTCACCCTCCTTCCGCTGTGGCTGCAGCCTGCTGAATTTTTCACACGGGCCCTGTTACGCAACGTGTGTAACCTTGAAGAGGTTGCAGCATCACGGCGGCGCGGACGCGCTCTGTGGGGAAGAGGCTTTGGATTACACTTGGCATTTCTTTCATTATTCACTTGCTCGTTTCATCGCGTCAATTGTGTTCCTCCAAATTGCTCTCGGGAGGGGTTTTAATCTGTCAGGCTGGGGGGAAAAAACAAACATGGAAGTGGCTTAAATTTCGTCGTTTTATTTACCAAAATCATCTCAGACAAGTAAAAAAAAAAATCATGATTTTTATCATAAAAAAGGAAGATTGCACATCCGTGGCAGGAATTGTGGATTAAAGTCTAGCTGCTGTAAAATGCAGAGTGTAAACTAAAAAGGACTGAAGGCTGATTTAGTGTGATTGTTGGTTTCGTAAAGATTTCAGCAAAAGGCCAAAAAAAATAAAAAAATACATGGATGTGTGAGTGCGTGTGTGCGCGATCTTTGCACGCCTCACTGTAGACGTGGAGATTATTTTGCAGCCGTGGTATTTTCAGGTGCGCGTCACTGCGATAACTTACAGCGGCCAATGAGGCTGACAGTGATGTTTATGAACCTGGTGATGTATGCCTGACCTGCATCGATCAAACTCGTGCACATGGCGGACATGTGGGCCAGGTACACGCCACCGTGTTGGCGGAGGAGGGAAACGACACCGAGCAGCGACTCGAGCTTGGCGGTGACGGAGGCTGAGAGGCTGTGCGGTGGCAGCAGGAGGAGCAGCAGCAGGGGGAGCAGCACGGACAGGAAGAAAGTCACACACACGGTCACCCACCGGGGCACTGCCATCCGCGAGCCCCCCGTGTGGTAGGAGCCGCTCTCGTGGGGGACCGCGATCTTGTCCACTTCCCTGAGCCTCAGCGAATCCCACTTTTTCACGTCGAAATTACGCACGCGGGGGCCGACGTCTATGCGTTTCTGGGAGGGCAGCGGGGTGTCCTGGAGGACCCTGAACTTCTCTCGGAACTCCTGCATCTGCTGCAAGAAGCACAGGGGGTCGGTGACGCTCCTGAAGGACTCGGCCATGCCGAGCGCCTGCTTCTGCTCGTCCAGCGCCGCGCTCAGCTTGGTGATCTCCGGATCGTACGCCTGCATCACCATCAGCTTCAGCGTCTCGAAGTCGGACAGGATCTCGTTCCTCTTGCACTCGAGGCTGCTGACGAGTTTGTCAAAATAGTCCGCCACTTTTTCCGCGTCCTTGGTGACGGACTGGAGCGCCCTCTTCTTACTGGCTTGCAGTGTCTCCAGGCAGGACAGCGTGTCTGCGCTCTGCCAGCTCTCCACGCCGCGGAGCAGCTCTTCAAACGCCTCCTTCTCCCCCTCGTACGCGTCCTCCAAGGAGCAGAATCGGTGTCCTCGGTGGTTGTCGGTCGTGGCGCAAAATCCACAGATGAGCTTCATGTCGGTGGCGCAAAATATGTTGAGGGGCTGTCCGCAGTGTTGTTTACAAACAGACATCTGAGGCATCACCCGGATTTTGCTGAACTTCTCCACGATTCCGCGCAGGGAGTAGTTGACCTGCAGGCTGTTGGCGCCGTTGTGAGGGGTCTCCTTGCGGCATGTGGGGCATTTGAAAGGTGCCCTGTAAGCTGGACCTCGGTTCCCCTCCAAGAGCCCCTCCAAGCACTTCTTGCAGAAGCTGTGCGAGCACAGCAAGACCCGCGGGTCCTCGAAGAGACCGCAGCAGATCGGGCATGTAAGTTCCTCCTCCAGCTGATCCATTTTACCCTGCAAACACAGCATCCGAGCGTCACTTTGAGGTTTCAATCAAGCACGAAAAAGACCCAATAAATCAGCACCTAATAAGACGGGATCCTCGCCCGATGCGCACCCACTTCTATAGGGATGCTGCCCAGAAAAGGAAACATCAGAGGCTTTTACATTACACAAGAACAACGCTGGAGCGTCGCAAAAGGATACAGGTTTCGCAGTCATGTTCCAGCTGTCTCTGGAGTATTCCCATCCCGAAAGTGAAACTGACTTGCATCGCTGTGCCCGCGTAAAAGGTTGGCACGAGCCCCGCCAACGGCTCCGTTTGCGCATTTGAGCAGCATCCCGACGTTTTGTTTTTTTTCCGCTTCTCCCCTCTCTAACGCTTTGATGTTGCCAGCTGACGTTGTGAGGAGCCTTGAAATGTGTTGCAGGCTGAGTAAGAGTCTCAACAACTCTGCGGGTCTAAAACTGAGAAAAGAAAAGGGGGGAAAAAGATCAAATTATTCCCCCCTGAGCGCTGTAAAGCAGAACTGCAGTCAGCGGTTAGCTGAGTGGAGCCCAAAATGTGCCGTCGCCTGACCAATCCAATGCGACAAATTATCGACTCGCGGGGTGCGCGTGAGCGTCGCTCCTGTTGGCAAGGTACTGAAGGAGAGCTGTGACAGATTTTGCAAGCGCATAGTAACATGCAACTACTGGACCAAAAGAATCACTCACCAGCTGCTGAGACGCGCAGTGCAACGCAATCATGGCGCTTGTTGCTGTGCAGACTTCGCCCCTTTTCCGGGTCCACGGTTAACCGTTTCATTGGCGGAGAGGAAATCTAAAAATAGCCCGCCTGTGTGTTTTTGTCAACGGATAAATCGCCGCGCGTGACGCTTTCCCTCCATAAAAAATATAGGCGGTCGTGAAGTTATCCAACGCGCTCATTTGCGCATTTGGGGGGCTGTTTGCGTTTTTGCCCCGGTGTGATAATTTGCAGGGGATCCCTCGCTGCGGGTTGGGGGAGGGGCTGTTGCTATGCAAAACATTACAGCGTGAAAAACTGTCAACCGGGTTCAAGTCCCAGCCTGGCGCTGCACGTTTTTACACCCAATAACCCCGGTAGTTTGTGTTGATCAAGTCTTGCGTCAGCGCGAAGTTCGAATAAACGTGTAAATGAGCGAAAGATGCAGCATTGAGCCTCATGTGGGGGATGAAAGTGAAGGTCTGCGCCGAGTTGCACCGAGGCAAATCCTGGCGGCAAACACTCAAACTCTGCCCCATAAGAAGCGGTTATCTCCACCGGAGTCTTAACTCGAAGGATCCCCGCGGTGGCAAATTGTGTTCGAGCCACTCAGCAAGTATCCGCGGCGAAAACATCCCATGTTTACCCCCTCAAAAATCCACTTTCTGTTCACACGAGGTTATGTAACATCGATATCCAATAGTTACTTAGTCACGTGTGGGAAATTTTGACCTTGATTTTCTTCCCTTGTTTCCATGCCATCAGGAGCAACTGCCTGTCTTAGCCGCTGTGATTGGATACAGTGGGGGGAGCAGGGGCTTATGCAGCGCCGACCCGTGCCGCGGGGTTTCGCTGTTGTGTGAGAGGGGGAGCCGGAGCAGCAGCCGCAGCCGCGCGGCGCTCTTTGGCTCCATGGTCTCCCGGGCAGCTTCCGGATGTGCCGTCAGTATCGAGGGCAAGAATGGCTGCGATGTTTACGTGTTGTTTAGGCTGCTGCGGAGACGGCGGATCGGGGCACATCCCCCTCAAAGAAATGCCCACCGTCCAGTTAGACACCCACCACATGGGTGAGTATGTTTGCGCGCACAGCTGATGTCCCCCACGGAGTCACTGCGACACGGCGGTTTTGCTACTTCCGCTGTTTTCTGTAGCCACTTAGCCGTTAGCAGTGTGCAGTGTTTTTGACTCTATCAGGCTTCCTTCACCACAGTCTGCAACAAAATGAGCACTTTGAGAGGATTGGTGGTTTTTCTGATAGATTGGGACCATTAAACGTTCGCTCATCATCGCATATTTTGTTGAAAACGGCAAATCACCCCCAAATCTAGTGTTATGTCGCAACACCAGTTACCACATAACTCTAGGCACAGATTTTACAGTACAGAGTTTGTCAAAATGAAGCTTTTCGAAAGACTTTCTGTCCCCAAAATAGTGTGCGTCAATCTCAAAGAACTAGTATTCAGCTTGGTGCAGGATTGTGACACGACTTCCCCCTGATTCATGTAACTTGGGGTCACGATTTCGATGGAGGTCTGCTACAAGACACACACACACACACACACACACACACACACACACACACACACACACACACACTAACTGACATCATACACATGTTTCGGACTGTGGGTGGAAACCAAAGTACCCACTGTAAATCGATGCACTCACAGGGAGAACATGTACTACACACTATGTGCCAGTGTGCTATTTGTCCCTTGAGTCAAAAAGTATTCAATCTTTTAAATTCATCACAAGAACTTTCAATCCAGTCATCTCGAAGTTTTGTCCCAACTAACAGAGGAGGAAACAAACTCATCGTATAAAAAGGCAAAGCGCAGGTAAACTTCTCTAGTTTTCACACCATGAATCATTAAAACTGCAATCAGAATATCCAGATTAAGTGGGAGTGATTAGAAACTGTAGGACACCAAGTGGGCTGTTTACACCACGCAACCAATAACAGCACTTCACACAACAACAACAACATGATGTTAGCCCCCTTCGAAGCTTCGTCTGAGCTCCTGGTTTGGCAGAGTAGAACACAATCTCTTGCAGACCTGAGGGTCTGCTGGTATTTTGTAAAAAGAAATATCAATCAAACCACATTATTAGAAGGAACTGCGTTATTATCAGTGACAGCAGTTATTGATGAGTTTATCGTGACCGTTTCTCCTTTACTTTCTTGCAGGCACAGACGTTGTCATCGTAAAGAGCGGCCGGAGGATATGTGGCACCGGAGGCTGCCTGGCCAACGCTCCTCTGCACCAGAACAAAAGTTATTTTGAGTTTAAGATCCAGTCCACAGGTGAGCGCCCGGCCGTCAGCTTTCCACCAGCCTGTTTGCTCACCTTCCGCTGGTGGTTTCTACCGTTCCACATTGTGATTTTCTGCTGCATTCTTAGGGGGAGATATTGACCGTGACACGCTTCTGTTTTTAGTAACAACACTGTCTTGTGACTGCACGCTCTAAGATTCACGGATTCATGCACGCCAGCTGTGCTTGGTTACAAGGACACAGTTTGAAGGCAGAAGTTGGCTTTTCTTTCATTTATTTTTTTGCTTCTGACCAGCTTCACACTTGAAGTTTTCTCATCTTAGATGTGCGAGGCAGGTTGCATTGATGAACTACTTTCAAAGCTTTAGTCAAGAAATTAAATGTGGTTCTGGGTTGGTGATTCTGTGTTTAAAAAAAGGTTTTCCTTGCTTGAGCTTTTTTGGTTCTATTACAGGTGTGTGGGGAGTCGGTGTGGCCACGCAGAAAGTGAATCTTAACCAAGTGCCTATGGGCAGAGACACAAACAGCCTCGTCCTGAGGCACGATGGCTCTGTGTACCATAACAACGAAGAGAAAAACCGCCTGCCTGCTAACAGCCTTCCTCAGGAGGGCGACATCGTGGTGAGTTTTTGTTTCGACTCTGATGAACAAAACTTCAAATATTACAACGTGAAGTTTCCTTCATCGGCAACTTTTGTGTGTATGTGTATTGATGTGTGTGTTTTGCACCCTTAGGGAATTACATATGACCACGTGGAGCTGAATTTGTATCTGAATGGGAAGAACATGCATTGTCCTGCCTCTGGGATCCGAGGCACTGTGTATCCTGTAGTGTACGGTGAGCTGCACTCTTTGTTTCATATTCTCACCCCCCCCCCAAGCTCAAGACACATTTTTTTCCTGATCTGCTTGTAACAGAAGCTCATCTTTCAGCAAGGTGAATCAATTCAGAACTGCAAATATGGTAGTTGCAATAACACACCACTAGAGGGCTGCATTTCTTCATTTTCACAAAACGCGACTCGTGTAACTCTGAGGTAAAAATCATTAGTTTGCTTGAATTTGCATTGAAACCAAACATATAGGAGTGTCTCTTGAACTACACGAACCGATAACTAAATTTTGTTTGTTTGTTGTTATCTTCAGCATCTTCTAATTGTTTCCCTGCACCACACTGACATTTTTGGAGTGAGAGACTTATATTTTATCTCAATGAGACAAAACGTTGTAGTAAAAATGCAGCAAAACAGCCTTTAAAAAATGGACAAAACTTTCCTACGAACAAACAGAGGAGAAAAGTTGAGTATCCCAGCCGAATTTGTCTATCTGACTCACTCATAAATCATATTGACGTAATTTAAAAGCATCTGGGACAGTTGGTTCTTTCAGGATGACAGTTGGAAAACTGCTTTATTTGACTGGGATTCCTCCGTTTGAACCTGAGGTCCAGGAGTGACACAGTTGAGACTGCAAGTTGGTTTTATCATCCCAAAGTTGGCAGTTCAATTGCCATTTCGACTGCCTTCACCGCTTGTGTGTGTGTGTGCAAATGTTAGTGTGTGTGTGAGTGAGTGGATGTGACGGATGGTGTGAAGCGCCCTGGGACTGCTGAAGCAGTAAAAAACGAGCTCCGTAAGTGATATCCATTTGCTCTTTACCTTGGCTCAGGAATATCATTAAGTAAACTGCGCTGCGCGTTCTCATTGATCAGCGCTCCCATCGGCCGCTCCAGCTGCTCAAAAAGAGTCACTCTCAGCCAGGTCGCATTCATAGTTGTATCGAATAGGAATAAAACTGCTGGACGACTCTGAGCTGGGCTCCAGTGTTTTCATTAAGTAAGTTTTAACAAGTGGATTCGAGTCTTAGTTTTTCATCCCGCACTGAAAACTGCACACATTTAATTTCAGTTATTCATCGACTGCTCAAACATTTCACCACAGATGAAGGATGTGGTGAAGTTTAATCAATTCGATCAGATGGTTTTGCTGCGTCGACACTCATCCGAGGGCCTTTTTCACCGCAGTGCTTTTCCTTAACACCACAGTACAAAACAGTGATAATATGGTCATTTTCTCTTCAAGTGCTCACAAACTGCCTGGAATCGAATGCACAGGCAGTTAATTGTATTATTGATTATGTTATTGCGTTCAGTCAAATCGGTCAACATCACCTGTGAAGTAAGAAACGCGTCACAGGCTTTTGTTTTCTCTTAGCAGGTCCTGATGTTTGTTTCCTCAATCAGGTTGTCACTCGAAGTCAACATGAACACACATTTAGCCTCGGCGAGTTCACAAGTCGTCAATCTTTAAATCAAGATATGAGAGCAGGGAAGGAAGTTGTTTTTTTATGCTCCAGTCAACACAAACTTTGGTGATTTTGTTTCATGATGAAGAAAAATGTGACTCGTCACTCTCAACATTTTGTCTTCCTGCTTGTAAAAGAAAGTCAACATTTTCCTGTGTGTACAGCGCCTAACTGGTTATTTTCCTGTGTTGCAGTGGATGACAGCGCCATCTTAGACTGCCAATTTAGTGACTTCTATCATGCGGCTCCACAAGGATTTGAGAAGATCCTCTTCGAACAACAAATCTTCTAGAAGAGTCCTTCAGCCTCCGCCTGTCTCCGTGTTGTTGCCCTCCTCTATATCTCATTTGCAACCTCTGTGACACTGCAGTTTGACCTTGATTGGATATTATCACTTTGTGTGGCTTGAGTGCATCTTGTTTAGTTTCCCCTGGTTGCTCCGAATAGTCGGAGTTTACTCGAGGAGCCGGGGACTTCTGATCGTCGGTCAACTATTGTGAGCTGTTAAAGTCTGCGTCGATGGAAAACTTTAACATCTTTTTCCTCCTGACGGTTCTGATCGGACTGTAATACCCAAGCGACTCTGATGCTGCGTATATTTGCAATCTGTTTAAAACACCAAATCGAGATCACACCGGTGAATTGCTCCCATTTTTCAGGATAAGAAGCCATGTTTTACCAACATTGCTTTACATATCTTTTTAAGTATGTAACCTTAATGCCATGCTGACATCTCGACATACAAACCTCTATTTATTTTTATTTATTTGAGCGTCACATCACAGTGATGTTGTTTTTTTGTCCTTTGGGATTTTACAAACTGATCCAGGTTCAGCCATGAATATAAAAACAGTCACTCAGAGAAGTAGAGCTCTTAACACCTCCATTGTAGGCCACTGATTTGAATTCATATTGAGAGGGTTGATATGTAACACTACAAACACGGCGTATATGAAGGGGTACAGCAGCCAATGTCAGAAGTTGCTTTTCATCCAGGTGATGGTGCTGGAAAATGTTTTTCCGAAGCGAAATGAAATGTATTAATCTCAGTTTCCAAATGACTTCTTCGAACAGCTCTTTGTCTTGTCCTGAACTCCTGCGAGTATTTATTCTAATGATCAGAATATTTCCAGAGCTGCTGCTGGTTCATCTCTGATTAGAGATATATCTGAAAGCGTTGATCTGTCGTGTTGTACTGGCATTGCATATCCTGCTGCTGAAATGTGACCGTTACATATTTCAAATGCTTGTCTTCTGTTTTGCACTAATGATGTTATTGTACAAACCCAAATATTGTTGATTCATTAAACTTTTGTGTCTGAAGGCAACGTCATCGAGTCATTCAATCCATTTGTTGCAGATCATTAGACGAGGGTTTTGCGTCTTTTCCCCTGCGTATGACACGGCGTGAACCCTCATTTTTAAAAATGAAAATGTTTATATCACTCAAAAGTTCCTGAGTTTCCACAGGAATGTTTCTGTTTGTCTTCCATGTGCAAAAAAATCTCACAGAATCTCAAGTGCCAACTGAGAGTCTTTTGCTCAGAAATCATCATATCACAGCAAATATAATACCTGCAAAGTAAGTGAAATACCTACTTTGGGAGGTGGTGCAGGTAATTTCATATTAAAAGCTGCAGTTTTAGTTAATTATCTTCACACTAATCTTCAGTTTTAAATGTTGTCCCAGTCACCTCTTGCCCTACTTTCTATTGACATTTACGTGTCAAGTTGTTTGCTTTTTATTTGTGTGGTTGTGTCACTCATTTTTGCGAGTGGGCTTTGTTTAGTTGGTGTTTTTATGTAGGAGGAGGAGGCATCAGGGGCCCCTCTGATTGTTAAGGGCCCCTGTAAGTCGCTGGAGTGATTTGTCCCCGCGTTGTGGGCAGAAGCAATTTGCAAGATTGAAGCTGTGGCCGCTAAAAGGCAGGTGAATTTATGATTACTGCGTCGAGGAAGCCGTGGAAACCAGGACAGCCCAGACAGGAGGCACGCTGTAACTCCTCCTCTCACTCTGCGATCTGTTACGTCCTCCTCCTCCTCCTCCTCCCTCCCTCCCTCCCTCCTCCTCTCCGGGTCCAGCAGCAGCACAGGAGCTGCCGTGCCTCGTCGTTCACGGAGGAGATCCCGAAAGCCGGAGTAACAGCGAAACCCCGAACAGCCATGGCAGAAAACGCCGGCTTGGAAAACCACCGCATCAAGAGCTTTAAAAACAAGGGGCGCGATGTCGAGGTGAGTCGGACCACCGACGCGAGTGGGAAATATTCGCGAGTGAATTAGTTTGATGTTAAAAAAAAAAAACGACAGTCTTTGGGCCTCGTTGGGGAGCCCGGCCCCGGCTGCAAGTGCTTACCAACCTGCCAGCCTATCAGCTAGCTATGCTATCTGGGAGTTCGCCATCAGCGTCGGCGTCCGGTTATCGGCAAATTAGACTTCTGTTCTGGTGGCTGTTGGGTTAACACGACCAGGTTAGTGGTCTCCATTCGCTCATGTTTGTGAGCGGTTGACGGCACCTCAGCTGGGTGGATGAATTCCTGGGGATCGTAGCTGTCACTGCTGCTAACGCCGAACTAGCTGGTTGGATGGACACCGGTCGCGAGCGAGGCTAGGCCTGCCCGGCACCGTAATCTTCCACATTTTCAGCGTTTTAAACACCAGTCGACACTCTGTCCAGCCTTTTCTGACTGAAAGGCGTTGCATCCACTCCTTATCGTTTGTTTAACGTTGACCATGTTGAATTACACGACTGGTCCACATCCACCCCGAACCAAATGTTGCCCCTCCTAGTTAGCTTGCTAATGTCAAGCAAGCGGCTAGCATGCATTACCAGGTGAGGCAGTTAAACCGAGCGCGGCGACTCAACGGTTAGTTGAACGGAGATGGTTTGATCACCTTAGTTTGATGTTGAATCTCATTATTGATTAAAACCGAGAATAATTAATGGAACGGGACTAATGTTGTGCCGTTGGGTGATAATCCTTCAGAGTAGACGCATTGGTATGGATTGTGGTAGTTCTGCCGGTTATTGTAAAGGTTGAACATAATTCCATACGAGTGCGCGTTCACGGTTTCCCCAGATGCACGTCGCCGTGTGAATGCGAACGTCTGAGCTTTGTGTGTCACATCCCACGCCATCAGCGGTGTCCTCCTGGCGATTTTACATCACAGTCTAAATCGCTGAGTATTGCCGCATCATTCAACTCACAAGTCTAATTTTAAATCCCTCTGACAGCATTTGTCTGCAATGCTCATTGACATGATTACCAAACCATTTGGTAACGCTACACTCGTGTAGATCAAAATGAACCCAGAGTACAGTGATGGTTTCAAAGATGTCAAGACATCTACTGAGTACTGACATGTTATATAGTTTGCATGTACCCATAATTTCAGATTCAGGTTGTGCCAAGAACCACATGCGTGTGGTAATTTGCGCTGATCTCTTGGTAATCCTGAGATAATCCTCAGACAAAAGGTATGTCTGAAATTGGCCCGTCAGGATTGAGGTTGGAGTTTCACCATCAATCTGTAGAAAAACACAGAATGATGCCCTGTAGGGGGGTTGTTTTGAAACTCGGAGGCAGTCTGTGAAGCACATGGCTACTCTGACAGACATATTTTGCCAAGTGCATTCCTGATGCTATTTCAGGCATCTCGCATGTCTGACCTGGGTCCTCTTAAGAGCCTCTGTTTGAGTTTGAGTTTGAGTTTTTGTAGATGGATGACTCAGACTACAGCAGAGGAGGGGGGAAATGTCAGTTTGGGCTGTATTTATTTAGGTCAGCCATGACAGATTGCACTTCATTTGTGACACTGTTAGGGGCTCTGCTGGAATACAAGGCTCTAAGGTCTGACATGCTGCAGGTCATAAGCTCCTTTTGTTTTCCTGGACATGACATAAAATGTGGTTTCGGATTGTTCAAACATTTTTCCAACTTTGCCCACACTTCCTCTCTTGCAACTTCTAAATAATCCTTTCATACTCAAGTGTGCCTTTAACTTTTGGCTGTGGCTTGTAACTTTTTTGTATGCATGTATTTAGCTCCTTTTTGCTGTAAAATATCTTAGTTCCATCAACCAGAATGATATTGGAGTGAACAACCCTCATTTCTTCTAACTGCCTCAGCGGGTCTGATGTTTAGTTTCAATCAATGTTGTTGGTTCATTGTTGTTTTGTGGTGATCGGGAGAGACCTCTCTGCTTCACAGCCTCCTGAGTTATGACTGTCCCAGATTACGTAAGAGTCTATTTGGGAAAGCAACATGAACCTCTTCAAACAGTCACAAGATCTTAGACCATCTCAAACTGTTCTAGATAAACTGGAAACCCGGCAGACACTCGAACAGCAATTAGTTAAACTGTTTTTCATCCACTGGTCTGTTCTGTTTTACGAATGTTCTTACATCAGCTGTGTTGGTAAAAGCTGCTGGGATTCAGTGACACATTTCTGTTAATTCAAATGAAAATGACTTGTAGAATGTAATTTTAACTCTGTGGGATCACAAAGTCCTAGAAAGTGTCATGATGAGGTTTGACATCTTTTCCAGAAAATATGCTTTTACATGCTGCTTCCTCTTTTTTGTCATAACATCACATTGGAATGTTGTACATTTACAATTTTGCACTGTGTTTCTCCTAAGCAACAAATAGATGAACATCCTACAAATGGATTTGGGGGTTTATCATTTTTCCTTTCTTTCATTACAGACTATGCGAAGACATCGAAATGAGGTGACAGTTGAGTTGAGAAAGGTAAGAA
>JASSRZ010000023.1:15232435-15243617 GCA_032164315.1 Malacoctenus gilli | reverse complement strand
TGTGTGTGTGTGTGTGTGTGTGTGTGTGTGTGTGTGTGTGTGTGTGTGTGTGTGTGTGTGTGTGTGTGTGTGCCTCATAGAGGTCTGTGGTTTGCCACTGAACGACAGTGAAATTGAAACAGTGGTCCTGTACATGGCTTGTATATTAACGTATTCTTCATAGAGCCTTTTGGGTTCAGGTTATTGCACCTCAATTTTGCTTGATTTACCAGTTTAGTTGGTCTATTCATACAAAAGGCTGAACGGAATGAATCAACAGTCTTTTCGTGCATTTTCTCTTGTTGTAATAGTGTCTCAAATGACCTCGCCTTCCTACCTACTAGATTTTTGATCTACATCTTTCGTGTATGTTTGACATCCAATAGATTCTGACCCGTCACCTGTTTTTCCTATCACCATCAATCTAATCTTGAGAAACACTGTTGCGCATATTTTTAATATTTTACTGCTCCATCTACACCATTTCTCTGAGCGGGTCATCAAGAGGCCATGTTGAAGCTCATTCATTTTAATCAGGTGTGTTGGTACAGGAAGACTCAAAGGGTGTGGTCGAATCAAAATGAATCCTTGTGCAATCTGTGTTTTTACGATCTGTTTGTGGAACAATGAATGTTGCTGCCTAGACTAATGCACTCCAAACAGAGCAGAACAAGACAGTTTGAAGAGCAGGTCTCATTCTGTCGGTAAATGCATAATGCTGGTGTGATTTGAAGTCTGAATACAGGAGGGAGCAAACGCCGGATGTTATGGGCCTCTGAAGCGTCGTGTCCTTGCAGCAGATTATAAGTGATGTGCCCAACGGTGGAAGCTCCACTGCTGTTTTGTCCCCTTTCTATAGTTTACAAGCTGCTGGTGAGCTCTCGGCTGGTAAAAATATCACTGCAATAATCCCAGACGCATCGCATTGCATTTAGCTCAGCATACAGCATTGTTGTGGAAATCACAGAAGATATTTTGCAGAAGATACGTCATGTCAGCTGTACAGCTTTTGTTTTGTTTAGGACTTATGGTCTCAATCTAAAAATGCCAGTGCGAGTGCAAAGCCAACCAGAATAGATGGCAAACTTTGCTTTCCTGCTGTTTTTCCCTGTTTTAAACTCCGCTCCTGATCAGGAAAAGCACCACAAGTGCCCGGTGCACACATGAATTAGGCTCCAGAGAATTGAGAAATAAGATGCCTTCAATTACAAGACTTCCAGTGTTCGATTTGATATTCAGCAGTGTAACATCATTAAATTGACTTTGAATTATTACTATTATTATTGTGCCTCCTCCAGCAAATCAACCAGGACCGGCTGAACTTGGAGGGTGTGGATTCCATTAAACACACATGAGACCAGTGACAGAAAAATGCAGCTGGCATCCTGTTTTCATTGATGCTCCTTGATCATAACAGCATCTTGTTTTTCGCTCGACAACAGTCCACATCTGATGCTGTTTCTACACTCAATACAGTATTCCTTCCCTGACTTTTCAACCAAGATATCATAAGTATTTTTGCAATAATGTGGAAAAAAATTAATTAAAAATAAAACACTCTTTTTTTTCTTTTTTTTTTAAAGGAATTTTAGTTCAGTGTCTAATATGTCATATATTCTCACGAAAATACTGAGAAACTAAACACTTCAAGATCATAGTCTCATATCTGCCCATCTGTTTGGTTTCAAATACACATTCTTTGTAACTCAAAAACCTCAGGACTTCTCATCGCAGGGTTTTACGCTTCATATTTGCAATGCATTTTTTTGCTTGCATCGTGATCTTAAGATATTCAAACCTTTGCATCTTAGTTGAGGAGGCTGCTTTGCATCATCCCACTTTAGGAAGTATTGTGGCTCAGCACAGGAAAAAAAAGCAGCAATCCAAAGAGATTAGCTTCAGTTTAATCTGACCATACATGCATTGCATTTAATTTACTCTCATCCAACATTAAAATCATCAGTGAACTCCGATCAGAGTAGCTCCGACCCTCTGGCTTGTTCCTGAGCGGAAAAATGTTGGTTATTTTAAGGTCTGAAATTTTTGTGTCCTGTTTGAAGATACTGAACAACTGAGGTGGTACTTGTGCTTTACCAGACTGCTGGTATTATTGCAGAGATGCAAGATCTTGTTTATAAACTGTAGTGGGACAAAAAAAGACCATTGAGAACCTGAAAAGACGACCTGTTTCAAAAACTGGGCCCCAAATGTTTTCCTTTTCTTTGACCAAATCCTTCCAACACCCTGTAACTGTTGGTTTGTCCCATCTGTCAGTGATCACAAAATGCTCGTGATCTTGGTCCTGTACAGGCGAAGGCAGTTTCTGCGTTTTGAATAGCCGTATGTCACGCATTTAGCTCGCCGACTACAAAAAGTCTTTTGAAGGTGTGATTGCAGTTGAAGTGCTGCCTTGAGAAATCGGCTTTATCGCACACCTGTTTTGCTTGCCGGTTGCTCAGAGGTTGTTTTAGTTCTTCTAAAGTTGAAGGTTGATCCTGGTTGGTAGCAAATGAGTCACAACTTGCACAACCTTCATTATGTATATAAGTGTGACACCTGAAAATAGAAAGTACAATCTCTTCTTTCAGGAAGGAATTTTACTCATTTACACCAAGTTCCTAAAAAGTACAAACATTTAAACAAGTAAAATGGTCTGTCTCTCAATATAGTCAAAATGAGCATTTAGGAAAGATGTCGTACCAGAGTTTTTCTTACCGTAATCTCCCTCAAAATGTTGTCAGCATCTTGAGCTCAGTGCTCGTTGTTGTGCTCTCTATCACATTGTACAGCAGCATTTTTTTGCAGATACTCACCCCAGATTACTACATTCCCTATTTGTTGAAGTAAGATACAAACAGCACCTGAACCAAGTGACATTGAGGGCATTGGCATGTAAGACTGTACAACCAAACTGTTGAAAGGTATTTGATAGAATTAATCAAATGATTTTAAAGGGCTTCAGGTTCATGTAATAGTTGGATATGAACTGTCCTGGGTTTGAATTGATCTGCGTCCCATTCATTATGCCTCTTCAGGCAGACATTGTGCGCTGGAACTGGCTGAATAGGTGGATTGGTGCAAAGGAAAGTCCTTTTAGTTGTGGGAATGTTGTGCTGGAGAGAGTCAGGGAAAAATTAAATGTGCTTTCCAGTTTCTAACCATAAAATGAGTGATGAATGAGGAGCCTTGCCTGAAATGAAACGGTGCCGGGGAAGTCGCATCGCCCGAATGTCATGCTTTTAAATGAACTTTTCCAAGCCCGGTTTACAAGCGGAGGCCTGGCTGGATGTAGGTGTAGCCGTGTCGAAGTGCTAAAGAATGAAAACGTCACTGGTGTGGGGTGCTGAGGTGGTCACAAAGTCTAGCACTTTCGATTCAACTGGATCAGAGCAGCAAGACGCACTGCACTAGCTGATTAGTCATCAGTGACGCACATCAGCATGATGCACGGGAATGTAGGGCAAGGGAATCTCCTCCTACCACTGACTCACATGCCCTGAAGATCGACTCCGAATGAATATGTGCTCCACGGGGTTGCTCAGTGTGTGGAGGGTTAATAGGTGAAAGTCAGCGTCCTTCAACGATGAGTGTGTGCTTGCTGCGTGGATTAGCCTGCAGGCAGTTTTCTCTGGATTAACGACTGGGAGCAGGATTTCCAACATGTAGGCCACATTCCAAAATAGTGAAAGTTTAGGAAAGCAGTGGGAAATAGCTTCAGAGGTAGGCCTAGATTATCTGGTACTTTCAGCATTCTTCAATGCATTAATGAATTCTTTCATCTCCTCCCCTCATTGCTCCTCAGAACAAACGAGACGAACATTTACTGAAGAAGAGAAATGTCCCGCAGGAGGAGAGCCTGGAGGACTCTGATGTCGACTCAGACTTCAAAGGAGTAAGTGTGGGGGTGCTTGGTGGGTATGTGATACAGACCGGCGAGATGCAGTGAGACAGGGCTCCTTAGATAACAGGTGAGAAGGGTCAAAACCAAGAAGATGGTGAATGTATATGCGAGTGACACACCAGTAGCGTTTCAGTCTCAGTGTCTTAATTGGCAAGTTTAGACAATGAGCACTCCAGAAAATGACAATAGGCCAGAGTGCTGATTGCAGCATCAGTGAGTCAGTCTGGGGTCACTGAGATGAAGACGCAGAGGAAACTCACAAACACCGAGTCCACCAGTTGTCAAAAAACCACATAACCTGCCAAGTTCATTGAAAAGTAAAGTGTCAGTGGAGCCGAGAGAATTAATTCTGAGTTGAAGGCAGAGCGTGTTTACGCCGCTATTGATTTCAGGTTTTAATCTGCTCCCTGCACTTAAGTATTCTTCTTGGTGTTGCTTTTTCAACATCCGCGCTGGTGAAACTGAGCCTGAACATTCAAAGCATGTTGCTGCTCACACTCGGTTTCATCCAGACGATGTTTTTGCTACTTCTGTGATGAAAGTACCGAGTTACTCAAATTTTAGAGGCAGTCAAAGAGTGGACATCCTAAAGTTAGTCCACATTTTTTTATCTGTTCAGTGCAACTGAACAGATAGAAATGCACCATTCTGCACAGACTGTTTTTACTGTTTGATGATGGCAGTTGTTTACCTTGTTAATATTTGTTTTCCTTTTTCTCTGTGCAGCAAAATGTTACACTTGATGCCATCTTACAGGTGAGAGTTTAACCATCAAGCTTTGCTGCAGTTCCCAATGTTCCAGCAACAAAAGCGGCCCTCAAAGCAATCCTTTCGCCTTTTCATGCTGCTCTAACTTTGGCTTTTTTGTCACCACAGAATGCAACCAGTGATAATGCAGTTATACAGCTGAGTGCTGTGCAGGCAGCCAGGTGAGAGGCTGACAAAACACACACATGAAGGCACAAAGCTCGTTTGTATTCCCTTTTTTTTAAGACTTGTTCTCTTTTTGTCAGAAAACTGCTCTCAAGTGACAGAAACCCTCCCATTGATGACTTGATAAAGTCTGGGATCCTGCCCATTTTAGTCAAATGCCTGGAAAGAGACGACAAGTAAGTCCCCGTCCAAAGTGGTTTGTCATCTTCTTGTTTTTGCTGATTTTTTTTCTTCTCCTGATTATTATTTTTCAGGATTACAGATGATGCCACAACCATTTATTTTGTTCCAATGTTGGCTTTGTGTGCTTGAGTTTCCCACTGTGTCCACACGTGAGAGTGTGTGGAGGCATGCAGGGCAGCTGGCTGGTCCTCTCAGTACAAGCCAAGCCAAATATATCGACATTCCTGTCTCTCAGAGTTCCCCAATTCCCAGGACCTTATGTCCACTGTGGGGAGAGACTGAATAGTTCGAGTGGGAGAACTTGTGTGGAAGATATGATCGGGCTGCTGTCATGGTAGCCCAGAAGAGATAATATCCCATTAGCATTCAACATGATGGTGTTTTGTTTTGTTGATACAGTGTAACCCATATGTGTTCATTTAGAAATTAATGGTCTGTGATAAGAATGAGTTAGATCATCAAGCATGTGCAGTCTGACATGCAGCCGCACAAGTCAACAAGAAACCGGCCCCGATTGAGACAAAGAATAATGGACAAAATGTTGTTTTCTTGATTTTTCTTCAAATGATGCATTGTCACAGATCAACCCGATCTGTTCAACCTCATTGGTCGGTCGCAGAAGGAGCCCTGCATCCATTTTATATCATAGCGAAAAAAGCTTAAGCTCAACAAACCAAGAATGGTCCAGATGATGGTGTGTTGCCTGACGAGACACTTGAAGGGGTAGATGGACTCGACACCCTTTGCCACAATTCGCTAGCATTTGGCTGGTGGGTGGTGTGAGGATCACTTGCAAAAGTGTGAAATTTTAGTGTTGCATCGGTTTGTCTTAAAATCCTGCCGGGGAGGCCGTCCATTGTGAGCTCAGTCTCTGTTTGCTCATCAGCATGGTATCTAGACTGAGTATCCTGTCAAATCCGCCACTCAGACTTGGAGTCTGCAGGGGTTCGCAACTTATTGTGGAACTCGCAAATCTGTCAGCGATAGTGTTCATATAAATCTGAACTCCTTCTCCTCTGCTCAGTGTCATTAAGTAACGAATTGAATGGACTTTTCTTCAGCTCTAAATGTGCTTCTCTTCCTTCCTCCAGCCCCTCTCTTCAGTTCGAGGCAGCCTGGGCTCTGACCAACATTGCCTCTGGGACATCAGCACAGACTCAGGCTGTGGTTAAATCCAGTAAGTTGACCCCGCTTTGGGTCTCCTCCGACTTCACCCTTCCGATCTGTGTTTACGTTCCGTCTACAATTTGCTACAGAAACATATTTATTTGTTTTCTGGGCTCAGTAAGGCAAAGTTATATTTCAGAAAAAGGCTTTATTTCGATATCAGAGCTATCTGATGGGAGAAGCAAGAGTGGGAAGTTGACATAAGCAGTCCTATAAAGATGGCTATTATAGGAGATAGATTGATCTTAAACTGATAAAACACTTATAACAACATCTTAATTTTTTGTGTTTAATCTAGGAAACTTCTACTTATTGTGTAACTTATCAGCAAAATTGGCAAATTCAGAAATTACATGTTTAATTCGGCTCTGAAGTTAACTTGTTCGGTCATGTGAGTTGAATTTATTCAAAGAATCAAGCTCTTTGCTAAGACAAAGCATCGGCATTTCAGTTCTGCCAAGGATATTTTATTTTGTATTATCTGGACACACTTGATAAAGACATTTTAATGTTTCTGTGGTTTCTTTAGTCAAATAAAGTACATTACGATAAATTTTATCCTTTACTTCAGGGTCAGTATTCAGTTCTGACTCACTACATTATTCTTGATCACAAAGGTTTACATTCATTCGATTGTGCTCTGAATCCGAGTGGCAGCCTGGCTTATCACTGGCGTTGCGCAACCTGGCACCTAAGGCAAGAGTTGTGATATCTTGCTTTTTTTCCCCTGTGCAGATGCAGTGCCCTTGTTCCTGCGGCTGCTACACTCTCCTCACCAGAACGTTTGTGAACAGGCTGTTTGGGCTCTAGGAAACATTATTGGTGAGTGCCGCTTCCAAGTGGAAAACATCAGTTACGTAGAAGAGACGATCGACCTATTCTGACCTGTGGTCCTGTTGCCCTGTGCAGGTGATGGCCCACAGTGCAGGGATTATGTCATCTCCCTGGGTGTGGTTAAGCCCCTGCTCTCTTTCATCAACCCATCAATCCCCATCACCTTCCTCCGCAATGTTACCTGGGTCATCGTTAACCTTTGCCGCAACAAGGACCCTCCACCGCCCATGGAGACTGTGCAAGAGGTGGGTGTGACTCCCTGTGTGAGAGCACAGTCCTCCATGTGCTGTACAGATGGATGTTTCTCTGTAGCTGACTGTGCCACTGCAGGCTGAGTCACACAGAACTTTTGCAGGAGCTTTCCAGTGCAGCCAGATCAGCCTCATCACCCAGGGGGACGTCAGACTATAAAGCTCTTTGGGTCTCAGTTGAATTCTGGCCTTGACAGCCTTTCCTCCTTACATTTTTTTTTCTTTTTGCACTGGCCTGTTTCAGCTTCACCTTCTCAATCTATTCCTCCTCCGTTCAACCTACTTACATCCTGCCTTTTTGTTCCCCACACAGATTTTGCCTGCCCTTTGTGTGCTAATATATCACACTGATATTAATGTAAGTATGGTATTAAAACATGATCAAGCGAGTGGTTTGTATTCACCAGATTTGCTGTGTCTGAAGAACATGCTTTTGGCGTTTTGTCTTTAGATCCTCGTCGACACAGTGTGGGCTCTGTCTTATCTGACGGACGGAGGCAACGAACAGATCCAGATGGTCATCGATTCCGGAGTTGTTCCATTTCTTGTGCCTCTCCTCAGTCATCAGGAGGTCAAAGTTCAGGTGAGACTGTTAAACAGTCGTTATTCACTTTTGCCTTGTGTACATAATGAAGAGACTAGATTTTCCATTACGTTCCTTTGTGGATTCATTATCGGAGTCATTTTGTTGATCTGTGTCTGCAGACGGCAGCTCTGAGGGCAGTGGGAAACATTGTTACAGGGACGGATGAGCAGACACAGGTGGTTCTCAACTGCGATGTCCTCTCGCACTTCCCCAACCTGCTCACACACCCTAAAGAAAAGATTAACAAGGTACTGCAGCCGCAACCACGGTCTCTTATGGTGAATGTCTTGCGCTTTCTCAAAGCGCATCTTAGAAGTGGGAGAAAGATCTGGGCTCCGTTGTGAGCTGTTAAGTTAATGAGGGAGAAATCTGTGTCAGCATCAGGAAGTTTTACCAAACACAAGAGGGTTTGTTTGTTGAATAAGTTGCCTTTCTTATTCAGTTAATTAGCTGTTCAGCCTACAGTTTCCCTTTTCTTGGTAAATACTAAAGATTGTGTCTGAAGCAGGAATGTTTTCTTGGTTGCTCTTGCTAATAGTGGGTGTAAATTTAAGAAAATGAAACCTAGTCCTCCTGGTTATAAACCTGTTGCAAAGATACTTAATCCAAATGGAGAAAGCCAGATTATGTCAAATAAAACCTGTAAAAATGGAGCATAGATGATGCAGACATGACTCACGTTACTGCTGGTCTGTTTCCAGGAAGCGGTCTGGTTCCTGTCCAACATCACAGCTGGGAACCAGCAGCAGGTCCAAGCGGTGATCGATGCCCGGTTGATTCCTATGATCATCCACCAACTGGCTAAGGTTTGTTCATGGTGAAGGAAAATTCAGGCTTTTTATTCCTGTGCTTCTCTTCGTTTTTCCTGGTATATTCGAACTGAACATGAAGTCGGCTTTCGCTGACCCCCTCCAGGCACTTTTACACTGTTTCCAGCCACATAATCAATTCTTGCAGAATGAAATGTAGAACGTGAATGCAAATGAAGCTGCGTTTTTCTGTGTCTTGGCAGTATGCTGTTTTTTGTACATCTCAGTGACAGCCTGTCTCTCTACAGGGTGACTTTGGCACTCAGAAGGAGGCAGCCTGGGCTATCAGCAACCTCACCATCAGTGGGAGGAAAGACCAGGTGAGCTGGGCTGTGGGACTACTGATGTAGAAATTTGGCACTCGCTTTTGCATTGGCTGCTAGGTGGGAGCTGTATATTTGTCAGGCTCTTTTTTTCTCCCCCCAAATGGCAAAACCCCTCGTAAGCGAAATGTCAGTCGAAAAGTCTCCCTCATCAGTTCAGACTCTTTAAAATGCTGAAATGATTTAAATTGAAGCTCAGCAGCATTGACTTGCTATCTGAGGTCATTGTGAGTGAATTGCTGCACTTTGCAGACGTGTAACCATTTGTTTATGTTCGAAATCAAGTATGGATGTGGTGTGTATGTGTGGGTTTGTGTAGGTGGAGTTCTTGGTGGAGCAGAATGTCATCCCTCCGTTCTGTAACCTGCTGTCCGTGAAGGACTCCCAGGTGGTTCAAGTTGTCCTCGATGGCCTCAAGAACATCCTCATCATGGCGGGAGATGAAGCGAGCACTATTGCTGAAATCATCGAGGAGTGTGGAGGTCTGTGTGGGAACGATTGTTTCGATATATCCCGTTTTTCTTCCTTTTTTACAGTTTCTGATTATTTGTGTTTGTCCTTTTTTAGGTTTGGAGAAGATAGAAAATTTGCAGCAACATGAGAATGAGGATATCTACAAACTAGCCTTTGAGATTATTGATCAATACTTTTCAGGAGATGATGTAAGTTTATCACCAGTGACAATAACATCCTCTGGGTTTCAAACAAACTCCTTTAATGGCTGTTTTTCACCCCCCAGATTGATGAAGATCCTAGTTTGATTCCTGAAACCACTCAAGGAGGAACCTTCAACTTTGATCCAGCTTCCAACATGCAAACGAAGGAGTTTAATTTCTGAACGCCGGGATGCTTGTTTCAACCAGTTGCACGGGTACTCTGTAGTCACCCTAGACATTCATCCATCTCTCCTCATCTGGCAACCTGGTACCGAAGGATTTCCTTAGCATCATTTCAACATGGAAAAACTCACCACTGAAGGGTTTACCCACCCCCACCTCTGCACTGTGGGGTGTTTTTTTTCTTCTTCTTCTTCCTTTTTTGAATGGTCATCCTTCACTGAACACTGCAAACCCTTCGTAGGAGTCCTGGTTACTCAACAGGCAACATCACAATCTGGCAACCTGCATCAGAAGGATTGTCAGGAATTCCCTGCCAGAGCTTCTAAATATCACACCGAAATCAAACCAGAACAAAGTCTTCATGGCAAGATGCAGTTTGCCAAAGTCCTCACAGAGACGAAACCACACAAGCACATTTTCAGATACCAACACTTGCACACACATATATACACGCACACTTTTTGACACTTAGGATTTGTGTGCATACTTCTGTTAGAAGGCGTCATATCACTTTGGGGGAAGAAATACTGCTGTTTGTTTGTGGTTTATTTTTTGTGCTTTCCCTCCCCTGGATTGTCCTCTGGTGTTACTTCACCCACGCACACTGACATACAAAGTACACACATCGACGCACTTAATCACACTGATTCCTGACGACCAGGCGCACCAATACCCCCTCTCTCTCACCCAGTTTAAAGAGTTAATCCCAGAGCTAAGCCATGATTAACCACGGACCCCCACTGCCCTCCCAGGAGCGTCCTTGGGCAGGTGGAGGAGTGAAAGGGCTCTAAGGCAAAATGAGGACTCCGTGGCAAACTGACTGACGGGACTTCTGACTCAGAGACGTCACTTTTTTTAACGTGACCTCAGTTGAATTATCAAGCTCGATGTTTGTTTTAAAGAGAACGAAAATCATCAAATGTGAATAAAATGCCATAACATCTTTTTTTTTTTCCTGATACACACAACTGTAAGACCTGCTAACTGCCTGCTTCTGATTCAGCAGCGCGACATAATTTTTTTTTGTTTTTTCGTGGATGTGAATTCGTGTCACTGGAGGCAGCACACCTCTCAGGTGAAGGCACAGAGACTTTACGAAGTGAGGAACATGTCAGCTGTAGCGTTCACACCCCCCACTGGACAACCAGTTGTGCGACGCGAACTCGGTCACGTTTTGTGATCCAGTGAACTGTTTGCTCGGGACTCCCCTGTAATGTGAAACTCTTGAGAGGCGTGGTGGGGCGGGGGCGGGGGTGGGGGTGGGGGGGTTCAACCTAAAAAAACATCCGACTAAAATCGTCCTCAGTTTCTCATCAGAATTTGAAAGTTTTAATTTTTGAGAAAAATCGTTTGAAACGTATTAAGTTAAACATTTCA
>JASSRZ010000023.1:15210335-15224120 GCA_032164315.1 Malacoctenus gilli | reverse complement strand
TCGTATTGCGAAAACCGCCTGAAAAGACTCTGTCAACACATCATCAAAAGAGGAATAACAGTTGAAAACGCCTTCTCACTGCTCTCTGCTGCTGTGCGCTATGATGCAGAGGTAAGTTGCCGTCAGCCTGGCTGAGGATGGTGAATAATGTCGTGGAGAAAGCTTAAATCTTGTAAAGCACACTGACCAGAGGAGGCTGCTGTAATGGGAACCAAAAACTGTGTTATTTCTCCAAGTTTTGCTGAAGAAAACAGTCTGAACTTTGAATCGAGAGACCTGGGTTCAAATCCTGGTTGCAGCGGGATCACTGATCTGCCGATATAACAAACACTGAGAATTAAGTCGGAGTCAAAGCAGGCCAAGTCTGAGTCACAGAATCGATGACTCTCCTGAACAGTTGAACGAAACTCTGTTTTTATTCCCTCTCCTTCGAAACTCCAGGACCTCGAAGAGTTCTGCTTCCGGTTCTGCATCCATCACCTGACAGAGGTGACACAGACGGCCGCTTTCTGGCAGATTGACGGCAACCTGCTCAAAGATTTCATCTGCCGAGCCAGCCGCTGCGGAGCCTTCAAGAACTGACCTCGTACCGGAGGCGACGGCGGGAACAGATGCCGAGGACGCCGCGGGACTCTGGGACAGATTTCCTCCACTGCCTTCGGCGTCGGCACGAACTGTCATCAGCCGGTCGCATTGCAGACATCTCTCGTCTCATCTCATCTCTTTCCAGACTGAACAGGTGGATTTTGTTTGAGTTTCAACCTGGCAGTTTAGTCGCGTAGCATTTTAACGCCTCTTGGTTACAGTAGCCATTCTCCACAGTGCCTGATTTAATCGATTCCCACATTGTGTGTTGGGCTCAGATGCTTTGAGAGGTTTAGGTGTTTCCTGTTCAAGTTACTGCTTTTTGACTCGAATCATTCTTACAAGTCACTTTATTTTTTCTAGATCTTTTCTATTCCAAGCGACAAATCCACTTCGAGGCTTTCCACTGGAGTTTTTAGTTGGGTTTTTTTGCTCCTCCTGACTGGACGCTTGTCTCTTGGTTTGAGAGTGATGTATGAGTTGAGCGTTTTAGGGTGGAGGCATGAGACCTTTTGCACTCGTTGACGTGAGGTTGAGCAAACATTTGAAGACTGGAGCTGGACGACAAAGACTCGGGCTGGAAGTGTCGGTCAGTCCCGGTCAGTGAAAGACGACCCAAAGACGCAGACTCAGGTTACAAATGAAATGTAGATTTTAGGCTTTATTTTGATTCGGGGTCTTTGTGGTTTGGATCGTGTTTGTTACGGGCAGCTACAACTCTATGGTTGGATAAAAAATTAACGATTTTTACCACAAAGAAACTCTGTTAGTGGTAAAAAAGCACTTTGACACGAGGTGTCCATCGTTTCTCTGCACTCAACATTTAGTTCATCTGCGCAAAATACTTTCTGAACGCTGAATTGAACCTTTTACACAAAGAGCATTCATAAAGTGTTCAGGACAGTATGAACACACCTGCTGTGGATACCTTGAAGGACGTGTATTTTCATGCAGAACATTGAAACTGAACGACTGTGAGGACGGCCTGAGATGAAGTGCCAGTTACATTTTGTAAGCAAATGAAGACATTTTTTTCCTTTATTGTAATCGTATTTAAGAGACTAAATAAATACTCTTCAGTGCATTAGTAAATCACTGCGTAAATCACCGCGTTTTTTTCCATCCTAATACAGCGTGGCACCTGAACTATAAACGATACAATTTCTTACTACTGCATGGCAGCCTGGTGGTTTGTACTCTCGTTTCACAGTGAGGATGTTCTAGGTTCAAACCCCCAGCGGGGCCTTTCTGTGGGTTCTCTCCAGGTACTCCGGCTTCCTCCCACAGCCCAAAACATGCATGACTCTGTTGGTGGCTTTCTGTCTCTGTCCTGCCCTTTAACAGAAGGCAATAGGACAGCATGCCTTTCACCTGTAACAGGTGTAAGTTTGACACATTACAGATTTGTCTCTCTGCTGCTTCACATCGACAAAGTAATTTTACAGTACCACAGAAAAGTACAAAGTAAACCCAAAAGTTTCCTGAGTTTGGGTAAATAGCCGGAAACTTTGTTTACAGCATTTTTCTATTTATACCAGAACAAACTTTGAGTTTAACCTTGAATAATCTTGTATAAAAAAAACAACCTCTTAGAAGTTGCCAACATTTCTGTGCGCGCATCAACTCCATGTTTAAAATGTTTGATAGATTAAAGAGAAGATGAGAAAAAGTGTATAAAATGTCGGAGATTTGACTCGGTAGTCGCAGAGTCGCAGCTGCTCACGGTCTCGTCGTCAGTGCTGAGACCACTTCCGTCATGGCCGTCATGGCCGCCTGCAGTTCAATCTGTTTCTTTTGTAGCTCTGTCAACAAAGCAACAGGTCACAGATTATAATCCCGTAGTTTTGACTTTGGTTGTTCTCTTCCGCTGCTTGTAACACTGTGCAGTCAATGCCTATTGAATCCTTCAGAGCAACAGTTCCAACGATGTAATCATTCGAACTGCACATTTTCCTTGATGGACACTGAAACATAGCAGGTATCAGTATATATTCCCCCAAAATGCTCCCTCCTAATTTTTCATGCACATTTATTTTCCAGCACTCACAGTTTTGCTGGAAGGAAGATGAACAAAGACTGTATTCAAATTCATTGGGTTAATAAGGGACCCTCTCACTGAGCCTGAAGGAAATTAACCTCCACATCAGGAAAAGTCTCTCCAATTTTCTGAATTGAGACACTTGGATGATAAATGAGTTAAATGCGCACAGCTGCAGCTCAGCTGATTTGCATAAAGTCACGCAGTCGACTCCTGCGAGCAGCTTGAATAAATACTGAAATAAAACGACTGAATTTTTTTTGGTTCATTCTGCTCGATATTTCCCACCATATTCTTGACTTTCTTTAGTATTAAATAATTGATCAAATTTTAATTTACTTTTTGGGCGACTTTCATTATGTACAAATAAAATTGGGTTTTTGAGTAACTAAGCACAGCCAACGCCATCCAAAGAGCAACACGGTGGTACTTCACCTTCCTCCTGCTTGGCCACAGACGACGACAGTTTCCCAGAAGCCTTCATCACAGACAATAAGATGTCGTAATCTGTAACGGAGCAACAAGACTTGAAATCGCTCGTTTTGAGCAGCTGACCTGGTGAGTGTGAGGTTTCATCTCCTACCCTCCTGACTGGCCTCATCCGACTGGATCCTTCCGGCGATCTCGTTCATCTCGCTCATGAAATCGTTGACGATGGCCTGCGTGCATCCGGCTGCGTTGCAGCTTCTCCAGAAGCCTCGTGCGTCTATGTTGGGCTCCAGATTTTGAGGCGGTGCAGCGGTGGAGGGAGGTGAAGCAGGAGCTGACAAATTGACTGGTTCGGGGGGAGGCGATGGGGGTGGGATGCTGTCTGGACGCGGGACTTCAACACCGCAGGGTTCAGGTTGGTGGTTGGTGCGAGGAGGAGACGGTGACCTGTCCTGTGGTTCAGCAGGATGCTGAGGAGGACTGGACCCTGAGGTCAGAGACAACTCCATCAATCATCAGGTTTAATGAGCAGATTTCACTTAATCTTCCTGTGACTCCACTTTGTTTTATTGTCTTTTTTCATGACATAACATGAAAGCTTAAAGATACAATAGATACTTATTTTAGTTTGCTTCTATAACCTGTTCACAAGCTGAGAGATAAAATAGGACCATAATAAAAGAAGTTTCAAAAAACAAGAATACATCTCAAAGTCAGCAAGTTTTACAACTCGTCATAGCCTGTTGCAATACACTCTTGCACCACAAGATGGTGTATTGAGTTGCTACCTGATTCTCAATGTGCTTTAATATTCTGAAGAGCTTCAATTGATTATTAACCAGCGACTTTTTGTCCAATAAGAGATTCGTTCGTAACAGAAATCTCACCTTCGTTTTTTTCCACAGACGACTGCAGCTCTGGCTTGATTGGGAGGAATTGGGTTTGGTCGGTCTGACAACATTGATCGGAGCTTCTGATAAGAGGCGACAGCAAACTCTGCGACTCTGTATCCTGTGAAGACCAAATCTCGCATCACAACAGGCTTCCTGTTGATAATCAAAGCAGCTGAACTGAACCAACAGGTGATGGATTCAAAACAAAGTGCCGGAGTCATAAAGAATCATGCAAGAGACGTAGATTGTAAAAAAAAATCCTTTAGGATTTACGTGGCGTTGGTCAGTAAATGAATTATTACCCCGGTTCGGGAGGTTCTGTTTTTCAGGAGTGCTGGTTTGTATTTCAGGAAGATAACTCAAAAGCTTGACAATGGATTTGGATGAATTCTGATTTAAAACGTTATAAACTCACAGAACTAATCATTGTCTCGTCTGCATCTTTGTCTTCAGCTCTGTTTTCGTCCACTTGGTGATCTCCTGCGAGCGAACAGGCGTTAGGGTTAGCGAGTCGGTTGTATGTTGGCAGTAAACTTCATAAACTCAAGAGTGATGTCTGTGATCACCTGAAGGGGGCGCTGTGGCGCTCTCAGCTACATCTCTAACAGGAGAAGAAATCAGTGAGTATTAAGTGACTCACAGACTTGATAATTAACACCTGTGTTCATGCACAGTTGGTGTAAACATTTTAATCAATGAGGTTTAGAGTGAAAAAAACCCCAAAAAATACAGTTGAAAGAAAGGGATTACCTTTGTAACTGAAGCACGTTTGAAGAAAGTTCGTGGAAATTTAGGGGAAAAAATACATCAGATGATTACAGATAACTAAACTCCAAAACAAACATCACAGAGGCACATTTAAAGGCTCCAACCAACCTGCTGCTGCTGCTGGGGGGCGGAGCTTGGACTTTCTTCAAGGTCAGACTCTATCGGAGCAAAAATCTGCATGTCTGTGCTTGGTTTGTCGTCATCTGAAACAGCGAGAGGAGAGAAAACGTTGTCTGATTCAAGCAAGGACAGTCGAAGCCCACCTGTGTTGGTATCTGCGCTGGCTCGGCTCACCTGAGTTGGAAGAGTCGTCGGACATGATCTTGTTCCACCTTTCAGGTTTCCGCTTGGACAGACTTTCCTGCTGCCTGTCACACACACGGAAAAGACATCACAGCAACTTCAGCTGACTCGTTTGCAGTTTGTGCAAAGCAAAATATTTCAGTAATGAATCAAACACACTTGAGAACAATTAAATTATTGCCCCAAATGAATCTCAAATCGACCAACACTACAAAACACACGGAGGGGAATGATTGACGTCACTATTTAGTCTAAAAAGGCAAAGCAAAGTTTCTCACACTGACTTGAAACTCCAACTCAGGCGTCTCTGTGGGACGGGAGGAAAATGAACAGAACCATTAAAGATGGTTCTAGAAACAGCCTCAAGTGTTTCACGGAGAACTTTGTCTTTGTTTGCACCTTCGCAGAGCTGTGTGTTGAGCGTCTGCTCGAGCTGGAGCCGTTGTTTAATCCAGAAGGTCCTGCGACTGCAGAATCTCCTGCAAAAAAGGATCCACCGCTGAATCAGTGAGAGAAATACCAACACTGATTATAAAACAGGAGCCTCACTCACCGTTGGTTCTTTGCTGTGACAGAGGAGCATGCTTCTTGCAATATTCCCTGAAACAGACACAGATCAGTGGTTAAAAGTTGTGAGAAGTGGAATATAAATGGTCAATTAAGTCGTTTTTTGTGTGTAAAACTCACATCTTGGCGGTGGACAAACTGTCCAGGCTGACACTACCCTCTTTCTTCTCGCATACGAGACAATGCGCCTCATGAACACAAACAAGCCAAATGTTGATTATGAAGGAGCAAAAATTCTCTGAAGGTGCGACAAAGTCGCAGCCAGAAATGAACTGATGAATCCCAGTTTAAAGCAAAAAAACCCCAAAACTAACAGAAACCTTTGGCTGTCCGGCTTCATCGGTGCACGGACTGGAGGATCCAGACTTTCCGTTCTCCTTGCTGCTGAAATCTGCTCATAAAGTAAAGAGAGATGCGCTGAATCTCAAACAAACCCAATAAATCGGCTGCAAAACCGAAGAATTGGTTTCTGAAGAATTGGTTTCTGAGTCGCACGCTCACTTTTCTGGTAATGTGGGAGGCAGTAGATCCTGTTTAAAGAGAACAAACGGGTGATTTTTTTGGGAATTATTCCACGACAGAAGAAGAAGCTCCGAGATGTGACTCTTCCTGGAAAACGTGCAGTGTGAACTCACTCGTATTTCCCGTTCTTATCCGGTATCGGCTTGGCTCCTTCTTCGATGGCGCACGGGTAATGGTAGGACCTCTTGCAGCGCTTGACTCCACAGCCGGCCGTGGCTCCACTTTTCTTGCAGAAGCTACAACTCTAACGCACGGCAACAGACAGCAGCAGTTAGACCCACCGCCTGCGTGCAGCCGGGTGATTTTCGGGCCTGCTCAGGCCGAACCGCCGCGCTCCTACCAGTCTCTTTCCGCGGGCTTCCTCCAAATTCACGTCCTCCACAGAGAAGCCGAACAGGTCGTCAAGTTCTGGTGAATCCCGGCAAAAAATCCCCGAAGAATAAAGCTGGAAAACAGGTGGGACACAAAGAACGACCGACTTTCAAACAGTGTTTCGAGGCGTTTCACTCGAAATGTGAACTTGAGCAGGTAAACAAATGTACAGCAGTCAGACGGTTCAAATACGAGTCCTGCAGAGCAGCTTTCTGGAAGTTATTCAAGCAACTCGACTGTAAAAATAGCAGTTTTATACAAGCCACGTGTGAGAAAGACTTTAATTAATAAAAGGAAATGAAAAAAACAGTTTTTTGTTTATGGGCCACACATGCAGCTTCAGTGTCTAACTGTGTTATTCTGACAGTTTTACTTCTCTAAAGTCAGATCTGAAATCTTGCAGGTATAAATTTGGCACGCAAACTTCCGACAAACTAAATAGTGTGGATAAAAATCGAAGTTATCAATAAAATGAGTTTCATGCTCCTATTTTAAGTGGAGCAACAAACTTTAAAAACAAAATACTAACTGACTTCACGCAGCCTGATTGAACCCACTTTAACTATCTTGCTTCTGGTATTTCATGGATTTTTACAGAAAAGTTACATTATTTTCCTTGCGGGCAACGTTACTACAAGAAACTGAATAAGCTTTTATATATATATATAAAAAAAAGAAGACAAAAGCCGTGTAAGGTTTTTCTCGTTTTGAAAATTAGCGTAGAAAAACACAAGAATTTCTGAATAAATCAGTTTGTTTTGGGTCCTTTTTTCAGTTTGCATCGATTTCTGGTGCAGTTTCTGCTATTTCCCTCTTTTCGAAAACAACCCCCCCCCCTCCCGAACCAAACCCAATCTACGCAGTTTACGCACTGCTCGTTCGGACCTGGCAACAGAAACGGGACGACAGAGAGAAGCAGTGCGGCTATTCACCAAACAGTTCTGGTGTGCCGTCACGTCGCGCTTGCGCAGTAGCGGTCCGGTGGTTTTCGTCTCCTCGGTCCGTTTACACAAAACGCAGCGGCTCATTTCTGCCCGATGAGGCTCCGACTTCATGTTCAAAGTTCAAAAGTACCAAAACAAACAGCCTGTTTACATATGTGGAGGGAATACAAACACGTTGCTGGCAGTGTACAGGAGCTCTAACGTTCGCCCCTCTTTCTCCTCCTTGCTGTCCCGCCTCAGGGGTTGCCAGATTTTACTGAACTTATCCCTCCATTGGGTTTTCTCAACCACAGCGACGGTAACGAAGATCGCACACTTATAAAAGTTCTTCTAAATTTCTCGTAACTACTGTTCATTAGTGAGAAATGTTTTGTAAAGATAAACCTCAAACATATACGGATATAATAAATGATACTATGACATCAAAATAACTTTTTTATACATAAACTAGTTATGTTATTTTATGTTGTATAATATCGTTATGATATTTGGAAGCATACGTTACGTTTGTTCAACAAATATGTATTTTTCTGTCTTATTTATAACTATTTTAGCCCCTCTGATAACTGACTGTGCAGATTTAATTCCCACTAATTCAGAGTGAAATTAATGTTTGGAGAAAAACAAATATCATTTATGCCATTGGGTTGTTTCCCTGTCGTGTCTTTCAAGTTAGTGTTTTTCTGTAAGTATTTGCGATCGTGGATGTAGGTTATTTATCCAGATGAGCTGCAAATAATTAATAAGATAAGAAATGAAAGATGAGACAATAAATCAAGTTACGACATTTCATCAGTTTTCCAAACATCTGGAAGTATTTCTAAGAATCAGTGGTAGCTCAAGCTATTAACTTGTCAAGAAACCTCCCCAAAAACCACACCGAAAAAAACACTAAATACTGAATAAGATGAAACCACAAAGGAATTTTCCTTAGACTTGGGAAGGGGAACTTCTTACCAAATCTGGCAACCAGGACAGTTTCACTTTTGTTTCAGCTGCGAGAGTTTCGTTTCTACGTAATTATGAACGTAGTCTGCTGCTTGTGTCAGAGGAGACAGCTCGGAGTTTGTGGCAAGGCATCCGTCGCTTTATACTGGACTGTATCGATCATGCTTTTGTACTTTGCTTCAAGGATGCACCGTTTGGATTTATAAGTTATAATAAAGAAAGAGAAAATGAGTTTTTCTTATGTAATCTCATCATAGTGTTGGCCAAGTTCTACATCCATAAATGTAAGGTGCTAAAATCCAAACCCCTCTTTTTGTACCTTTAAAAAAGAAGCAGAATCCTTCATCAAAACTTTGAACGCCTCATGTAACAGAAAAGCTACAAAAACCATAAGTTTGTGCTCCAAATTTAAAATTCTTTTATAATGTAAATCTATTCTTTGTACAATTTTATTGCATGTCTGCCTTTTTAATTTGTAACCCCTGGCGTTGTTTTATTGTTTGCTCTTTTTGTGGATTTGTGTCTTATAGTGTTCCGGTTGGAAAAAAAAAGGTAAATAAAAACAACCACACAATGAAGATCAAATTATCACAAATCTTTTATGTAAAAAAAAAAAAAAGAAGAAACAAGTCACACGTTAGTGACATCACCATACTTCATCTTGTACAATATAGCATTTTCATTAACAAACATTTCATGACGGACAGATATTGAACATTATCTACATTCAGGACAGGAGCCCTCTGCAGGGAATAAGTTAGCGCTATACAGTGACCTCCGATTATTCACATTGAGAACATTTCTGAAGTGAAGCGTCTACAAATAAAAAAAAAAACAAACCCACAAATAGTCCGACAGTTTAACCAGGCGATCAGAGACGAGGACGGACAGACAAGTTCTGGACATCTGAGAGGAAGGTGAGAAGACCGGGAGACACAAAGAGCAGCTGGATAAATGTGGGTGTTTGTCCAAAATAAATAAACCAAGTGAAGCAGAGAGGTGACCCTCAAGAAACATTCATCCAGGCTAAAGAGCCCTTCTAATACTCCCCCACTTTATATTCACAGTAACAGATGCAGTATGAACAAACTCTCGGGTCCGTGAATGCGGACGGACGCGAGGACAGACGGCTGTCCGACATTTCCTGAACATAAATAGATGCAACGACTGAGATCAGTCCTGCTGTCCCACATCTCACATCTATCGCCCCAGAATCACGTCAATCGTTCCGCGTGGTGCATGTGCGCGATAGAAAACAATGAAAAAATACAGCTTTCTGTGGAAAAGTCATCGGAATTCTGATGTTGGCAATACAGCAGGTGTGATGTTTGCATTCTCAGAGGGCAGTGTGATGAAGGAGCAGGGGGAGGAGGAGGTGCCGAGGAGCTTCAGGGCTTGATGTCGGAGAAGCTCGTGTAGGTTTCACTGCAGCTGGACGAGGTGCTGAGGTTTCCAGAGCCGCTGCCCTCTGTGGGACGCACACATACCCACGATTACAGCAACACACAACAATCATGTTCCAGTGTATCCAGTTGTAGTTTGTGTATTTTGGTTCATATCTAGGTGACCCTGATATAAAAACCCTCAATATGTTGTGTCCACAGGTAATAATATCTAATGTAACAAAGCACAAGATTAAAAAAATCCATGAGAAATATACGGTTGAAGTTTGGTTGTTTTTTTGCATTTTTTTTAAACATGTTTTTCACAGATTTAAAAACAATAATTTAATTTCATTGTTTTCATCAGTTACTTGCAAGTTATTGTGATAAAATCTTGAGTTTCAATCTGTGTAACTTGGGCTTCTTAAAAACTGCAAGTTAATCTATTTGTTTATCTTTTGAACTCTGCTTTTAATCAGTTCACTGGGGATTGTTGACATTTATTTGGATTTTTTTTCCAACTTTAATGTCCACAAATAAAGTCCTCCAACTTTCTTATTTAATACATGTCAGCTAGTGCTTTTATACGTCTCCAAAAGTTTCAGTTTAAAAAAGTATGATTTTCATGAATAACTTCTGAATCCTGCAGCGTTGCTGCACGAGTCCCCCTGTGGCGGACGTCTGTGACTACCTGAGCTGGTGAGAGACTGGCAGGACTTGGACTTCCCGATGAGGGCGATGAGATTAGCAGCAGGGATCCAGGCCTCCTTCGACGTGCTCAAGTTACGAACAAACCTAAATAGGAAGCGACAGTTTCAGCAGCACCTCGGGGGTCTTTTCCCGTTCTGACGGACGGTATCTGGAGACGGATCCTCACCACTGTCCGTCCTCTCCCTCCTTCACCAGCTGCACCATGTCTCCAGACTTCACCGAGAGCTCTGCGGCGCCCACCTTCTCGTGGTCCTCCAGCACTGTGTACTTCCCAGCGCTCTGTCAGGATAAGATGGTAAGATGAGAATCAGACGAGAATTCACAGGAAAATTTGTTGTAAACTGTTTTTGACTGAATGGATCTACGGGTAAGTTACAGCAAAATTACCAAATTATCAGAAATATGTTTTGAGCTCCATTTTAGCTTTTCTATGTGTGAATTGGTTTTGGGAAGAAATATTGGGTTAAAAAAAAAGTAAATATTAGTTTTGATTAAATGTGTTTCTTCTTCCTACTGAAGAGATTTACTACATTAGGAAGGCTGCCCTCCACTGGCAGAAGAGATAACTGCATTTTCTTCCCTGATATCAAATCAGAAGCTGCCGAGGAGGTTTTGCCTTTGTTTTGCAGACAATTAACCTCAGGTTGCTATGGCAACTCAGCACAGTTATAATGTAAAACCAAGTAGAGTCGAGCCAAGTAGAGGTGAGTAGTGGTAAATTTGTGTAATGGGAAAGTGGGTTTAGCTGTGCCTCCTGCGCTGACGACACCATGAATTTCCTAAATATATTAGAGAGAGAAGCATCTCCTCGTTGCCCGCGGTGACTCACCAGCTTCTTGCCGTTTTCCTCCTCCGGGTCCGAGTTCAGCGGGTCCTCGGCGCTGGAGTAGCCGTCGTGCTCCTCCGAGGCGTCCAGAGACAGGGAGGTCTTGTTCCAGCCTGAGGGGACAAACACAGCGGCTCAGCTCACAGCTATCGCTCGGCTGCCGTACGAGCGTGCGAGATCCGGCAGTGATCTAAAAGTGTGGAGGGCGAGCGACCAAACAACCAAAGAACCCAGAAATCCCAGTGCAGCAGTCTGCATTACAGGAACTACTCAAGTGTCGGGGTGTGTGGACTGACATGCAAATCCATATCCAACCTTCCCTCCATGCGAGAGAAGATTTCTAGATTTTTCTACGTTTGATAGGAACGTGGAAAGAGTGAGCAAGCCAAAAAACAAAAGAAGCCGCCTATTGAAGGGGGTTTAGTTTCAGTGAAAAGGTGGGTCCGACACCCGGCTGGGGCCTGTGTACCTCTCCACTTTGTCTGTAAGAGACTAGAGGTGCTGAACCACCTGGCCCTGCTCAGGTGCAGCGGCGGAGGACCTGCATCTGAGGAAGAGGAGGCAACGGAGACACACAGCGGGTCACTCGTCCTGCAGCCAATCGCACTCAGCGACGTCTGACACCTCGTCCGCACTCGGGCATTTTGAACGCTAACCAGACGGGGGGGGGGGGGGGGACGACGAACACTCGGCACTGCGTGTCGGCTCACCTCCTTTGAATCCGAAAGGCGTCGGATCGCTCTGACGCTTTGTCTTGTGATCGGGGCTGGTGGGAGATCCTGACAAATGAAGCAGATCAAAACATCAGCATTGCTTGCACTTTAAAAGCCAGTTGGAATGAAATTTGAACAACCAGTGAGCAGCACAGTTTCAGCTTTAACTAAACGGATGCACAGTTTACACAGAAAGCAGGGGAAGAACATTAATGGTGAACAAGGGAGGAAAAAAAACAACTACAGGGAAAAGCTTCTGCAAATTATAGCTGAGTTTTGCTTTTTGATTCTAAAACATGTTTCAAAAATATTTCACAGACGACATGTTGCCACGAAAAAGGACAAAACCATCAGTAATTTCAGGGGTCTGTCGTTCTGTCACTCAATTTTAATTATCGTTAAAAAAAAAAAATCTGTACTCTCTTTGATGTCAACATGTCTGCTGTGAAAAAAGAGGTTTTGCGCCAGCTTGAACACAACTGGGATTTGGAGCCGTGTAATACCTGCTGATGAGAGGATTATCATGGGTAAAGTAAAACTTTTGTCATCAGCAGTTGGGGGCTCTGTGGAGGGAAGCACGTCTTTAAAATGTATAATATTGAAGGTCATTTTATAATCTAAACACTGAGAAATAGTGCCTAAAAACTGTTCAATAAGACGCCACAACGGTTCTTTACTGAGCTTGTTACAAAGACTGAAAGTGAGTCAAACTACTGAGAACTAAACAGTTTTCCTCTAAATACCACCACTGCATTTCATCAGCTGTGTTTCTGTTGTCTGTGCTTTCTCCTCTCCATCTTCTTTTTCTGTGCTTTCCTGCAGGTGAGTCTCGATTTATAGCTGCAATCCCGTGACTGAAAAAATCTGGTTTTAAATGCAAATCTCAACTAAACTTGGTATAAACAGAGGCCACAGCAACTCTCTCTCTACTTTTCGTCACCAATTCGACGGTGAAAATGGTGCAACTTCTGCTTAACTGGCAACAAAGTCCACACGCGTGTTTCGGTTGGGACTACTGAAAGGTTTCCTTCAGTTGAAATGAGCATAATGGAATGAAATGGTGTGACATAAATCTGTTGACAGCCTTCAGTTACCTTTCTGAGCTTTGAGGTTACTGAAGCCCTGCAAAGTAAAGCGCTTTTTAGCGGCGGCGGCTCTGTCGGAGGTCGGGCTTGTCAGAGCCTCATCTGACCCCGAAGGCGAGCACGAAGATCACACGGGACAAACAGAGAGAAGGGCGGTAAGAAAAAGCAAGAGTCAAAGGAAGGAGAGGGGAGAAGGAGGAGCAAAGGAAACCAGAACCACTGTCACATTTCATCATCAGAAGTGAGACAAAGAGGGACAGCAACGTGTCGTTTACATAATTCATGCATGCGGAGGTTGGTCTGCGTCCCGCCGTCTTCTCCTGACACCCACCTTTACCTGTCGGCTTGGGTGAGGAGGAGGAATTCACATCAGGGCTGCAGGGCTCCGCTTTTTTCTCCTCTCCTCTTTTAAAGCTCTTCTGACTGTTCTTGAACGGACTGACAGAGAGCAAAACATTTGAAGCTTTAACTAACATCATTTAATAGTTAATAAAGGGAGCAAAACAAAAGAAGAGGAAGAAGAAAGAGAAGAAGAAGAAGAAGAAAGAGAAGAAGAAGAAGAAAGAGAAGAAGAAGAAGAAAGAGGAGAAGAAGAAGAAGAAGAAAGAGAAGAAGAAAGAGAAGAAGAAAGAGAAGAAGAAGAAGAAGAAGAAGAAGAAGAAGAAGAAGAAGAAGAAGAAGAAGAAGAAGAAGAAGAAG
>JASSRZ010000023.1:15170116-15192472 GCA_032164315.1 Malacoctenus gilli | reverse complement strand
CGTTCTGTTATTTCAACTCATTAGAAGATCGATCGATTCACCGATCGATCGCTGTTCTGGAATCCCACAAATGAAAAAACGTCTGCTATAAGTACTTCAAACATGAGCTGTGTATCTTTACTTTACATGCTAATTTATCTTTGTGCACAGAATCACGGTCTCAATCTCCCAAAACAAACAATTGAGGACTTCTCTTGAATTCTCATCAAGGCTGATGACTTTAGCAGAGCTGGCAGGAAAGGAAAGTGTTCCTGGAGCTTTGCGCTGCAGACAAACAAGATGTACAGCAGGCCTGTCTGGCTCATGCATGCTGAGAACGTTTGCTGCGTATGCAGAAAAGAAAGAGCCACGCAGAGCAAAAGTTTCAGTGACATTCGACGACGGAAACGGGGGACAAACGGAAAACGCCGGAGTCGACCTTGGTGAGAAAGGAGGGTGACACCAACTGCGTCAGCAAGCAAGAGAGAAAACCTCCAGAAAAAGCTCAAAGGCGAACAAAGACATAGAAAAAAATTACACTAAAATAACATCCGTACTCTCACTGACTCACGTGCATTAAGCGGGACCATTTGCATCCAATTGTCCCACTGAGAAGCTTTCTTCTTGCTCTTCCTCATCATTCTTTCCTCTCTCCTCCTTTCAAACTAGTGGCAAAAAACAAGGTCTTAAAGTGGCAGCAGGCGCTCTGATAGGACACCAAAGTGTGCACTCAGCAGCTTTTTGCAGCAGTTCCCATTCCTCTGCACCAGCTCGTCTGCCGGCGAGATGCTGCGCGCTGCAGTTTCTGCACCAGCTGAAGAATCTGCTGCTGCTACAGAGAAGAGCCGGTGCAGCTGCAGCGATCTGGAAGTCAGAACCCAAGTGGCTGTTCAGGCAGCACAGTCACGCGCACACGCGAAATGTTATGCACACAAAGACGCAGAAACGGGCCGGCGGGGAGCCGGCAGGAAACGCTGCATGTGTGTGTGTGTGTGTGTGTGTGTGGGGGGGGAAACCGGGCGCCATGCCCTGCAGAACTCTGGCCACAGCTTCAATCAGGAATGCACGCTTGTCTGCGTGTGTGCACTCGCAACTTTCCACTGCGGTAAAATCGCAAAAAACAGCATGCACAGATGAACAAATACAGACTCAAGGACACACACATACGTGCACGTGCACACACACTCTCTCTCTCGCTCTCTCTCCCTTGCTCTTGCTCTTTCTCTCTCTCACACACACTCTCCACATCAGTCTTACCATCCCAGTCTCTCCAGGAGCCTTTGCGGCTGGCAGGGCTGAAAGGGAAAGGAGAGCCCAGTCCAGAGATGTCCAAGTTCTGGATCAGATGACTGAGCCTGTTCATGAGCCGGTACGACGCCTCGCCGCCCTCCCGCAGAAACTCATGCAGAGACATGAGAACCGGCTGCTGGTCTCACACACTCCAGGAATAAAAAGTAATTTCAGAGAGACTCCCCCCTCCTCCTCCTCCTCCTCCTCCTCCTCTTTGGTGTACTTTCAAAACTCCATGCACTCTCTGATACGCTCCAACGTGTAGCTCCCAGACGCAGACACGGGAAGGATTCGCCGGGTCACTCGGGATCACGCCGACAAGCTCTCACTTGCATCCTGCGACGAGGCGTCTGAACCGGCGACACGAGAGGCAAGCCCGCTGTCCTCCGCAGAGCCACATTGGGCACCGGAGGAAACGGCAACGTGCAAAGCCGGCAGCGTGAGGAAGAGCTGAGTCACTGTCTGACGACCGATGAAACAAACACCGTTCACGCTAGAGGTGAGACCACGGCCCTGCGCTGCTCACACACACACACGCTCTGATGCACACACATACTTTTGTCGCCGGTGCAACTATTAACAGAGCAGCAGAGGTTTCCAGGGAAGGACGAGGGGAGGGAAGGAGGGGGGGGGGCAGTGCAGCAGAAGCAGAGGGCAGCCGGTGAAGCACAAATCCCCTTCTGCTGCTCGGGCTAATTATATTCCCCCACTCCCTAACTAATCTGCCTTTTCTCCACTTCTTTATACCCCCTGAGATCCCTCCGAGCATTAAATTCCAGGAGACAACACAAAACAGCACACCAAACAAACAAGCTTCGTTTTGTCCGACTCCGCTCACTCAGGTGAGGGTGTGTCGAGATCTAAAGTCTCTAACGGGAGGTGGAGGTGCGAACACGGTGGGTCCGAGGAGAGGAGCTCGGCCCTCAGAAAGTTCCAACACTGTAAATGCATGTTTTTGTGTGAGCGTTTGGCCGCAGAGTGCAGTCAAACCTGGCAACTAAAGTGCAGTTTGAGAGAAGGAGCTGCACTCTCTCACATACTGATGAGGTAGCTGCAGGGGGAGGAGATACACAACATTGGTTTCCTATTCAGTGACATTCGCCACAGCCCCCCCCAGCTCGACCTCATCACTCGCCCCCCCCACCACCGCCACCATCCGCTTGTTAATCAGGTCTGATCCCTCCTTTATGGCATCTCGGACCTCCTGTGTGCTGCCTGATCTGCAGCCCCTCATCAGAGCTCGCTCCCATGCTGATATTAAACCAGCAGCTCCAAGGAGTCTTTATATACAGTCTGTAAGTGTTTACCTGACGGTGGTGCGACTGTAATGTGTGTGTGGGGCGTAGGGGGGGGGGGATTACCGGATCAATGACCTTCCTTCTCCAGAGGCACAAACGCTGCTGAAAACTGCTTCTTATAAAAGGTTGCTCGCCAATGAGGATACACTTAAGGTTGTCAATTGCTACACTGTTCAACGCAACTACACAAAAATACACAATCCATTTAGACTCGTCGCTTCGTTTTATCAAGCTTTAATCTGTCTGCTTTTAATTTCCATAATCAATTTATCGTTTGAAAAGTCCTACATGGACTTCCAAAGCCAATCAATGCAGTCTAATGTTTTTTGTGTGTATCCGGGCAGAACAGCAGTAAATTAACGTCAGTTGTGACTTCATTTTCTAAGAAAAGGGGCTGCTTGGAGGAGAGGTTGTTAGAGGACTGACGGTCTTATTTAATTGTTGATTATTGTTTGGAGAATCCCGCTGTCCATGGATACCCACAACAAACTGTTAGCATGCAGCGCAATAATGTGCTCATCCTGCTTTTCTCCCTCAAATCCTAAGAAAAGAAATAAATGTACTGCAGACAACAAGATAGCAGAACCGTAACCAGTAGGAACGACAACATCGGAGGAGGAAAAAGGAGAGAAATCCGAACGGCTTTACGACTTCGACACACTGGCTGGCTTCGGTTTCCCTCATCTCTGTGACCGCTGCCGCCGCCTGGCTTGAGACTAATGCAGCCGTCTGGATCCATCTGGCAGTACACCTGCTTTGCCTTTAGGGATGAACGACACAGCTCACTTCTGCTGAATGAACCCTTGACCTCTGGCTCAGAAGGCAACCCGACACTCGCATTGTGCTCCCGAAAAAAAAGGCGCCTGACAAACACCTGATTTATAAACTTCCTCGTTGAGTTTTTTTTTACATTCAAGCGCCGCGGCGGAGGAACATTTGATCAGTGGCGAGCGGCGGAGATCAAAAGGCAGCCCTGTGGTCCTGAGACAGCTGGGCTGCTTTCAGTTACGCTCAGAAACTCCCGTTAATCTCAGTGACACGCCGAGCAGCACCTAAGCAAACACGCTCACAGAGGTGAATAGGTGAAAGATCTGCGCAGCGCTCGTCCACTGTGAAACGCTTCTCCTGTTTTATGAAGCAGAGAAACACCCGCTCTCGCTGCCAGCGAGCGAATTCCTGCAGGAAACGCTGAAACCTTGAATCGTTGCACTGGATGTGTCCCTCTAAATCAGCTGGATGTAGGTCAAATGTTCAGTTGTTCATGTTTGGAGCTTCAAGTAACAGTGATGCTCATTTCACTGATCTTATTTACTCACAGTCGTGTCCCGTTCAAACCAGAAATCTGATGGAAATCAAGTAAATTTCTCAAATAAAGCAACAGAAAACAAACAGAGAATAAAAGATTAAAACCTGCTTTCTATAATAAAATATTAATCCTACAAAATATAGTAAAAATGTCTCTCAACATGACATGAAATTACAGCAAATGTTGATCGGTTGCCATAAAATTTTTGTTACATTTATCCAAAAATTGGGATTAAGTAAAATTAGCAAATGTTTTCTTTTTTATATCAGATTAGACTCGAGTACTTCATTAAACTGGGTGTCTTTGATCTTGTGTTTAATGAATCAATAAATCCTATTTGAATCACAACTGCAGTTTCTGTAATGCTATTTTACAGTTTTGTTTGACATAATGACATCATAATGTCACATTATTTCAATTATATCTTTACATATATTCAAATTTGTCATCACCAAAAGCCACAGGAAGATTTTGCTTCAGCGTTTGTGTGTAACAACACTGCTATAAAAGAAAAATGCTGGTTTTAAGCCCGAGGTTGACCGAATAAGTCCTCAGTGTATTCAGATGAGATTTGCACAGTAGGTGAGAGGTGGTTAAAAGCCCAGGTGATCAAATTTTGGTGGTGACTCGGTAATCAGGTAATCCAAAATGATGAAAAAAGGCATATTTGTGGCGTGATTTAAGAGTGTGTGCCTCTTTAAGACAACACAGCACTCAAGAGGTCAAAGTAGGTAGGTGGAAAATGAAGCGAAAGAAGCTCTGAATGTGAACAAGCTCTGTTGTAGTCGTGTTGCTTCTTAGGTTTGGTTCAGTAAAACATCTCACAAGGAAGAGAAACAATGAGCACTCTTAAATATCCTGTGATGCGTTCAGGAGCTGCGCTGCAGGTGCCTTCAAGTGTTTAGTTTTAACTCTGGCCAGACAAAAAAAAACCTACATAGAAACAATAATCTCGCTACATGAGGTGAAGAAATTAATCAACAAAATTTCAAGCAATGAAGCTGCTCTGCTCTCTCACTCGTGTTAAGATACAAAGTAGATCGATAAAACGAACCACGCTGAGCTGACATGTATGTAAACAGTCACAAACCATCAGCACAGTGATTGTCTGAGGATCACAACAGAGAAACTGGGTCGTTTTTGTTTCACTCTGCAACACGATGGTTTGCCTTGAGATGAGGCGCGGCGAGCGCTTTGCCAGACCAGACGATGCGAAATCCTTTTCATCCACAGTTGACTCTGTTTCCACGAACGCCTCGTTTCCTCACTCTCCCTTCCTCTCGGCTGTCTTCTGTGATCAGTGTTAGACTCTCCGCTCTGAGCCGATTACGGCTCTCGTCCTCCTGCCACAGCACATTCCTGTCACATTTCCCTTCCGAACAGAGCGCGAGCCACGGAGGAATTTCTGCAAACGGTTAGCGTTATTTTACAAACCTAAAAAAATAACTAGAAGATGGTTTCAGGAGGACGTTTCCCTCGTTTTTTGATTCGTTTTAGCTCTGTTGGAGTTCATTTTCATTCCTCCAGCGTGGCTGTGAGACCATGTTCACCTCCTTCCTGAAATCCGCCCACTCACTACTGCCATGCTTTCACATCTCTGTTGCTGAGTAGGAAAGGATCCAAGTAGAGACCCTTGTGCTATATTAATATTTGCAGCAGGAGCCTCACTCGCTTCAAAAAACAACCCAGCAAAAGGGAGAGAAAACACACTCTCGATGAACAGCTATCAAGATGTTTGATATTCAGAACAAATGTCAAATGAAACCTAATTCTTTCCAATTTTCGTGTGCGATCGTTGTATGTGTGGGTCCATGTTCGTGGGAGTGGACGTGTGTTGGCCTGTGAGTGGATTAAGGCAGCTCTCTATAAATGGATCAGAGGAAGAAAAGCAAACATCAGAAAAATTACATTAGCTCGACAAACGAGAACAATCCATCCATTTGTCGGATGGAACAAATCAAGATGCCGCAGGGGCGCCGTCGAGGACGCATCCACGGCGAGCAGAAGGTTTCGTGTCAGCTGGATAAAAAGGAAGAGAATCACATCACCTGCACGATAAACGAGCACGACGTGAAGATATAAAAGGCCTGAAATGTTTACGCGAAGCTCTGCACCAAACAACAGCGCTGACGGGAGGAAATCTAGAAACATGTGAACGACTGAAGTGACAGGTTCATGTTATGACGCCAGCGGATAACGACGAGAGAGAAGCCAAATACAGGTCGGCGCTTCTCACATCTCACAGTTTTTCGTGCTCAGACGTGTTCGGTCATTGATTAGGGTGGAGAACTGGGAGAGAAGTAGGTCAGTGAGGTATCACAACACACAAAACCAGCCAGCCAGTTCTGCTGCTTTCAGACTTCGCAGTAAAGATTGCTCAGCAGATTTTTGGAGGGGGGGAAGGTCAACTGAAATCTCTCTATATGTTTACTGTTCAGCTCCACTGTGGCACAAACAGAGTTGGGTCTCGTTTCACAACAGCGGGAAGGATCGGAAAGGATCAAATGATGTGGGTCAAGATTTTTTCTCCGGGATGAAATGTAAATAAGTGTCATTTAACATCGCACAAAGAGAGCGGGCCAGCTAGCTTTTGGCAGGAGCATCATGAACAGCTGCTCATCGATCCTTGATCTCTAATAAGCCCTTTAATTGCTGGTCCTGTTCCTGCATACAGATGAGGAGGATGATTTCCTCCCTACGTGCGTTCAAAGCGATCAAACACAACAACCCTCAGCCGGCGGTAAAACAACAACCGGACACCGACACTGACGGCGTTGTTGTCACCCACCTATGCTCCGGGTGACGGTCCTCAGGCGCTCCAGCAGCTCCCCCAGAGCCATCTCCTCGGTCTTCATCCACAGGATCATCCTCCAAAGGGACAGCGGGAACCCAGCTGTCCAGCCCAAAGACACTCTCGCAGGAAGAAGAGACAGCTTGCCTGCTTATTGCTGACCGATGCCTCAGAGAGCTGGGGTGGGTGTGTGATGGTGAAGAGGTCGGTAGACTGGGGGCTGAAATGTTGCAATGACAAGCCCGGCGGAGCAGAACGGAAGACAGAAAATGCAGCAGCGTCAACGAGCCCAGCTCGCAAGTGCCCGTCAGTAGGTTTTGGGAGGAAAAAAAAGCAGCAGAGGTCTGAGAGGGTGTGAGCAGCCCGGCAGCTCGACAACGTCTGTGGGAGAAAAAGCTCGCGAGGATGGAGAGGATGCTGCGGAGACGAGGTGATGAGGGAGTGATGCTGAAGCTGCTGTGACAGCCCCGGCTACAGTGACGAGTCCCGCAGTCGGGGATGCGGAGCGAGAGAACGGCGGCAACGAGGGAGAGGAGGAGAGGAGGAAGAGGAGGAGGAGGAGGAGGTGGCGACGCAGGAGGCAGCCTCATTCACACATGCATGCTTCAGCATCGCCACGCATGATGGTGCAAACCTGTGCAGACCTGCCTGAGAGAAAAAGGGGGAGGGGAAGTGAAGGTCAGCGAGAGCAGCGCCAGAACAGACGGTCCAACAGCGACACCCAGTGTGGAGAAACGGCATAACAGCTGTGTCATGAAACAGAAGCAGGAAAAACATAAGCAAACAAAAGTTTTCTTAAGGAGTAAACAAGAATTTATATTGATGTCCGATCATCTTTGAAGCTTCGATAAAATAAGTAATTTTTTAACTGTAAGTAAATGTCAAGTGTTAAATCTCACCTGTACGAAAGGAATAAACTTCTGGTAAGATTTTTCAACTCCACAAACTGACGCAGTGAGTCAAACCGGAGCCCGTCGGAGACTCCGGTGGTCCTCCGGTGGTCGCGTCTCCGTCCTCACCCACTCAGTGTCTACAGGTGAGCGTGTCCTCGTGGTGGCGTGAGGGCGGCGCCTATGATGTGTTGCTGAGCGACGTCGGGCAGAAAAATAGCGAAAAACTTCAAACTCATCTCCCCCCAGAGGCCAAAATATGACATGACATTTCTGCAATGAGACCACCAGCTGTCAGCAGACTTAAATTAAATTACTTAAATTAACATTTTCTCTTACCTGTCAGTGCTGGAATTCGGGTTAGGGGGTTGCGGCTGGACCCCCGCCATGCTAACCCACCTGGTGTCTTCAATAAGGCAGCCTGGACCTCATTGAAGACTTTAAATATGTCCACCTTGCTTTTTAGTACCGTTATGCTCATAGTTTTTCTTTTCGTGTCGACCTTTAGTTGTAAAAGTGCCGATACACAGATTTAAAACTCTCTTCTACGACATAAAGTTTCGTACCGGAAGTATCGAAGTTTTTAGCGTCTGCATGCAGATCTCTATGTTGATTGGTCGGCAATGAGGAAATGATTCGAAAGCCCCTCCCCCTTACAGAAATGCCACGAAGCTCAGGAGAGAAAAATGTGTTTTCACTCTTTCTTTATTACAAGCAGAATGACAATACAGTGCTTTGCCCTCATTTGCTACAGACAGGCTGGCAAAAAATTCAATAGTTGGACTTCTTGTTTTATTTTTTTGTTGTTTTTTTTTCTTAATTCTTTATCCAAAAAAGAAACCAAAGTAATTTCTCAAAACCTGTTTAGTAATACAAACAGTGCCATACTAAAGGTATGATATGAAGCGTGCTGCTCGGAGCACGGGGGTCGGCCGACATTTTCCCGACCTTTGCCAAGCTCAGGAGTGACAGGATGAGCACCTGCTGTTGTGCTGATGGACTTAGAAAAAGCAGTTTGACATTCTGATCAGCAGTAGAAGGCTGGTGTGATAAACCCATCAACACAGAGGCTGACACCTACAGACAGTTCATTCCTAGTCAAGTTATTTGGTCACTTCTTATTGATTTTTTTTCTCACCCACCACAATCTTATTAGAAAAATAACTTGTGAGGAAGAGTAAACTATAAACCTCAGCTGACAGACATTAGACCTTTTTTCCTCTTTTAGGGTAAAACTGATCTGTTGTGAACAAAGTGCAGTGTGTGTAGAACTCTATCGGTAAATCTCTAATGAATCATATAACGTAGATTTTGCTCTCCTTTTGGTTACAAACTTGAACACACATTCTAACGGAGTTAAAATATAGTCTTCTCTCTGAGATACAAAAGTAGCAAAAGAAATTTTCCACAATGGACGACACGAGAAAAGTAACAAAGAAAAGTTGTGCTGATTAAACAACCAACCAAAAAACGTGTTTGAGGATGAAGGTTAAATAGACCTTATCGTAGGGAGACTGGTTCATGACAAGAAAAACTCTGGCAACCGCACAGTGAGGGCGGGACACTGCAGTACGAGCACCAACCTTTGAAGCGACTGAGGTCAGGATGTTGAGCGCCCGCGATCAAACATTTGTCGAGTGGGAAAGGGAAGAAAATCCGGACCTCCCACCGGACAAATAAAGTCATCTGTGTGCCCCCTCCCTTGTTAAAAAACAAAGAAAAAACAAACCCAAATCGAATACCTGGTTTTTAACTTCTATACATGTTGGCAGATGACGTGTGTGTGTGTGTGTGTGTATGAAAATAAACTGTATAAACATATAAAAATGTGTCAGAATCTCACATTCAAGACTTCCAGAGTCAGTCACTTGCTATGTAACCCGACAGATATGCTTTGGACAAAAAACCCCCAACAAAATAAAAGGACTTCGGACGTCAGAAATGCAGAAAAGAGGTTCATCCATAATGAGCTACAATCTTCAGCTGGAGGACATGATGGACAAATCCGTTCAACATTCTCCTGGAGTTGATTGTGACATCGCCGATTCAAGTCTCCCCGCCGACTTACGACAAACTAGACCTATCCGACTCTAACGCCCCTCTTCCGTACAATATATAGCATTTTGCTTTTAAATTACATCCATACATTAACAGTGACTGACATCAATAGTTTCAGAACGATACGGGAATGAAAAATAAAACCCAAAACACAACCCAAATACATGAATTAAATGCAACACAAAGACGATCCCTTATAACGTGACAACATTAGCATTCTTACAGTTTTGCATAACACAGAGCATGGCAGCAAACACAAGCACGATGCAACAGGGGGGGACAGCAAGCCATTAGACATCCATAAATTATACTTTTTAAAAGAAAAAGAAGGAGAAAACCCATCAGTTAGAAGCTGCTGCTGTTGCCCCACACGGCCACATGGTGGCAGCAGTGGACACAGCTTGCCGGCTGCTCAGGAGAACGTAAAAAGTGCCATGCTACGGTTTTTTTTTGTGATGAATGATGTCCGGGACGACGGGAGATAAGAGAGGAACAACTGAGGGAAGAATAGATCAGCATGCAGAGAAAGATCCGACATGCTACACCCACAGATAAGGCAGGAAACAAAGCGCGACTGGCTTGTGAGGGTGAAGGAAAGCAGAGAGGGGGAATAATAGACGCACAGTACCGGACATAGACGCCCTCTGAACCTCCTTGTTCTCCCACAGACGTGTTTGGATTGACCTCCACACAGAATCCACTCAAGATGGGGTTTGTATGATTTAAGGCAGGGTGGCTAAAATACTGCACATCCCTCTTTAAATATTCTCTCTGTTCCAGCTGATGGGTGTGTGTGTGTAAGGCTTTGTAATACACCACTTCTGCTATTTGTTTTTTGTCTCTTTTTCTTTTTTTTAAACACCTTTCTCCTTTGGCTCCTAGCCTGCTGCTGCTGTGTGGTTACCTGTAAGGCAAAGGTGTGTCACATACAAACATACAATAACAGGCAAAGTTCATGCGTACTCTCGCGCACATGCACACGCACGCGCACCTAAAGGGCTGAGCTCCGCGGCTTTCCCCCTTTACTTGGCCGGACCACGAACTGTACAGAAATCTTTTGGACAAACATTTACAAATGAGCCAAACGAAAGAAACGGGACACGAGAGTGGAGGGACGGGCGAGGTGGGGGAGACCGAACAAAAAAAAAGAAAAGAAAAGAAAAACCACAAGGAGGAATACAAAAAGTCGACTGCAGACGTGAACGGTTCCACAGTGTAAGAAAACACCTCCGCAAATGGTTCCCCGTTTGTTCGTAGACTTTTTCAAGTAAGAGTTTGAGCAGGGTGGGACTAAAACAGGGGCTACACTGAAACCGAAGAAAAGAAACACAAAGAGTATGTGAATGAGGAGTCAGAGTGATAGCTAAAGGGTTATCCACTCAGGTGTAGCCCTGAAAATGCACATGGTGAACGCAGCATGGCGCGTCCATGCTTCTCACGTGTCGTTTGTGTTTTCCTCGACCTCGGCCGCACGTCTCGGCGGATGTACCGGCGGGTGACTCGGGCCCACGAGAACCCTTCATGTCCGCGGAGTCTGCGTCAAGTGTTCACACGGAGGTCTCGGGCCCTGGAGCGTAGTAGGCGAATCCTGCCCCTGACAGACGGAGCATGCAGGGACTGAGAGAGCACAGGTCGGCCCCTCCTCCTTCGGCCAGGTGGGCCAGGAGTTTCTGGGGGAGGGGATCGGACCTGCGGAGCGACAGCGTCTCCGGAGCGCCGAGGTGGAGGTGAGAGGAGTCCAAGCTCATGCCTTTGTAGGACTGACGGAAGGACAGCGGAGTCAACTCGGCCACGCCGCCCGCCAGCAGCTTCTCGTCATCCTGTGGAGACGAGAGGAGATGCGACATCATGAGAAAGGAGAAAACGGAGGCGAGGAACGAAGGAGAGAAAGAGCATGCAGGGAACACAACACGACAGGGCGGAGATGTGAGAAGGTCGGACACACGAAGACAAAAGACGGGATTATTTCCTGAAGGCTTGTTGGAATTTTTGTCAACTTGCCTCAGATTTACACAGAAATTCTCTTAAACCCTCAGAAAATAACCTTGTGGATTCACTGTCATGCTGTTAGGTTCAACATGCTCATGAGATGGTGAAACTCATGGTTGCAATCCCTTCTTCTGACACCAGGTGTCCCCAGTGCACCTTGAACGCTTCAAATACACAGGAGGTGGATTTCTGAAGCCTAAAACACTCTCCAGACAGTATCAGTAGCTGATTCAGTAACAGCAATATTTTCACAGCAACAACTACATTGGTTATGACCCCAGTTAGACATAGTTAACGTGTGCCCACCCTGACCCCAGTCGTTTGCAGCCTTAGAGACATAAAATAGCCTGCAAGGGGCGCTAAAGGATGCATATGCATTACATTACAGGAGTAAATCTCCAAAAGAGAGGATAAATATTTGCTCTACTTTTGTATTTTTATTACGTTTGAGTCTCTTTGACCAAGAAGTAGTCACAGCGAGCTCCTGCAACTTGTTGGCGCCCGTGTGACAAGTGGCAACGGCTTTAGAGCCGCCCGGGACTAATAAAAAGCCAGGGTGACGTTTTCCATTCGGCTGCTTCCCAGATCAAGTTAATTCCTGCCCCACACGCGGCGAGAAGCACAGCACGCGCTGAAACCGGCACTGCAGAGTTAATTGGGGATTGTGATTCCTAAAAGTAGGTTTGACGGAGGGAAATTTTCTCGCAAAACACACTTGCATGGGCCTGCCCCCCCCCCCAACCCCCCCACCTTCAGCCTGAGCCTCAGCGGGGGGCCGTGCCACATGCAATTCAGAGCAGCAGAAAGCATCGTGGCAGCAGCAGCGTTAAGAACTCGACACCCCACGGTTAACGCCCGCTGTGTGCTGTTACCATGGTGACCCTGGCCCTCCTGGGGTGTAGGGGTGGGGGCAGACAGGGGGGGGCTCTAGGGTTTGATGCGCGGGGTGCTGAGGCTGTGTGACATCATGGAGTCATAGGTCTTAGGGGCTTTTTCTCCAGTGTCTCCCTCACAGGTCTTGTCAGGGTGGAGCGGGTCCCTCTCACTGCCTCCCCCTCCACCCGCGGGGCCGCCGGGAGCCCCGCAGCCCTCCAGGGCCCCCGCTGTCCTTACCTTCTGTGGATGACGTTAAAGGAGAGGAGGTGATAATGGAAACTGCTCAGACCTCGCGGCCCCTCGCTCAGGCATAATGATCGTGTCCACACCTACTTAAAGCTGACTAGTGGTCACAGCTGGCACAGAGATGAGTCACCACACACATGATCAGACCTCCACTTTTTATCAGCCCTGCGAAAACTGGTCCGTGGATGACTTCATCATTTACGTTCATCCATTCAGGGACAAAAAAAGTGGCATTAAACTCAAATCTGGAGATTTCATTGCAAGTCTTCAAGTTTGACAATATGTGCAAGTTTTTACGTTGCATATAGGATTTAGGGTCTGCATGTATGCTGTGGTGCAATGAAAGGTACTTTCGCAACTTTCTACAAATTCATCTCTAGTTTTCAGCACTTGTCACTGATTTGGGTGAATACATTATAAATGAGAAAACAGGAGACAAACAGGCAGGATGTTGTGCATGCAAACACAAAACGGGCAAGATATACACAATGAAATGCACCTGATAACACCAAGAAAGGGCGACAACATGACCCACAAACCGGAACTCGTGGCATCACCGTTAATTGTTAGCATCACGTTAGTCAAAGTTTAGACATGCCACCATGCAGACGGGGGGATGAGGGCTTGAAAGAGAGAGTCACCTCCTCTTCCTGCGCCTCCCTCGTCTTTCTGGGCCAATCAGAAACTCATTCTGCTGGAGGACTGAGAAAGCATGAAGATGGTGGACGGCTCCACAGTAAGGCACGGGCGGGTGGACTGCAGGCGCCAGCAAAGAGCGCGCGAGTGTGGAGGGCAGCATCACAACCACGCCGAGGGAACAAAGAGAGGGGAGCAAGGACGCAACGGGAGTACGGGAAGCAGTCGTGAGGACAAGTTGTAACGGGAGAAAAAGAGGAAGGAAGAAAGGAGGATGGAGTGAATGTTTTTATGATGGCGATCCGTTTGGGTGCAGGAAGAAAGGAGAGAAAAGAGAAGAAAAAAGCAGAGAAGGAAGAAATCTGTCACTTATTTGTCCACTGAGGGTGAAGCTCGCTTCAAAGAGAACAGGAAGTCATCAGAACTCCTGCTGATGCTCCCGGCTGTTAAGGATGCGAACAATCTCCCTCAATGATTAATAGAAATTAATCGACTTGAAACTTTCAGTATCTAATCATTAACTACAAACATCAATTCAGACTTCAATTTGAATTGTGTGAGGAAAAGCCGACTAGTCACTGGTTAATGGCTTTAAGCAAAGCAGTAAGTGAGCAAACACTGGAAGAAAACTCCCAAACGGACAAGAGGAACCGGGCTCGGATCTGGTGCTGCGGTCGTACCTGTGCACGTTCGGTGGCTGTGGGACACACGGCCCTGCAGAGGACCTTCTTGATGACATCAGGCAGCAAGCTGACCGTAATCAGGAGGATGATGCTGAGCCAGGCCGGCCCGCTGGAAAGCATCTGCATAAACACGTAGTACATCCTCTGGTAGTTGAGGAAGGGCCTGTTGGCAGACGGAGAAGTAGGAAATGAATCGATTTGAATAACACGCGATGTAAAAACCAAGTTAAAAACCATTTTCCACCACAGGAACTTTTTTAATTATCAAAATGTTCAAAAATCATGAGTGTGTCCACAAAACTTTACATATTATTGTGCTAATCTGCTTTTCCAGGGGAGGTAACGAGTGCACAAGACCCTGGACATGTTGGCAGCCCATCACAGGGCGAACACAGACGCATTCACACCTACACTCACGCAAGAGGCACAACCTGACCTCATTTGTTTTTGGACAGCGTAGCGACAGGAAACCCACGCACGATGTTGCACAGTGCTGTGGTTTGCTTTCGTTAAGGTCACTAATGTGATCTGAGTAAAATCTCTGATCTTGCAACAGAAACACAAACCAAACAGATCACGAGGATCGTTTTTAATCCAGGTTGATAACGTCCTGGGAACAAAAGTTCCTGGAAAAGAGGTTCGAGTAACGGAAACCAGAACGTACCAAATGATGCCGCCCCAGAGCAGAGAGAAAATAACATAGAAAAGAAGCGACCCCCAGATGACAAAGTGATTGATCCAGGTCCAGTGGTGTGTGTCCAAGGCGAGCTGAAACAAAGCACACACACACACTCGCACAGTAAACACTACACCAGTCAATGAAGTCGATAGCTTTGCCTTCAGGCTTTACTGCTGCGCAAACGTAGTGAACCAGCGCAGTCAATCATTTATGTAACATAATAGTTAACATGCCGCCAGCTTGTTCACATATACACATGCACACAGAGGGGTTATGCAACGTGACGGTCGTCAGAGGATTGTTTCATTTCGTTTGCGGAGCCGAGTGATCACACACCTTGAGTGTGACGGTGAAAACCAACACAGTAAAGACGAGAGTCCCAAATGTCCAGTTTCCAAACATCTGTACGGGAAGAGAGGAGAAACCGAAGGTTAGTGGCGACACGAGTCCCAAATGCTCTGATCACCTCACAAGATAGATTAATAAACATCCTATTGCTTTGCAGTGTATCTGTGAGCAAAAGGAAGAAGCAGACAGGCTGCTGTGATAGCCGATGATCTCTATCAGAAATGAGCGACGGCGTCTTTCTTTCTTTTACAAAGCTGCAACCAGTAAACGAGCGATACTTTAACTTCCTCTCACTGCTTCGTTTCTACCTGCAGAAATCCTCGAAAGGTTCAAGCAGACATCAGGAGTGAACAGATGGGATGAAAGAATGGAAGAGGGAGGAGGGCGAAGGAGGAGCGAGATCAAGGCGAGGAAACCGAGGAACTTATGTAAGAGCCACAGCTGCCTGCTGGTGCCAGTACACCTGTCTTTGCTAGAAATCCCTCATCCGTTACTCTTTCTCTTTAAAAATAGCAAAACTTTCCTTTTCCAACCTGCTGGAGCAGTAAAATTAAACGCCAAGCAACCCCCGAAAACCTCAAGCGCAGACACATGAAGACACGGATACACACACAGAAGCACGAACACAGCAGACAGAGAAACAAACAGATGTTGCGTCTCGATCTCTACGACGTATTAGTGTTATTTTATTCACTACCACACGGAAAGACAGGGATAATGTGGAAAAGCATCTAGGAGTTCTACTATGTCGGTGGAGTTGTTAAAGTCAGTGCAGGATTCGGGGCTTTACACAGATTAGGGAAATAATGAGGAGAAAAAAACCTACACATTCAAATGAAAGTGCATGGAGGATGTGAAGTGAGGAAGGATGAAACCGGATGAAACGGTCAAAACGAAAGCATAAACGATACGACAGAAACTAAAAGAGCGTGAAAGACAGAGAGAGCTGACAGGGAGGGAGGGAGGGAGGGAGGGGGGGAGACAGGCTTACCATCTGTGTGTTGGTGGTCATAAGCTGAAGAAGAAGAAGAAGAAGAAGAGGGAGAGGAGGAAGAGAGAGGAGCAAAATAAAGAGAAAGGAAGCAGAGAGAAGGAGGGGGGAGAGAGAGAAGAGAAAAGAATCAGGACAAAGGGTAAAATGAGTTTCAGGATGTTTCAACTTAAAAAACAAGACCGAAGGCAATCAAAAACAGTTGACATGATACAAATTAACAATACAGAGAAAGATGCTATTGCGTTGTCGGTATGAATGGAGATCCAATGTTGCTGACCTATGAAGGGGACCCGGGACAAGAAGATGTCACGGTTACAGATCCAGAAGAACAGAAACATGACCACAAGCCACTGCACTTAACTCCTCTCGAATGAGAATCCAAATGGAGATGAGCAAGTGTTTGTAAAGACGACACCAGATATACAATCGCTTTCCTTCTTTTTGCTTTTTTGTCCCTGACGGATGCCTCCAACACCGACCGACTCCCCACCTCGGCTCACAATGCAGCAACTCGCCCTGCGACGCGGAGGAGGAGGCTCACCTGGCCGTTGCTGGTGAAGGTGGTGTTGTCAAACAGAAAGTAGGCACCAAAGAAGAAGATCACGGCATCGAACACGCCCAGGCACGTCCAGTACATGAAGACGGGCCATCGGAGGAGGGAGTTCTTTGCGATGTCCCTGAGAGACGTTTCACGACAGCAGTGAGAAACGAAGAGGATCTCTCCCAACTCGACATGTGAGGGTCCGTTCGTTCCCAGCCTCACCTGTACAAAGAGGGGTCCCTCTTCAGTGTGTCGATGGTGACGTGCTGCTCCACCAGGCTGTACAGCAGGATGGGGAGCGAGGTGAAGCTGATGTTGTACAGCGTCAGGTACGCTGTGTCGTACAGCGGCTGCAAGGGGGGCAAATTAAAGACGGTCGGACACGACGGGGTGAAAAGTTGCCTCGAATTACTGAGCTGAGATTGAACCATGTCTGGCATCAAAAAATAAGCCACTCACACATTAAAGACTCTCTATTGTCACTGTCAAATACTCTATATACAGTATATATGTACATATAATTCGATTATTTAGCAGTATTTAAGACTGTTGAATGCTTTACAACCAGATCGTGTCTCTGCATCATATGTTAGAGGAAATCACTGATGTCCATTAATATCTATCTCCAATATCCTTCTATAAAATTGACAAAACTCGTCTCTCATTTCATTTTCTTTCACCTCACTTTTCACTGACCCAAACACACCAAAGTGCTCGCTTGCAAAACTGCAGTTCTGACCTTGTTAAATGTACTTTACCTGCTGTGAAAACCCGCAGAAGAACTGATAGAGGAACTGAGGGAAAATGAAGCACACATTCTGCAGAGATCCGAGAGGAGGAGAGAAAAAAAACAACGAGGAGAAGAGAAAGTGATAAGCTTGTGACATTTACAAGTCGGGAGATTTGAAGAATCTAAAAATGTTACTATCTACACATTTCTGTTTATGCAGAGATTGCGTGCTTATAGCTCAGTGAGTGGGCCGTGAAGAGCCGGCCTGCCAAAAGGAAAAAATGAATCAGTTGGCAGGGCACCGCTTGCTATGGAAGCCGCCCACACTGATCATCATGGCCATGAATCCTGCAGAATGTTACACCAGGGATTCATGAATCCAGTAATCTGTCAGGAGGAGCTGAGAAATCGGGTGCTTTGTAACTCGGTGCTTCAGCAGGAATTACGATAAAGTGATTAAAACGTGTGAGCCCCTGGAATATAGGAGGCATCCGTCCAGTACCTTGTAGAAGAAGTACTGAACGAGCTCAGCGATTCGAATGTAGTAGTAGTGGCCGTGGACGAGGAGCATCTTCTTCAGGTGTTTAAACTTTGGGATGGCGTAGTCGCTGTTCCTGGCGGCCTGTCGGCCCTCTTTGCCCATGATGCCTGCAGAGAGAAAGACGCAAAAAAACCGTCTGAATGAGCTTTGGTTGAGTTTGAAACCGTTTTCATCAACACACATTTCATGACGTTCATCTCAGTTTAAAGTTTAACCTCATTATTTTTCAACTGAGCCTCCAATTACGGCAGGATCGACTCACCAATGCCGACATGTGCTTCCAAGATCATGCTGACATCATTGGCGCCGTCGCCGATGGCGAGCGTTATGGGGTGCTCCTTGGACGCTTTGATCAGCTTCACAATCTGCACGAAAACGAAATCCCAGTTTGAGAGAAACGCGAGCCATCGTAGCCGCGTCGCTCAGGCAACAAGGTGCGCTTCAGTCACCTGGGCCTTCTGCAGCGGCGCCATGCGACAGCAGAGCACGGCGCTGCAGTTGCGGCAGATCTCCAGAAAGATCTCGCGGTAGTTGCCGTGAGCCGGACCTTCCTGGTGGGGCTTCAGGACCGCCGACAGAGTGGCGCCGTCGATTATCAGGCCGAAGTCGAGACAGTCGACCGACAACCTGAAAGAACGGGGGACTTTAATCCGCGACACGCAGATGAAGAGATCATTTCATGACCAATTATCACTTGAAGTTGGTGACACACTTCATATTTTGTTGTAGATTGTTTTGTACAGAAAACAGAAACACATTTTTCTAGGTAAGAAGGAAACATGAGAGAAATGCAGATCTGACAGTTGTGGGTGTATTAACTGAAGATTTGAGATTGTAAAGATGTAGATTACATCACACTAGATGTGTGGATGAGCTAAATTGGATACTTTAAAACCACAGTCATGTGAGTATGTGCGGCTTGTTATTTCCACGCCCGTCTCTGCCGATGTGCTGGCTCGTACCCGGAGATGGAGCGCTGCCTGAGGACCGTCCTGTTCAGCTCGAACAGGACGTCGTGCAGACTCTGCTCCTCGGTCCTCTTCTTGGTCAGCTCCAGGATCTGCGTGCTCCGGCGGAACAGCTTGCTGGCGTAGCAGGTGGCCGCCGCCGTCTCCATCTTGTCGCCCGTCAGGACCCAGACCTTCATCCCCGCCTTGTGCAGCGACTCGATGGTGTCTGCGGCTTTTTCCTGGAGCCTGCGCGTCAATAAGTCGATCGCTGTTTCAGGCCTCCACATAGGTGGGTGGAGGCATTCATCAAGGGTCCAATCAATCCATTACCAACTGGTGATAACTTATCAATGCATGACCACCCCTGTCCCTGGCCATTAGTAGTTTATCTATTCGGAAATGAAACTGTCACCCCATCGATCATTTGGTGCCGATCAATTCTCAAGTCTTCCTTGTCAGCGCAGGAAAAGCATTTATGATTGAACAAGCCGAGAGTGAGGAAAATAAGAGTAAAAGGCACTGCAGTGTTTATAGCACGTCGCCTATGTGAGCTCTGACTGGCTCTTTCTTACCCTCATGAGTCATGACAGGACTTTGAAGACTGCTTAATGATTCATTAATCTTCCCTCCTCTCCCCCTGCTGCTGCTGCTGCTGCTGCTGCCGCACTGTTTTCCCACCGTCTCCCCCCACCCCCTGCCTCCCCCTCTTCCCATCGACTAACCTGTCCTCCACTGCCGTAGCGCCCAAAAGGACAAAATCCCTCTCGATGATGTCATAGGCCTGTGCCAGCCGCTGCTCCCTGTCCTGCAGGGCCAGCTTGGCTTCGGTCAGGTGATGACACGCCTCCACGTACTCGGGCTCCGACAACCTCCGGTATGCGACGCACAGAGTCCGCAGCCCCTCCTGGAGTTCGAGCACAGGGACGAAGGGACGTGAACAAACGAGGGATTTGGAGGGAGAAAGCTGCTGTCACACGCAGTCGACGCTGGTGTCAATAAAAAGGAACCTGCGGGCAATTATTGAGGACTCAAGTTCGATAACGTAAATAAATTGTACATTCATGAAAGTCTGTTTACAAAAAAAGATTTTTTTATTAACCCAAGATTTAAGCCGAAGACAGCTGATTTCCTTTTGCTAACCTTGATTCAATGAAACCTTCCCAAATTGTACTTCGACTCCACAGGAAAATTCAGCATCAAAACATGACTGAAAATGTTCATCATGCGAGCATCCCAAGTTGGACAAAGTATCCCGATTGGATGACTTACGACTGCGTTGAGCTCCACCCGGGCTTTGACTTGCTCCACCTTTCCAGACACCACGCGTGGAAAAATGGACGAGTCAGCACCTTTACAGAACAGCAGGTACTCTCCTGAAGACCAACAACAACACAAAACAAGTTTCAGAAAATGGCTGCAAGAAAATGGGACACACTGATGGGAGGGGTAATGGAGAGGGAGTCGCCTTTGTTTTGTGGGGAGACGTCTTACCTGAGCTTGACTTGACAATGACACTCATCCTCCTTCTGACGGAGTCAAAGTTGAGAACGTGGAGCAGCTCGAACCTGAGGGGGAGTCGGTGCAGGTATGAGGAGACTCAAATGTTTCAAATACACAGATTTTACAGTCAAAAATCTCCTTTTATGAACGTTTTTCACGATAGCAGCAAAGTTTATTTCAGCGTTTGTTTTGAGCATGAGGAAGTTAAACCTTTTATTGTTTGATCACAATTTTTAAATGCTTTTATTAAGCAATTTATGAGTTCAGATCAAGTAGGTTTCTAAATATCAGTCCTTTTTGATTATAAAGTGGTCTCAATAAGCATCCTGTAGAGATTAATTTCAGCCACTTCTAACTGAATGTCTCTTATTTTGAAAAGTAAAGATGAACGTTATAACGAGCTTTCTGCAAAGTGAACCAATACAGAACATTGTTCTTTTCTGTGGTTTTCGCAGAGGACAATCCCAATACCGTATGCAGATACCGTATGAAGGGTAAAAACAGCCAGGGAAAAACATACTCTTGAACGCTTTGCATTCCCGCTGCTCGCAAAGACCCCACAACTGCAGGGTGCCCCCCCCCCCCCTCACTCCCGCTCCGCCCTCCCCTCTGTGGCTCCCCTGCCTCCTTAAAATAGCTCCCTATTGACGGGCCACTGCAGAGCGTAATGGAGAGGGACGGCGGTTGCACAAACACACCCCACAGATCAAAACATTAAACACTTTCCACCAAACCTCCCTCTAATGGAGCCTCGCCGGCTTCAGTTATCGCTGATCAGCCGGAGCATTTTCATCCCATCGAGCGCTTTCTAAAAACAACTCCTCTGTGGTTGCAGGGAGGTTTTTTTGGTTTTTGGGCCACGGGTCTATTGAGCATGAAACACAAGCTGGGTGCCCCCCCCCTTAAGTGAGCTGATGTACGACCGGACATCCATCAACTAAACGACTCCCATTTCATTTCTTGCGGTGTAACCGCAGCAGACGCTCGGTATACCAACCTTTCAATCTCGTCGTCCTTGTTGAGGATCTCCATGTAGTTGTCTCGTAGCCTCAGGTAAGTGTAACCCAACCTGGCGACGAGAACGAGTTTGGTTCGGTCAAACTTTGGCAGGAATTCATGGCCACAGCCTTTTTGTCACAAAGGCTAAACGGTGTTTCTGACGGATTTAGCGTAACCCGAACTCAGGCAACATCACACATCTGTGTAAGCGATACAAGAATGATGGTGCATGTTTGAGGTGTGTAAAGTGTAATGCTAAAATTGCACTGCTTCACACTGTATATAAACACACACACACACAAAAATAGAAGGTGCTGTATCAGGTGTGGGCAGGAAGTAGGAGGTAGCACTAAATAAGATTAAATGCAATCCAGGAAGGTCAGTTTGACTATTAGATCAGTCAATTTCAAAACTTATTGGACAATAAAATACTGTAAAGGAGTTACACACCGCGGGAGGATTATACAGCACTTAAATTTTCCCAGCAGCAGTCGTTTCCTGCTCCCTCGCCCAACGTTGAAGTGTGAAAGTGTTCTTCCAGGAACGTGAGTTATTTGAGAAGCCCAGCCACAATTTCTACTGTCTAAACGCAGCGGAGGAAACGTCGAGCCAAGAACAAATTTGTAGTTGAATGACTCTGCAGTTCGAGCCAGCGCCAAGACGCCCGCGAGTCATTCTAACTACCGAAATGCCCCCGATGCACTGGAAAAACATGAGATTTTAGTTTATTCGTCTAAATGCAGAAAAACCCAAAACGAGGGGTGTCAAAGTCATTCCAGTTCAGCGGCCAAAGTTGATATGAAATAGGCCTGTTTGTTTAATTAAAAGAGAAAGATGAAAAAAATCTTCTTTATTTTCAAGAACAAAGAAGCAGCACCACAGGAGCAGATGTTAGGTTTACTGGAAATTGCCTACATTTAAAAAAAGTAGGATTACGGGCTGGATAAGACCCTCTGGTGGGATGGATTTTTCCAATGGTTGCATGGTTGACTCAAGACTGTCCACGAGAAGGCAAGTTTAGGAGTATTTTTC
>JASSRZ010000023.1:15147637-15167353 GCA_032164315.1 Malacoctenus gilli | reverse complement strand
TGTGTGTGTGTGTGTGTGTGTGTGTGTGTGTGTGTGTGTGTGTGTGTGTGTGTGTGTGTGTGTGTGTGTGGGTGTAGGCTCAGCCATGCATGAAGTCGTGACTGACATCAGTGAACATCAGGGGAAAAGTGAAATGTGAAAGGTAGGCGTGACGATGTGTCACCTAAATCATCATGTGTTTGAGAGCGGGTTTGTTTATTTAGGTACACGAGTGCATCTTGGATCCTTTTTGTGTCACTAAAACCAGCAGCATGTCACTTTTGACATGATTTCTGACCAAAATACCCACAATTTGTGGAATAATTCCAAAATGAATGACATATTGAATTATTAATTTAATTTTTTATATAAAACTGGCTTCAAAAAGAAAATGAATGACACCCAAAACAGAAGCTGTACAATTCCCAGTTAAGTTGTTTCCCCAAATGAAAGAAAAAATATTTTCTGGAAAACTCTTTGAGTGTTTGACTTTCTTCTCCTCACAGATAATCACACCGTTGAGGATTTGTTTCAATAATAAAACCTTCTAGCAATTTTTTTTTTACAATTTGTGTATTTGTGGGAAAATATTTGCATTCATTGCATCCAATTGTTGAAATAGTTTAAACTTTGACTTAGAATCGAGGAATTGTATTCGATTTGTGTCACTTGAAATAATGAACAGGTTTATTTTCACTATTCAGGAAATATATGTGACAATTTTTAGGTTTTCTTTTAATAGTTTTTATTTGTTGCCATGTGCCTGATAATGGTGTTGTTGTTAACATGTGTTGTTCTCGGCACAAATGGATTTTTCTAATACAAATGAAACCTGCTCAGTAATACGATAATAATATTACGTAATGAGCGCAGCCCTCTGTGAGTAAGCAGCCATTGTCTGGATCCTGAAACGGTGCATATGAGACATAATTTAATACTGTCAAAGGCAGAAATGTGTCTGGATTAGCTGATTATTTCTGTGGTAGTCGATGAGAAATTTGGCGTCGGCGTTGGTGAAAAGATTGAGTCAAAAAAACATGCTGCGAGCACCTTGTGACTCGACTCCCCGTCGAGGCTGGCGGTGGTGACATAGCAGGTCCCATCATGGCGGCTGGAGGAGAGGAGGATGAGGTCACAGGGGAACGTCTCGTCCTCCCTCACCACCACCACGTCTCCGACCTGATAGGGAAGGACAGACGCGTCCCACAGTGAGCTTTCATATCAATAATACATCGCCGGCGCCGCGCTCGATGATTTATTTATTTATTTTTGGCTCGCGTCGACGCTGCGAGTAAAAGACAAGCAGACAGACCTGCGGGTAATCGTCTGCTCATCCTTTACCATTCTGTTTCTTTTTTTTTTTTAAAGGATTGAGAAGTTGCATAACGGATTATGCGAGCAGAGCAGCTTAAACTCTGATAAATCCCATCTCCACGGTGACCATACACATGACACACGCTCTCTGATTTTGCATGATTAATGTATTCATCATTATTCCTGCTCCCGATTCACACTCTAATCCCCTCTGTTTGATCTGTGGTGGTGAGAAACAGAAAAACAGCAGAAGACAGAGTGAGCGAAAGGGAGAGGAGAGGGGAGACATGGGGGAAGACGGGGGGAGACGGAGACCTTTACTGTCAAAACGAGACAGAAGGAGACAAAACGGGAGGCCTTCGAGTGTGTGAATGTCAAACGTTCTGCCCGGCCAATGAAATTCCAAGAGATCCTCCGCTATGGTTACTCCAACTAAAGTGCTCTGTAACCTTTAAGACTTGGCAGCTGTATCGAAGGTATATTGTGAGCCCACCCCTCGACTTCCCCGCGCGGCCTCGGCGCGCTCAGCGTGAGCGGCCGACACAGCACAAATTAGATTTGCCGGCGCCCTGCTACATACCTGCCGGCACCCCGCTGCAGTACAGCGCAGCGCTGCTGCACGGCTCCATAGGAGGTGATGAGCAAGACGCCAGCATTATGCGGCGCGCTCTCATTCACTGCAGAGCGGCGAATCGGCCGAGCGATGCAGGTTCATGTTTTATCTCAGGAGTCTTAACGCTCATCCCCGCAGCTGTTACTCAGGCTGTGCTACTGTAAATAAGAGCCAGTTAGGCAGAGTGTTATCATCTGTCGCCTTTATGTGGTGTTTGCTGGCGTCCTGTTTTTTTCAGTAAAGCTTCCCTGATGAACCCAAAATGACTGCATGTTCTTTCATTTGTGCTACTTTTTAAAGAATATCATGAAATGGAGAGTTGATAAGTTCAGACCCTTCACAGAAAAAAAGTGCTGATTCTTATTATTTTTTGCTTGAGGCAAATGAAGAAAAAAAAGAAAAAAGTCCAGAAAAAGATCAAAAGTGAGCATATTCTGCTCTCACTAACAAGCAACAGCCGGAGCCCGATTTAGATCTTTAGCCAGATTTACTCCGCTGAGTGCGTTTTAAAAATAAAGGCCCCGGAGTTCGGTTATAAATGACACGTGAACCGACCGCGAGGCAGCAAACGCGCGTGCTGCTCATCTGTCAGAAATTAAAAAGGAAGAGCGAGTCGAGTATCCCATTTCCACTGGAGGCAAGCTTAACGTGCGGCGCGAGGAGTCCGACGATCGCGTTTCAACGTGGGACGTTTCAGGGCGATCAGCTGTTTTGTCTGAAACTCTTACACCGGAAAGACACATGATGCAGGGCCAAGGTGGGATACCATTACGGAAGAGTTTCGACGGATCTGTGATGGATTCAAAAACATCGAAGGGTCACAGGACGCTGGAATTGATCCTGGCTCACAATGACACACTTGAACTCATAGTCATGTTTTTGGACGGTGAAAGAAATGTCTCAGCTCAGGAGGAACATGCAAACTCCACACAGACAAGCCCAACCTGGCTGCAAACCAAAGACCTTCCTATTGCAGGGCAAGAGCGTAACGATCCGGGTTCGCATCCCGGTGAGGCCTTTCCTGCATGTTGTTTGTGTCTGTGGGCTTTCTACAGGTTGTGCAAAATCAAATTTCACCCTTCCAACAATTCTTCGGGTCTTTAGGTTAAGACTGTGTTTACTCTTCAAACCGGTGATCAAAAGCTTTACCCAAAATCTCTTGAATCCCACTGAAACGGACACAAAACCAGCGTAGATAAAAGGCCGCCGCCGGGAGGATCAGCGCTGGAGGTTTCGGCTGATTAAAAAAAACCCAACAAACCCTCTTTTTGAAAAGCGGACGGTGTCTCGCTAACAAACGGTGGGATGCTGTTGCATCAGAGTGACATAAGAAGATATCAGGCAGTGATGACAGCAATATCCTCACTGGTGAAATACATCAATCCCGTTCCCCCTCACACAGACTCTTGTGTGCTGCGCCGAGGGACCGTCTACAGCACTTTGAGCGCAATTAATTGGTGGGAAAAACAAGAGAGCAAGAGAGGCAGGAAGCAAACACGGGGAGGTCTGCAGAGAGGAGGAGATGTGGGGGGAGTGGGGGGGGGCGCGACAGTTATAGAGAAAGTGAGCTATGCAGTACAGCAGTGTTGCTTTGTGGCCTCAGGTGCTATGGCGCTCTAATGAGGCCATTCTTACCCGTAGCTTGTGACTCTGTGTCCTCACCACCTTCCCCTGCTGCACCACGTCCACCGGACACTCGTTTATAGAGCAGTCAGCTTTGTGTCTCAGCCAGTCCTCGTAGCCCTGAGAGAGATGCAGCAGGAGAGAGAAAGGAGAAGGGGGCGAGTGAATGTGTGTGTGTGTGTGTGTGTGGGGAGGGGAAAAAGGAGGAAAGATAGATTTTTGTGCAAGAGAGAATTGGGGCCATGAGATAGAGAGAGAACGAGAGAGAGCGAGAGAACGAGAGCGAGAGGGGGAAAGGTGAAAGTCATACACTGTAATTAATTAGCATTGTGCTCTCTGAGCTTAGTGACCTGTTTCCTGGGTTTCTGGCCAACATGTCATGTTTTAGATTTATGTCCCAGTAAAGCTCAGGCTTCCTTAGCCAGCGCAGCTCCATCTATCACTGATAGCACCCCATCTCTCAGTGTTGGGCCACAACAGAGGATGCTTCTCCCTGGGGCATGGGATCCTCAGCTCCAGTGATTAACAGAGGAGGCCATTCATTATCATATTTCTCACATCACCAGACATATTCAATGGCATGTCCTCTCACTTGGAGAGGAATGTGTGTATATACAGATAATAGAGCTGCTGATTGGTGGAAAGCGAGTGTGTGTGCGCGCGTATTGGAAGCCAGGAGCTGGTGTGTGAGGCTGAACGGTGTGGGCAATATTTCCCGGGCATGCTTGCATGTTTGTGTGAGTCCCACCTGTTTTATGGCGGTGACGGTGATAACAAAAAAGAGGGGCAGGCCGCTGGTGACCGGGCTGGTGGGGGTGTCGATGATCAGCTGCAGGAGGGGGGGAGAGAGAAACGGTGGGAGGGAGATGTTAAATGGGGGTGGGGGAGGATGAGCAAAGGGACAGCAGGAAGGAGAGAGAAGAGGATGCCAAGTACTGCAACGCCGAGCTCAGCGGTGCAGCAGAAAAAACTTCCAAAAAGGGAACGTCAGCATCACTGAGGACTAAAGTATTTCAGTTAACGAGTAGAACTACAACTGGAGAAAAACATGAAGTAGTTTCCTTCCTTTTGAGTAATTTACATCTACTGTATGATAGAGACACCCAGTTACAGCGAGCAGCAGAACAAAGTGCAAAGCTTCAGAGTGATGAGCTGAAAAATGACCAGAAACGCTGCTGCTATTTGTGGAGCGTTGTTTGTCCTGTTAGGTGTGTGCAGTATTTCACACGCTGCTGTTATAACAGACAGCGCACAGAGACACTTGTTGTGTTTCTGTTTTAACTTTGGTCTGAATACTGAAAAAAAGCAACTGTTGTGTTTGTGCAATTCGAGCACACAAAGCACATGTGGACAGCCGTAAACATTGTGTGCGTGACTGAGATGAGCTTTTGCAGATTACTATTCATAAATTACTTTACCAGCTGAACTGTGGTGATTTATAGAGAGCAGCTGACTCAATGTTTTGCAAATAAAGTCTGCGCAAATCTGCATATCTGGTCAGCTCGTTTTGTGTCTAAAACATACAAGAACTCAAAGAGGTCTCAAATATGTTGTCAACCCTGTAAAACTCATTAAAAAACAACTTTAAGACAGTTAATTGGAAACAAACAATGTCTGAGAAAAGCCAGAACAGCTCAATACTGATATAGATGGAGGGAAAAGGTATTAGTTCATCTCACCTGAACCAAAAAAATGACCAAAAAGTAGAAGTTCGCGATTCTTCTGAACTGCTCAAACAGGTTCTTGGGAACAAAGTTCCAGAAGGTGTACTGTGGGGCAGAGCGAAAGCTAAATTACTATCCAGCCACATGAAAAAAAGCAGCAAGGGAAAACAATGGCGCATCACAACAGTCCTTCTGGCAAGAGAAGCGGTGATAAACAGCTCGACAAAAGCAAGAAAAGTGAAGTGTGTCATCCCCGAAAAAACGCGGTGACAGTAGAGATTACATGGTTGTCTGAGTACGGAACAAAAAGGACTAACACAATGACAAACGGCGCGATGGCACCGTCTCACCGGCTGTGGATCGCTCACCTTGGAAGAGACAATGCGGTTGTCGGGATAACGCTGAGGGATGTAGGCCTCAGCTCCCGGAGGGGGTTCTTTATGCCCGATATACACCGTTCGACTGTCCACCCAGTTCTCCTCCCCCACACACTGACGAAGAAAAAGAGATAATATATGGATATAAATAGCAGCACAGAGCAAGAGAGAAGAGAGACAAAATGAACCTAAATCACAGCGCTCAGCTGTTTTTGCCTAATTCACGACCTACTTGTTAATATTGAGTTCACATTATATCAACCGTACTGTTTCCACTGAATATTAACATTGTCACATGCTGTTATCTTATCAACTGTAATGTTGACTCAATGATGTGTTCATAGGTACCTCTGAATTTTGTTGTTCACCTGAAAAACATGCAATCAAACTGAGAACATTTGAGTGATGAAAGTGGGACTAAAATCAGAAAACTCCCGAATTCCCAGAGACATGAACGCATCATAATGAAGGAAATTTCATGACAGGTTTGTATTCTGGTGTCAGTAATCACAGCATTGATGATGAAGCATTTGACAGACAATCACAGACAGACACAATCAGTTTATGGGATACACATCGCTGGAAAGTTACTATGACAAGAATATAACAACTGATAGTTTCAACAACCAATACCCTCAGCATAAAATACACCATCCAACACCATGAACAACATCTGGATTGTGTTGATCACTTTTCATATATTTAGTTGTTCTGATGGTCCCGAAGAGGAACTCTGACCGACATGTCAGGAGGCACAACGCCGTGCGAGAAAGCGTGCTCCATGACTTCTCTCAACAAACAACCCTGCAGACGAGTCGGGCCCGGCTGAAGGATGAGCAAACGTTTGCTGATGTGTGTAGGAGGGATCTGCTCTGAGTCACACTCGTGCGGATTCGTCATCTGTCTTTTCACTCCGTCGTCTCCGCGGACGGCGCTCGGCCGCATCCTTCGATCACTTTCAAGGTCCAAAACAACAGTTACTCCGCCGGTTTAACGACGCGCAATCAATTCGCTGTCTTGACTGGAGAAATTAAACACACGTCAGGCTCTGGGCCAAGCAAATCTCTCCTTTTGTTCTTCTCTCGTCTGCATTACATCTAAGGAGCCCCCCCAGGGATTACCAGGGTGCATTCTGGGAGTTTAACGCAGCACATACATTTACAAGGTGTCCTTCATTAAACACTGTTGTAGGGTAGAGAGCAGCGAGCAGGAGTCAGGAGGCCACAGCATTCAGCTGTTTGTTTCCATCTGGCTCCTGATGCTCTGGCCTGAGTGGGCAGCGCGAGCGTCGCCTTTGGCAGCGCGGCCCGCCTGACACAGCTCAAAGCAGAAGTGTTGACCATTAGCAGAAAAGTTCTGGAAGCGGCACGTCAGTGAAAGCAGCGCTTCACTGCTTTAAATGTCCTCGCCGCGTTGGCAGCAATGCAGCTCATTATTGCCGATGACCAAAAAACTTTTAATACGCTCCAGCTCGATCGAAGGGGAAATATAGTTCCCACTACGACCCGGCTGGATGTGTTAGCGGTGACCTCCATCCATAACTCGAGGAGAAAGTTGAAATATAAGATGAAGTTCAACAGACGCTCAGGAAAGAAACCCGGGAAAGAGAAACACCGGCGTTAAGCGGCAAAAGTAGAAAAGAAAAAAGAAAAAAGTTGCAGTCACAGATCTGCGCTGTGATCAACAGGCGCTTGGCAGCGAGCTAAAAATAGCCATGGAGCCAAGCGTGTTGGCCGACTTGAGACCCCTCCAAAACATTGGGGGGGGGGGCAACATGACCCAGAGAGATACTGTGAAATGGAAAAAGAGAGGGTGAGATGGAAAAGCGAGGGAAGCGAGAGGCAGATCGAGCCAGGAGATGGAAACAGCAGTGAAACACAACAGATGACGGAATAAATGGAGGAAGACTTTCATGGAGGAAGGAAGGAAAAAGATGATGTTGAACTTTCTTCAGTGAAAAGAACCGAACTGGAAAAACTCTATCTGTAAGCGAAGGGCTGCAGAGTGTCACGGTCACTTTTCTCAGCACCAAAACAGTGACAGTGGAAAGTCAAGAAATACCTCCTGAGGACCCGTCCTTCAAACGTGACTTAAATAATCCTGGCTGACATCACGGAGGGCTAAAAATATCCTGGTTTTATCAAACTAGAGAGCGAGCGACTCAGGAGTTCTGCAGTTTACAGTAGAACTCAGCGTCTTGTGTTGCAGAGACGAGCTGAGGGGAAAAAAAACCTGGTGCAGGCAAAGCGACAACATTCAATCCACACAGGAAAACCTCCGTCAGCATGGTACAAATCAGCAGCAGCGAGGCGACAGTGCGAACCACTGAACCAGCATGTCACTCATGCGATTACATCAACTCAATTATCAGTTCAAAAGTAAAACTGGTTGTTGAAGGCTTTATTTTAGGACGTGGGAAGGATTTGATGTATATTGATTTAAACCGGTGATCGAGTGAGGCTGCAGCCGGGCCAGTAACGTCACCGCAGCTCGACAAACAACGACCAGCCGGCTGCTGGCGACTCATCGTGGCCGGCTGGCGTCCTGATACAAGAGGAAACATGGAACAAGCCTCTTCTTTGCTGCTGAATTCGTCTGGTGTCACGGAGAAGCCCGACTTGTATCCCAGCAGCAGTTCGGTGGCGCCCCTTTTATCAGATATCGCTCGCAGCTGGTCACAAAAAGGGGGTCCACAGCCTCTCTTTGAGGGGACCCCTACAATAAAAAGGTGAGGGTCACACATTTAAACTTTAGTCTGTTCAACATTTGTGTGTAATTGCATCCAGATCACTTCCTCTTTCTCCAGTCGCACATTCCCATCCACCACTTTGGTGTCTGCTCTCACATTTTGCTCTTGAATAAACGGCTCTTTGATTCCATTATTCATCTGGCTGTATTTCTATCTGCAGTGTCATCTCCTTTTGTTCCCGCCGTCTCCTGGCAGCGAGTGTCACACTACGACAGCATGACTGAGGGAAGGGGGACGGAGGAAGACGCGGGGAGATTGCATTGTGGCTCGCAGTTATCTGATCATTAATCCTCGCTGATCCGTATCAACCCTCGGCCAACGGTTCCCTCTTCACTCGCGCCGCTCCATCAGACAAAGTGGCTTGCTGGTTGGTTGCGGGACACGGAGGCTTTGTCTTTATTACCATCACCGAAAGAGCCGCGGCACACACAGCGCTGCTCTTACATCACCATCAATCACGGACAATGAAAGGATGGATTTGATAACGGCAGAACATCCCGTCGCTGCAACTTCTCCCGTTATGTTCCTGACTGAGCAGCGCTGCACTCGCCTGGGTGGAAAGTTTGCTGTTTGAGTTCTGGACTCATAACAAAAAAAGAACAAGAAGGTTTATTCTGCTGCTTAAACTTTTAACTTTAAACTTTGGCCAAAAACTTAATTTTGCTTTTAAAACGATCGGTTTTTAACCAATGCAAACAGCAATATGAACATTGGATGAAATGCAATCACAAAGGTTTTACTTGTTGCAGAATTCAGCAATAAAGAAGACAATAAGCTTCATAAAGACGTATTTGGATTGTGTTTGGAAATGGTTCATTTCATAGATGTTCCTACGAGATTGTATGTAGTTTAAAGAGAGTTTACAGAAAAGTTTGACACTTTCCAACTATTATTTTCTCCCAATGATCTCACTGTCTATAAAACGCTACGAGCTGATTTTCCTTCTTTTTTGTACCTCGAATGTCTCAAAATACACATCCCACCAATAAGTGAACACTTCCCATTTTCAGGTATTTGAGTTCATGCTCTGCGACTTCTTCTTCTGCTACTCCGCAACGACGCACCAATCATCTGCACGGGGCTTCGCTCTGTAGCACTTAATAGCATTATGGGTGTGTACGTCCTCGTTGTGGGGAAAACGCGGCGGGAGCCATGATCCATCCGTGCCACTGTCATGATGTACTTTCCTCCTGCCAGAGGTGTAATAGGACATACACCATTAACTGGCCTGATTAAACGCTCGTGTCTTCCACTTCCTCCACCGTCCCGCCACGCAGGGCTGCAGAGGCCCCGCGCATGTCGAGCGGGGACCCCTCATTAACCCACCGATCAGATTCCTCTGACGGAGCTCCACCCTAATGAAGTCCTCATGTTAATACAGGAGGGGTAAACATGCAAACATAATTACAACCGCGGTCGTACGCAGGACGTCATGGAAGTGACCCAACCCAGTTTCATGTCAACAAAGACTCTTGCTTTAAGAGACACTTTTAGATATTCTGCTATGAAACAAAAAACCTACAATACAAACACTCGTACACTGATGGCTAATACACAACATACTCAAATGCCCTCAGGCCTAAAGACTGGCAACATGGACAGTGTGGGAGATCATCAGGAAGCTGTGGATAAGATACAATTCCTGCTCAGTTTGCTTTATATCATCTGTGCATTTTACCAAAATCCAAAATGTGTTGTGTGTATTTTCAAAATAAATGCTTGTCCAATGCTGATTTCTGGGTATGATTTTACATGTGATGTACAGATGGGCTTTTATTTTGAAAGTTGAAGCTTTGGAGACTGAGGAACCACTATGGTCCTGCATCTTGTTTTGTGTACATCACACTTGTCTATTTATCTTAATCACTTTTACTTTAACAAGTTCATAAACATTGTTTCTTGATAAAAACACAGGTTGTGATGAAAACACAAGCTCCTTGTTCACTGTACTGCTCATTGCTAAGTCAATGCCAAACTGCGATTGTTGTTTTCGCGAGTTCATGACATTAAAGTAAAACGATATTAATGCTTCGGTGCTACACGCAGATGATAGATTAATGTGTAAGATTTTCTTCCTGATTGTTTGATGTACGACTGGAACTGACAAAGAGATTATGAGGTTTGGAGAAAGTGTTGCAGTTTGCACTTTTCATACTCGAGATCTTCTTCAATTATTTGGCTCAAAGAAAACATCTGAGACTCTGTTCTCGGAGGACAATCCTTTTTTTGGACGAAAGTGAAAAAGAGTAAACATCAAAAGCGGCGGTGAAGAAACTGATTAAGTCAGGAGAGACAGTTCAAGAGGAAGGTGAGGGCCATTAGTTGCTACAGGTAATTAGTGGGGAATAATAATAATGGAGGCAAAAGTTTAGGGTCCATACAGTAAAACAGAGTTTTAATGCGGTTTCAATCCGACGCAGGAACAACAAATATCGATCCTGAACCTCCACATTGTGTCTGAAGCGACAACCGCCACCAAGCGCGTGATGACGTGAACGACTGTATACAAACGACAGGATCAAAGGATAAAAAATGCAAAGATTACTTGAAAAATGACAACATTTGTATTCTGTTGTTGTCCCAGCTTCCTCTCCCACTTGACTCGCTGTGATCCAACAGTTACATAAGTCCTTAATCCAGCTGTGCTACTTCTCCTCTCCCCTCCCTCTCATCTCTCCCTTTTTCTCCTGCCACGGTAATCTGCATCCCAAATAAAAAAGAAAAGTGTCCTTATTTTGCCTGTCTTCACCGCCGACATGCTAAAACATGGGTTGAAAGTGTGTCTTATGACGAGGACTGTGTCCTCGGGCCACGCTGTGGGAATCGCAAATCTCGTTCTCATTAGCAATGTCAAAAAAAACAACAACGCACGGCTGGTTTCTCTGATACGCATGCAAACAACGAGCAAGCAAGCCCCGACACAAATCCTGTGTGTTTTTGTCACCGAGAGCCGCTGTCTCTCCGCCAGGGCCCCATCTCCAAGGGGGCTGGCAGACAGGAATAGACTGCCCTTAACAGTTTGTAGCAGTGACAACTAATGTGGCAAATAGTAACCTTGCGGGCCCGCGTCCTGCCTTTTAACGCCGTCCAGGAGACTCAAAGAGCTGTAAAGTCGCCACAAACCTTCCTTAAGCCCCCCCGGCACGCTGGAACCGACTGGCACCTCGGCGATTGGGGCGAGACATTACCCGGCTGCTTCTCTTCTATCTGCTGCCTTTGTCAGGACAACACTCACAGCAGATAAGAGAGTCGGTGGAGGAGCGAGGGGACGGGACACGTTGGGGGAACGAGGCGAAAGCGCTCGCTGCGACGCCGGTTTCAGTCGAAACGCTGTTGCCTCCCAGGCTGAGTGGTAAGCTTCACAAATCGGAGGGCATACTCATGGCCTTACATGGCGTCAGGTATTTTTAATGAGACCATCGCCGACACATGCCTGCATCCCTCTAATCCAGACAATGACCTCACACACGTCTCACGGCTCGCGCCAGTCTGAGGTCTCACGCTATCACTCAAGTTACTCCTCATGGTGAAAATGGCAGCGAGGAAAGAGAAGTGGAGGCTGTGGACACTTTAATACACACACATATACAGGCTCAATTTAAACCATAGGGAAGTCCTATTACGGATAAATCTAATATAAAAAAAAGAGCTTTTCCTTCCTTAGACTGGCCTCTCTCCACACCTCTCTCTCTTTCAGACCACATTTCGCACTGTTGGAGAGCTGAGCTGTGATTTTATGCCGGCAGGATGAAAAAAAGTTCACCAGACTTCGGTTCTTACGCAACAAAATGTCCCATTTAAACTTCGTGCACTGAAAAAACACCATGACACAGTGTTTTCTTTTTTTTTTTTTGCTGTGTCACCTCAAACTCAATTCACCTGCGAGTTTTACGGCCACAAAACTCAGACCTAGAATCAGGACAGCAGGCAGAGACTTGGGAGAATGACTCTCGCTTTTTTTTAATTATGAGGCACAGGACCGGACGGATCCGCGGTCGCCATCGGAGCGTGCCGAGAAAAGGTCAAGAAGGCGTGTGAATCATCTGCCTCGTTCAGGAACCTCAAAAAAGGAACACAATCTGTTTCTGCATCAACAATACATCAAACAACTTCTGTTTAGTGAATTTCTGCGTCCCTTGTCATTCATTTCCTTCCAATACAACACCTTAAACGACTCTATTTTCTTACATTTTATCACCGAGAGAAAGCCCCTAAACGTAAAAAATGAGAAACAGCAATAAAAACCGATGAGAAAATCCTACATGTTTCGTATTTCTTTATAAAAGTGTAGAGTTATGATGTCCAAGACTTAAAAGCAAAAGCATGCAGTGTAGAACTGGTCTGACTTGCGCAGCTCTATCTCTCTGGGAATTACAGGAAGCACTACTGTTGTGCCTATTAGCTGTTAATGCCTCCCGTGATGTTGTGTTTGCTATCCTATGTTGGCTCATTACGGGAGCGGCTGCTCCGAAAATGCCAGGGTTAATAGAAGGTGATACACAAGTAATAGAGGCCCCGATATACATCATCTGCCCCCCCTTCCAATTTTAAATCAATATGTGGATAATTGAATTATTGATTAATCTCTTGTCTGTTTCATAATGATGTGGAGAGAGGATGCAAAGGGAGGGAGAGGGCGGTGGGAAATGATGGGCGTGCTCAGTGACCCCCCGGCCTCCCCCCCTGCTCCTGTTCCTCCTCCCCGCCTCACTGGTGGATCTGATTTCCCCTGATATTAGACCTTCTGGAGCATCCATCAAACTCCCCGCTCTCTGTCAGTGGCCGGCCGCACACACAAACACATCGCGCTAGTGTGTAGCTCGAGAAGCGAGACGGAAAGATAAAAAAAAACAAAACAAAACTAACGCGTGCGTTGCTCATTATCCTCACAACACCTGAGCCGAGGTTTAGGGTCAGGTGAAGGGGCCACAGACAGTACACAGGCAGATGTGTCGAAGCTCCGGCGGTGGCCTTCCTGACGGACATCGCGGCCCCCTGTCAGGAGCCGGCTCCTCAGGAGACCCTTTTTTCGCTCTAAATCACCCGCCCACTAACCAGCTGCTTCCTGTCCTGCCGGATAATCACAGGCTGCTGATGGCACCAGCTCGTTTAAACCAGGCCAACCAGTAATATAGTTACAGCTCCTGTTATTACACTGACACTCACTGCTTACACACGGGCCTGACTCCTAATTAGAGATTGTACACTCTCCCCACAAGTGCTGAGAAATGCAACATGCCACTACTCCTGACAACAATCTGCACTCATACATCAGCCGGCTGGAGGGTGAGTACAACCTGGTGTTTCCGCTGCTGCAAGGTCCTTTAAGTGCGAGCAAGGCCTCTCACTTCTCTGGGTCTTAATTTGGATTTATTTCCTCCGCAGACACAAAGCAAGTGGACGCCGGGAGATAGTTTAGTATGCATGCATGTTGTGTCTCTCTCCCCCCCCCCCCCTTAAATAGGCCAGCCAAGTTCATTTCTATTCTACACATTCACCAGCCATCACTGCATCTGTATCCACTGGCACATTCTCCATTCAGCCCCACAAAAAAAAACATTGTAAAGCCCAACAGTCCACGGCCTGCCAAGAGCAGCTCGAGTGAGGTGTTTATCATTGCAGATGAGCAAAGTGTTTATCATCCTGCCCGTCCACGCTTCAGCCCTCCTGGAAAATCAATCTCGCAACACAGGGTCAGGTGCAGGAACACAGGGACGGGACATGCATTGTATTTGGGATCATCTTTTTTAGCACTTGCAGACAGGGAGCTACAGTTGTGCCGGCGTTGACAGACTGTGGTGGGGGCCTTACGTATCTGCGGATGATGTTCCGGAGCAGGCTGAAATCCATCCTTTCCGACAGCTCCGGCGGCGACTCGACTGCGCGACAGAGAGGTTCGGCTCTCCCGGGATCTTCGTGGACGCTACCTGATGCGGATCTGGCCGCCAGTATCCATCGCTCACCGCCTCCTCCTCCACCACCTCCACCGCTGCTGCCGCCGCCGCCGCCGCCGCTGCCGTGTCTGTGATAGCGAGGGAGCAGCGGTCTCTCAGTCACTCGGCTGCTCTGATTTTCATGGCATCCCTGTGAAGAGCCATGCAGCCACCGAGCCGATACGACGAGCCCGCTCTGGCTACATTTCAGAGGGGGCGCCGGGGGGGGAGGGTTGTCGACCACTTCCAGACGACCGGACCTCCGGGTGGTCTTGCCGGCTGCTCTCGCTGTGAAGAATCCGCGTACGGTAGCAGGAGACGGTCCCTGTCCGTGTCCCGCTCTGTGCAGACCGCGGTGGCCCTTCGTGTAACGGTGCTGCGAAACGTCCACAGCGCGCAACCGTCAGATGACCACGCCGCGCATGCGCACTGGCATCTCTCGCATCTCGGAGCACAGTGCTGCACTGAGACGAGTAGTCATGCTTCCCTCCACTGAAGCATGGCGACCACCGGCCCGCGGGCCTCCAGAGGTCCCAGGTTGATAAGAATATGGCCTAAAAGACACTTCCAAAACATTAAAGGAGGATGAAAGTGATTCTCACCAAAGTTGGATCTGATTTTCACTGTAGTAACATAACACAGGTCAGATTCACTATCTATTGCAATACAATTTAACTTTACTTTTGGCAGTGATGCAGTACTATGACATTTTTTGGGCGCTCACAACTATAAAAAAGTGGGGTACAGGTCTGCTTGTCAGATAACAGCTAATAGCAATGCTAACTTTTTTCCACAGTGCAAATTGGAGCCAAATCTTTGAGTTATTAGAGACTCGGTTATCGAAGTTAACTTTTTTGGTTAGCTGCGCCTCACACTGAAATTGCATATTCCTGCATCAAAGTCTCCAAGGACAAACCACAGACATTTCATCATTATTGCAGCTGTCCTCTTTTCACACAAGAAAATATTAGGCCATCAAGTGGACAACACACATACAGGAACCCCAAGCCTTAAACAGGGAAAACATGCCAAGTCCCCACTGAAAAGCCCTGACGAAGAATTGAAGAGAAGTTGAAAATTCAGGACTGTGCAGCTGACAATAACATAACAGCCGCATTTGAGGTGGCTTCAATGACACGACAGCAACGCAAAGGACAGACGTCTGTAAAGCAACTTGGTGCCAAATAAAAAAGTGGCAGTGAATACAGAAGAACAAACAAGCATCTCAGACAGGAAATGATACGCAGCGCTTGTGTAAATATTCGGATCGACTCTCCAACATATGTCCCTGACTGTAGGTCCATCCCTCTGATGTAATTACTCCGCCAACAGTATATTTAGCCTCTGAGTATTTAGTTGGAGATACTTCACATACCCAAAGTGCTGGCAGCCTGTCTCCAAAACAAACTCTGACCAAACACGTACACACACATTCATGCGGGTATATCTTGGAGAAATAACTGGAACAAGAACCACAAGTAACACAATAACTCTTTAAAACGCAACTAAGTTTATCACACTGTTGTTGTGTGAAGTTACTCAGCATCTCTTTACATTAGAATCATGACCTTTAAAAGGTTAAATCGAATTTAGAAGTGTTTTTTAAAGGAGCTGTTTATTCTTAATGCACAGTGGTAATAGAATATGATCGTTACACTGATAGAACACAGCGAAGAAAGTTGATTCTAATTTGTTTAAGGTTTTTTGTAGTGAAACATTATGATCTGGCAATGATATGCCACAAAAATAACAACCACAAAATAAAACAAAATCCCCCCCTCTGTTAATCCCCACAATGTGACGCAAGTTTGAAGGTCTCCAAACAGCTTTCGTGTGACAGAGAAGGAGCAAAAGACAGATCTCAGTCCCTGACCTGTTACGCAGCAGGGCCTTATTATAGCAACATGTCATTGTTGGAACCTTTTGTCACATAATGCAAAATCAGATTGCTTTCGTGATCTAAAATTAGCTGCGTCTCCACCTCAACCGCGTCGACGGGGGGATCCTGTGGCAGCAGGGGTAGCAAGGCGTGATGTCTGTCCCAGACATTTCATTTGCGGAGTTATGACTTTCAATTAGCACAGACGCTATTAATAATGCATACAGTTGCAGCACTTTCAGCTCTGACCTGCTAATGCTTGATGCGGCTGTTTACCTCCCTCAAGACCCCGAGGCACTTAGTGTCTAATGATGAGTCTGCCTCAGTGGACAGATTACAACATGTTCTTTGTTTATGGGCTGTGACAATTATATGCACGTTTTAATGTCATTGTAATGTGGTGGAGATAGTCCCCGTTGTCCCTTAACGTAGTTTTCCTCCCATAACGCTCCGTTAGGAGTTTGTGATAGCATATGCAGAGTAAGCACATTGGACATAAAAATGTCATCACGCAGCGCGAACATAAGGTTATCAGTGGGGATAAATTCCTGTCTGATAAAACAGTACATTCATCTTCACAGGCCACTACCTCCACATATAGGATGGATATAACGGTAATGAGCAGGGTGAGGATGGAGCTGGGGGTGGGGTGGGGTGTGTGTGTGTGTGTGTGGGGGGGGGTCTTTCTAATTAGCATCCAGCCCCTTGGCTATCTCTCTCCTTTAAAAAAAAACAAACCCTCCTTATTTACTGATCAGCAAATCTTGCTGTGCTCGATTCTGAGCAGCTGGCCTTGTTTTGCGACTGAACCGAGCCAGAATTGCCGTTCGATTGGCGGCGCGGGGTGATGTTTTCACGGCTGGGATTATCACACAGGCGACTGATTTAGCCGCTCCATCTGAGGGGAGGAACTGGGTCATTGTTCACTCCTTCCCTCTGTCTTCTGTGTGGGCGAGCGCGAGCCACAGATGGGACAGTGGGTCACTCTCCTCACGTTGACGTCAGGTCAGTGTGGGCAGAATCCGCATACTGTACATGAGGGCGACACATTGTTATGCAAGATGTGCCTGCAGACAAGAGGAAAAACATTTCATAGATCATGTTTGGATCATGCTGAAAAGAAAAACAGACTTATCACTGCTGTGTAACCAAACATTTGTCACATTTATCCTGTTGCACATGTGACAAACAGTCTGACCTTTATTTTGTAACCATCTTCATGTGTTTCTCACATGGCTGCTCTGATTGGTGCTACAAAGCTTTTCACATTTTTTAATGGACATATGGACGTATTCCCACTGGCCTTCGGAGTCCCAGGCATGTCAGCTGTCTCAGTAATTTATTCAAAGAGAAGGTTTGCTGGTAAATATGTACAGCCAAAGAACATCATGCATAAAGGTAACACAATACCGATTTATGTGGAGCAAAAGTGCATGAAAGTCACATTTTAAACAGTATTATTGTGCTGGTTTAAACCAAACTACTGTGGTATGTTATTCTTTCATCACAGAGTAGCCAAAAGTGCAGGAAGCTGAAGTGAATGACATGAAATGTGTCATCCTACATGAGATTTGGAAAATTCAGCAGAAACTCCCAAATTGATGCATGATGTATATGAGATTCAAGTACTCACTTATAAACGCTATTCGAATTATAGGTGAAAGATGGAGCCCCGGTGTTATAAAATGTATTTCAAGCTTAACACTCAATAGACATTGCTGGAAAAACATCATTTTTTGGAAAAATTTCCAGGATAAACCAACTCCTCCCTGTTTATGCTGACATGTTGCATTTCAGCGGAGCTACTAAAATATTGATAACAGGAGTGGTTTCTTTTCCTTTTCTGTTTTTTTCCCCCAGAGCCATTTTTGTGTATTGTTTAATCATTACAGTTGGCTGTGCACCGTGAGCAGCTGACTCTGCACAGCAGTCAGCATAAACAGTGGATCCTGTTATGCAGCAGATGTGAAATATCCTCATATTAACTCACTCATGGGATGACACATGTAAAAAAAAAAAACTGCGGAAATTTCTTTGAGTGTGCAGATCTCACTGAATGCTATCAGACCTACTGAAGGGTGTGTGTTTGTGTGGGCTTCATGGGTTTATGTCCACATAAATATCTTTTTTAGCTGCAACCAGAGCATATTTATAAAGTGCAATCGAAATGAATTAACAACAGTTACTGACACCTTCATTATGAAGACAATTAAGATATAATTGTTATAAGAGTTTTCTCAACACAATATCAAATACAATCATTTAATTTGATTTAGGCCCCTTTTAAGCGGCCTGATATTGTTTCATATCAAAGTTTTTTCAGGGTTTTCACTTGGTTGAAACTGAGCTTTGCAAGAATATTAAAAGTATTTCGAACGTTTACTACAAAACTTTTCCAGTTTTCGGTGTAATTTCTTGTATAACCAACTCAACTTTATCGTCATTTTGATGAGACTCGGTGAAATGCAGCAAATTCAAACATATGGCGCCATCTAGTGGCCGTTACGGAAAATCACAGGCGCTGCTTCATGCACCGCAGAGCATCCGCCCCGTGGGCCTGTTATTGTGAATCCAGGTCATTTGGTAGCTAATTAATTGCTACGATTGGCTGTAATTGGAGGACCGTTAAAGCATATCAGCAGCCTGCATCAGAGGAGCATAAATTGACTTAAGGTGACAATTAGGTCCATTGTTTGTTTTTGTTTTTTTTCTCTGGCTGTTTATTAATTCATGAAGCGTCAGCAGTGTCAGCTACCTGAGACTAATTTGTTGTCACTGGACTGCATGAGTTTCTGAGTGCCCTTGATCGAGCGACTCGGTGGGCGAAGCAGTGAATCGGCTCACCGGGGTTCGAGCCTGACCCCCTGTGACTCCTGTCGGAGGTGCGCATACGCGCCTCCTGCCGCCCCCGAGGCTTCAGACCGCGGTTGCGAGCGCCGCTGCAAACCGCGGGACGCCGGGTCCCTCTCCGAGCAAAGATAATAGGTGTGTTTTGTGTCTCTGGCGGTGCTGCTGTGCGTCACATGCCTTCTCTCCATGCCCAGTCCGGGTGCCAGGAGAGGGGCTTAAACCTGCGTCTGGAGATGGGAGCTGTGAGATCCCAGGGAGCGGATGCTTGGCACCGTGAAATAGGATTTGGGAAGGACCGAAGCAATGAAGCGAGAGGGAGAAAAGCAACTGCCAAGTCCTCTCTGCGGATTTGGTGCCCCCCTCCTCACCCTTTAAATATATTCAGTTCGTGCGCGCACAAACACACGCATACGCATACGTCCACGTGGGGGTGTGAGGGTGAGAGAGAAAGGGGGGAGACGTTGAGAATGGAAAACGGGGGGAGGAAAGGCGAGCAGAGAGGGGAGTATAATAAGACGAACGGTGTTTGGAGCAGCAACATTGTACAGTCAGAGAGACAGTGACCTGAACATGTGTTCCTCACCGTAACAAACTCATACAACTCCCTAATCCTGCCAGGGCTTTACCAGGTGCTCCCTGCATCCCTGAGTGTGTGTGCGTGTGTGTGTGTGTGTGTGTGTGTGTGTGTGTGTGTGTGTGTGTGTGTGTGTGTGTGTGTGGGGGGGGGGGGGGGGG
>JASSRZ010000023.1:15125379-15137920 GCA_032164315.1 Malacoctenus gilli | reverse complement strand
GTGTGTGTGTGTGTGTGTGTGTGTGTGTGTGTGTGTGTGTGTGTGTGTGTGTGTGTGTGTGTGTGTGTGTATACAGTAAGCGTGTGTCTGAGCGTGTGTACACAGCGCGGGAGCGTTTGTTTATGTGATATAGTTTCTATATAACACCGGCAACCTGGTAATCACTGCATGTAGTCACCTGAGATGCTCATTATCTGCTCTGCGTACACGTCGCGGCGAGCTCGCCACAACTCGCCACTGTTTGTCTTTGTGCAGCAGCAGCAGCAGCAGCAGCAGCAGCAGCAGCAGCACACACCTGAACCAGTCCATGACAGTTACAGTGAGGAGGGGAGGGAGGGGGAGGGGGGGGGGCATCTAAATCATGACAAAAAGCAGTGAAATAATTTACGTTATAATGGGCCCAACTTTGATGGCAGCAAAACGCCTCAGCGCAAAAAAAAAAATCAATAAAAGCAAGGTTACAACACTCATTGCAATTACAACGTCAGTTATTTTTCATTTATCGGCTCTACAGCCCCCCCTTCCCCCCTCCTCCTCGTTTTCTCTACCCAAAATCAATTACTTTAGGGGCAATGGTAAAATAATTGAGGGCGCGTGTTGGAGCCTTGAAATTAACACATAGTTTAAATGTTAAAACTTTTTCTGTTGGAGTTTTAATTTAAACTGTGGAGGGGGAAAAAAAGACAGAAGGCACAACATTTTTATTCTTAGGCAGTAATAAGATGCACGAGTTTATTTAATATGTAGTGTTGTTTCTTTTCTTTTTTTTTCTTCCCACAAACGCAAAGTAAGACAGAAGAAAAACAAAATGTTAGTATTGAGAGCTAAACAAAGGCCTGTCTCACAAGATGACATTCAATCCATCACAGGAGGAAAAATCGTACGAGCAGCAGTTCCGACTTTAAAAACAGAAAAATAAGAACATGACATTTTACACTCATGCATTGTTGAGATGGTAATCAGAAAAAATTATAACATTATCCAGATAATAAATGTTTGTTTCCTTCTCCTCAGTCAGTCGGAGGTTTGCGAACAAAAAGAAAAAGTCACCTGTTTCCTCTGACTGAGGCTTGTAAAGACAGCAGTGGACAATAAAGCTTCAAACTGGCCGTCAGGAACCCGGTGCCGGATCCTTGACTTGTTTCCTCCCAGGCCGGTCAGACGGCACATTAGACACACTCCGGGGCTGTAGAAATATTCATTACAGGCATTTTGACGGATTTTACAAATCTGGGAATGCGGCGGCTTCTTGGAAAACATGCCAGCTGAGGGACTAAGAGTATTAAGACAGTGAAGCTGGATCCAGCGAGAGGGAGCGGGGAAGGAGAGCCGCTGCTGGCAATACCGTCGTTTTTTGTTTGCTTTAGCTGAGATAGATAAAATAAAAGACTGGGGTTGTTTTTTTGTTCATTTTTCTTCTTTTTTTCCCCCTCTTTATTACATCCAATCTTCAGATAAGCTTCAAACACTGCACTTGGAGAACACGGGGGTGAGTGGAGGAAGGGGCTGTGTAATTAAAGGGTTTGGGAGTGGGGAGCATCACAGGGAGAAGGAGTTAATGGAGGAAATTTGGGGCTCTGACTGTTGCTGACATTTTCCAAAAAAGGTCTTTCCCACCACAAACACCTGTCTCCCAGCGCTTGATGTAATGATGGCCTGCCAGCAGAGGAGAGCAGGTTTTATCTGTTCGTCACAGTCGCCCCACACTGATGCGTGTCCACTAGTGATAGTCGTGATGATCACTTTGCTGCAAGAGAGACAAAAAAAGGAGAAAAAACACAGACAAAAAAAAAGGAGGACATGGATAAATGGGCTTTTATTTTGGAGGGTTAGAATACGCCAAACAAATACGAAATCCTCCACTTTTATGTGTTTGGTTATAGACAGGAAATACAGTCAAGTGGGTGTGCACACACACACAAACACACAAACGAACGTGCCCAAACGCACACGCATACCTGGTTTATTATTAATGCCAGAACCTTTAAATTCGTCCTCCACCTTAAACAGTCTGATCGCTGACAACAATCTAACGCCGCCGCCGCAAACAAATTGAGAACGGTCCAAATCATTTAGCGCAATTTATCGGCACCGCTGCGACATCTCGCCGTGACACACGCATCCTTCACTTGTTTCCATCTGACCTATCTAAACGACCCAGTTTGTTGATCACTTGACCCGGCCGGGGTCAGAGGTCGCGCGGTTCAAACAGCTATCAGCGAGCTGCAGGTTGCGGTGAGCACCGCGAAGCTGCGGTTTCTTATCTGAACTCTTTGACCCCTCATTAACCCCTCGGAGCAGCTCGGAGAATTATCACCTGCCACGGCGGGGCAGAAATCCTTTACAGCATCTGGTGGGTTTGCATGTGTGCGGGCCGGTGATAGAGGGACACGAGCAGGTGTGTTGTACACCGCGTTTTATTGAGGGAATTGTCGCGTTGGGGGCAGTAAGTGGGCGTGAGAGGCCGTCAGTCACAGCGAGGAGCCGGCTGGAGATTTACTTCAACGCAAAAACCTTGTTCAACCAAAGACAAGTTGAAGAGTATTTACAGAATGTGTCTGTTACTTGGCTGATGGCTTCGTGGCTTTTTTAAAAATCTTTTATAAAAACCAAAAATTTCCCAAAGTCTCAAACTAAAGCACTCAAACGGCGACTCTTCCTCGATCTACATGTTGATTAAAGCTTAAAGCTTATTTTTTTTCAGTGCCTGAGTTTTATGCTCCTGATGTTCAGGTTTTTATTATAGCACCACCTACAGGCCTGACGTATAAAGCAAAATGTTTTCAGTGGTTTTGAGTGGACAACACATCAACAAGGTGACGACGAACTGATTACAGCTTTAGTTCGAACAAGAAATAAATGCTGAACAGCAAACCACCATTATTGTTGTAGCATCAGTTGATGTGAAGCGTCACTGTTGGCTTGACCTTTGAGCAGTTCCCTGATGTATTGAGACCAGATAGGCCACAGGGGGCGTCTTGGCCAGTGTCCGAGGGTCCGAAGTGTGCGTGTTCTTAGGTTAATTTTCTACAGCATACCTATGACAGGCTCCATTGCCTTTATTTTGAAGGCCCCTGCTTAAGTGACGTCTCTCAGAGATTGGCTACACTGTGATCTTTGGCAAGTTAGAGGAAAGAAGGAGGTCCAGAGTTTTATCTGAAAAAATTACATGAACAAAATCTTAGTTGGCTTGTTTGAGGTGACTTCTTTTCACTCAAATGAGTTACTCAACTGGATATGGATTACTTTAATGCTAACAATATTATCCGCTCTCTGTTGTTATTTATTGCACGATCAACAAAATATTTCTATTAAATTCGATGTATTCAAGAGAAACATGTTCAAGACAATTCGGTATCTTTTTATTCTTTGTAAGCTGGATTGAGGAAGTCTAAATTCAATTATTTGACCAGAACGTTATCCTGAACCATACATCTTCATGACAGTGACCTCTAGTGGTCAAAGTAGTTGTGACGGCAGCAAGAGAGAAAAATACTTGAAGGTGTGAGTCAAGAAAAGTCTGCATCGGGAGGAGGTCAGGGTCAGTCAAGGGATTGACAAAACTTAGTGTCTCGTAATTGGCTGCAGATGTTAGTTTCATCGTTTTAAAGTAAAGGTCGGCATTTCTCCGAACCTCAATCGATCCGTAACCTTAAACATGGCAGCCAGAAGGACGGCTCTGTGTTTCCTCGCAAGCTCTGATCTTTTTCCTAAATCTCACCAAACAGAAGAGAAAAAGTATCTGTACCATATCACACTCTGGCACATTGTATTTAGAGGGTACATACAAATGACCCGCACCGGCATTCAACTTGAAGGAGCCGCTGTGGCACTCAATAAAGTAATTGCCGAGATGTGAGAAACGCTGCCGTATCATAAAAACGCGTCTGACAGGACGAGCGTCAGTCAGACGGGCTGTAAACAAACCAACATTTTAGTCGACTGGCCTCGGGGCCGAGCTGAAGAAAAGAAGCAGCTCTCTGTGGAGGCCTGATGCAGCACGGCGCCGCAGCACCGCCGACCAAAGCCGCCGAAATGTCAGCAAAGTTAAAAAAAAAAGAAAGAAAAAACCTTGTCTAATAAAAAAAACCAAACATTACATGTGAGATGCCAATACTTCCCACAAGAAGGGTGTTTTCGCTGGTATTGGTTCTACTGAGTAAGACTACTGAGTAAAGATTATTGGAGATTTAACTCAGAAATATTTCCTCTTTTTCTTGATTAAAACATCATTTTCTGCCTTGCTGGACTCTTTAAAGACAAAATGTCGTCACTCTGTGATGTCTTTCACTGAATGCAAACCTACAGATGCATGAAAAAGGGCTTAAAATATGGATGAAAGCCCGTTGTGATTAATCATTACCGTTTAGCCCGCGACATTCACGCGTCATGCCACCGAAACCGCCGGCGTAATCCCGGCGGTAAACTAAATTGAGAGACTACTCCGTGAGAGGTGGTTATGTTATCTGAACTGCGCAGACCTGCTTAACCTGCGCGCGGTGCACAACAAATCCACAGCCAAGGATGGAGTTTGTGTTTGTGCAGATAAAGAAAGTTCAATAGTGTCATGCTATTTACACGACCCGTTTCATTTAGCAACACAGCTATCTGGGAAACATATCAGGACAAATGTCACACACGCAGCACCTGATTTTGTTGGGTTTCTTCTTTTTTTTAGTGAAGTTCAGTGCACACGTCTGTGTTGTGATATCGATCCAATATTTCCAAGTGTTGGCAAGCTTCATCACAGCCAAGGAGGGAAAGAAATATAACGTACGAGACGAGTCGAGCTACGCAGCGAGGCTGCACATCCTACCAGAGAGAGCCTGGTTCGATTCCTGACTGGATCGCACGATTATTTTATACGAAAAAAGCTAAATTTGCAGGACAAAAGCTTGAAAGCTTTCTCGAAATAAACCTAACTTCTGTGACAGATTAGATAAAGTGTGGACTGGTGTTTTTTGGCGGTACGAAAACGAGGCCGTTGAAGTCCGTGTTACATCACAACATAACAGCGAATGACGCTCGAAGGCTGCGCGGTCCTGACCTCGCTGTCTCCAGAGGTCAGCGGGAAGTGTGACTCGGTATTTGGGGAATCTGAGGGGCGAAAAGAGTTCGACTCGCTCCTCGTCGGTGGTGTTGCGCAGTTTCCAAACGAGGGACCCAGTTTCCAGCAAAGCACCAGCAACTTGATTCGCCTCATTTGAATAAAACGCCCACTTGTTTGCTCGTCTCCCACCTGTATGCCAGGCAGCGTCTCGGCTCTGAGCACGACAAACGGGAAGGGAAAAGCGGGATTTGAGGCCAACGAGAACGGCGGCGCTTCTTTGGTTGGCGCTGCATCGAGCCCACCTCGGTCCCTTTGAATCCTCGGTGACACGTCACATCCACTCGTGTCCTTGTGTGGAATCATTTCCCTCCTTGGACTCCGTGAACTCCTGATTTATTGTGACTGAGACATCGAGACTCACATGCGCGTCGATGCGGAACGGAAGTACAAGGCAGGAGTTTGTGGTGCGACAATCAGTGACTGACTCTGACAATGAGACCTTCATAAAGTGCCAATGATATAAGAGACTGCAGATCACAATGTCTCTCGAACGCTGGTTCCTTTGACATTTAAACTTGTCTCAACTGAAAACGCAACTCAGGGCTGTGCGATAACTTCTGACTGGAAGAAATTGCATAAACTGGGGAAAAATATGCCACAAAATGAACCAACTGCTTATTTTGTTCACTGTCAGGCGGTGAGATTATAGATGTACGCCGGTGGGGCAGAAATGCTCCAGCTTTTGGCTGAATTGATCGAAGCAGCAGACTTGATTCAAAGCAGGTTAGTAACAAATTATTTTACATTGATTTTGTTTATTTTGCACGAAGGCTACAGTTACACCTTAAAAAACAAACACTGGCATTTTGGAAGGTCTAATCCAGAATAAGACATACGTTGTGCATAAATGTTTTTAGTTTTTCCAACACTTTTCAGACCAAATATTGAGAGTCGTCACAGTTTGGGGTGTTTAATTAAACAAAATACTTTAGTTGTCTGTGAATCCTACCTGAGAGGATATCTAAAGTTTTAAACATCTTTTAAAAAAGTCTTTATTCTGACTGTTAAACTGGTTAAAATGCGTGTCCGGAGGCTCTCCTTTGTTGAGAGGCTTTTGCAGAGTGAGTTTGCGTGACGGACTCTGGACTCATGACCTGAAGTCCTGCCTGCGGCGCTGTTCAGGGGTCCCTTCACACCGCCCGTGATGGACAGTGAAGGCCACTCAGTATGCTGCACCCCACCCACCCCCCAAACTTACATCTTCTACAGACTTTATTCTTCCTTTTCTCCTCCTCCTCCTCCTCCCTCGAAAAAAAAAGCCCCGGGTCCTGTGGAGTGGCTGGTTTTGTGTGGTCCCACCACTGTCCCGTTTTTATCACTCCTCTGACGGGTTGCCCCGGTCCCCCTCGCACCTGCGCCGCTCCCAGGTCCCTACAGGAATGCGCTGGGGCTTGTAATCGCCTTTGTGGGGACCATTGAGTTGTACGGCTGACTGAAACTTCCCAACCTCACAGCGCGCTGGCCGCTGAATGGGGCTCAGCGTGGGGCGGCTCTCCAAACCACGGACGCTGCCAAATTCCTACAGTGGCGCTCCACAATCACACCCACACAGGCCCCGATATACCGCCAGGCAGGAGGGACGAGGACAAGGAGGAGGGGGTGGAGGGGGGGAGGAGGGGGGCGGCGGTGGCGAGTGTGTTTGTTGGGCAGGGAGACGGAAAAGTCCACATTTAACTTCGGGCGCCTCCCGCGTCACGGCGCCTCTCCGGGGCGGCGCGCGGAGCGCAAACACGTCTCGATTTTTTTTTGGGGGGGGGGGGGCACTTCCGAACGAGGCGCCGTCGCGAAACAGGGGTTCAGATGAAGAGTGAATCAAATTGTTCGTAATGCATTTTAATCTCTCACCTCTTTTCAAAAAGTTCCAGAGCGGACGCTATTCCAACAACGGAGAAATCTGAAAAATACAAAAAAAAACGGGGAAAAAATAACGTTTGGTGGATGCGGGACAAAGTTTGGGAAATAAAGCAATTCTCACAACTTTCAGTACATTTGTGCCGCGTTTCGGTGCATTAGGTCTGTGTGCCGGCATATAGCGCGGTAGCTGTGGGTAGATAGAGCAGCGCTGCAGGATTAAGAGGCAGCAAGATTGTTAAACATGTCAACGTGTAATTGCACGATAAGGCCCTTCCGAGGAATTCATTGGCCCAGTTGCTTTCTCTATTCCGCGCTAATCTCACCCGGCACATTCGCTCTGTGCAATCTGTCTCCATAATCTTCTGTGACAGAGCGGGCGACGAGAGCAGGCTGCTTGGTAATTTTTTTAGGAAAGGGGGGGCAGACGCGGAGAAAATATGCAGAGGCGTGATAAAGTGACGCTAATTATCCCCATTTAGGACAGGGAGTGCAAGGGATCGGGGCTTTGCGAACAACCGAGTGTGCGCCGGAGCTGATGGCCTCCTAGCACGGAATATATCGGTGGCTACAAGATAAGAGCAGCGCACGGTGGAGAGATTTATTGGCCGGTCAGCTAAACACACACACACACACACACACACACACACACACACACACACACACACACACAGGACACAGGAGGCAGTAACAAACGTCGCTGCCACCGAGCCTGCATACGGTGCACCCTACACTTACCCCTCTTGCACCTCAAGGTGTAATTTATTCGGGTTAAATTTGCCAGAACGCTCCTCTTTTAGCCCGCCGATGCGCCGTGACGCGCTCCGCCTCTCCGGGCTTTCAGTGTTTAATCCGCATCTCTTCACATCAACAGATAAGATAGAAAACAGATGCAGAACGCACGGCGAGGCCAGCCCCCGCCATACGGCGCGCGGTGTTGCGCAGAGATGTCTCCGTAGATGCGCCTCTTTTTTTTTCTCCCTCTCTCTTTGGGGTTTGGGAATTTAAACTAATTCTCACACATTGTTCCTCTGATTTTCCCCCCCCTCAATAGATTAATGCGCAGCCAGACGTTACACGCTTTACTGTGGGGCCTAACAGGTTTAATTGACATACCATGCAAGTCTTCATCAGTGTGAAATAGGCCCTTTAACTATGTATTTGAGATTAATTGATTTCTCTAAAAAATGCCTAAGTAGGCATAAATTTCCCTCATTTGCATGTCTATGGCTATTAGTCTGTATTTTCATATGAGGCCCACGGGCGATAGAGCGCGAGCATGTGAAAGCCAGCTGTAAAAGAATGAAGTCTTTTCCCACTGACTTGTTTATTGCAGGAGGAGAGATCATTCCCAATGACGCGGGTGTGTTTTTCTGATGCACATCTGGTCCACAGTGCAGATGTTTTGTCCAGAGGTACCAAAATCTGCTCCCATCTAAAATCAATGAAATTCTGATGAGTCATCTGTTACCCCCCCCCCCCCAAAAAAAAGAAAAACCCCAACAACAACAACCCCAACAACCTGTCAGCCGTTTGACGGCCACCGAGGTCCAGTCAGTGCAACAGTTAGTCTTTGTGCTGTCTTTCCCCTGAACGCAGTGACTGCACCTTTGTTTTAGGCTCCATCGGAACAATGGAGCCTGGGAGATTTTCATTGTGCCTTTTCAATCACCGTCTGCTTTTACGCTCACAACTTTCTGCTAGTGGTCGTGTCGAACTTGACATTGACGTTTAAATCCCAGTTTGCGGTTGGTGCCGTTTTGTTACCCTCCTTTTACCCCCCCCCCCCGACTATCAAGTGTCAAGAGCAACACGCAGAAAACACTCTCCCTGCACCTCGCAGCCTCTCACATGATGGGCCCGCTGCTCTCAGGACCACCGGCAGGTCAAATAAGAGTTGGTGATTTTTTTTTTTTGCTTCCCTTTTTTTTGGGTGAATCCTCGAGGAGTCATCTTGAGCACCGTTTGTTGGATTACCAGGATGCATCTGCCCAAATTCAGGTTTTCGTGAGGTCTTGTTCGCAAGTTTGCTCTATTGTAAGGTCGTCATCTAGCAGTTTAGTTTTAACGCAATGGAGTTTAGTCAAAATGCCTTTTTGCCTCCCACTGATTAAAGCAGATTAAAAAACGATCTCAAATAATAGAAAATATTCTAAATAATAATCATAAAATTGATATAAAAATCCAGGAAAGAGTGTAACATGACTTAAGGGTAAAAAACACAAACCAACAAAAAAGGATAATCTAGATTAAAATAAAGCATTCAAGTAAACAAAAACATTTATCAATGGTGTTTGTTCTCATTGATTTCTTTTTTAAATGTTGGTATTTCACTGTGTTTCCCGAGGAACGAATGAAACTTGGTTTTCACCACATTTGTATCGAAGCACCAAATCCAATCTGATCTTTTTTTGTGTTATTGATCTTAAAAAATAAAAGCCTCAAACTAGTGAAGCAGCCTTTAAACTTATTGAAACACCACATTTTAGAGAACTACATTGTTAAATAAAGCACCTTAGATTGAACTTTGAAGAGGTCTCCAAGAGGAATAGAAGGAAGTATTTCACATTATATAAATAACCTAAAGAGAAGTAAATGTGTCACAAATTAATATAAATATACAAAACCTGTCCAACCCAATCAAATAATTAAATAGTTGAGTGGATCCCAAAAGTTTACACAATTAAATCGTTATGAAAAACAGTCACAGATGAAAAGAGTGAAATGAGAATGTTTCAAGTCTATTTTGATAAAGCGTTAGAAATTGCTAACAGGTGTCAGTCCTGCAGGGGGGCTTCTTGTAATTTCATTCTTTTTTTCTTTAATATATTTTTAAGGAATAAAAGTAAATTTGGATGAATTTCCCTTCGCAGCAGAATGTGGGCCACGATCCTGGCCTGTATTGTTCATTCAAATGACTCCGGGCCTCCATCCTGCTGCCATTTAATAAGAGCTCACCTTAAATAAAATCAGTTAGTGTTTATCCATACAAAAGTTCAGTTCCTGAAACATCACCCAGCGACCAAACGGATTCCCTTACACCCATTCACACTGTAGCTTTTACGCATAATTACGCACAAACAATTGGGGCTATTTGGGAGCTGGTGGGCTCTGTAGGAAGCAGCGGTGTCGAAATTTTAGGTTTTCTCCCCCCCCTTTTCTTTCAAGAGTTTCGGTGCAATTGTTGTGTTGAAAAATGTTAAAGCATCTCTGTAAAAAAAAAAAAGGAGAGAAAAAAACATTGTGGAAAAAAATAATCAATCTAAGACCGTTTTCTTAAGAATCAAAGCAACATCTTGTGAAATTTATTCAATTATTCTTCATTGCAATATCAGGGCTTTTCACTTGCAGAAAAGCACTTAAATTACAACAGCAGTTGCCCGTCATCCTTTGAAATATTAAAATTATTCACAATTTACAATAATTAAAGTGTTACAATAAAAAGAGATGATTCCAAGAATTAAGACACAGGCTTCTGCAAATGAACACAAATGTTTAAAGAAGGTGATTTTCCCATATCTTTTAAAGCACTTTCTTATGATTATGACACGTAATCTCATTTTCAAATAACTTACAAGACCCCCGCCCCCCACCCCACCCCAACTCCACCACCCCTCCCAAAAAAAAAGAAAAAGAAAACGATGAGACAGTTGAAACAAATACCCCCCCCCCATGTGAACCTGGCATAACCCTCAACTAAGACTGTGAAGTAATGGACAAAAAGATGGGAGCACAAGAACCAATATCTCAGCATCATAATCGTTATATAATTCCACTGGTGGCTATTCCGAAAAAGCCGAGATGAATATGCTATTTACCCTTCATTTACAAGATCATAAACATTCTGTACAAAATGCAGGTAGTTCTCGGGACCGGGCTTATTTAGAAAAGAGGTAAATATTTGGTTATGTGTTCGTTTGCAGTTTCTTTTTTTTGTTCTTCTCTCTTTCAATTATTCTGCGAGTTCTAAATGTGTGTGAGAGGGACCGTCCCGTTCACTCCAGCCGTGGCGCTCTGGTAATGCTGCGGCAAGGCATGGAGTCTACTTTGCATCGACGGGTCCCCCGGCTCTCCGGTCGGTAAATACATGCTTATCATCTCTCTCAAGTCTCCGGGGCAAGGGCCCCGTGAGTGTGTGCTGCTGACGGGAGGGCTTACACTCGGCTCCGACTTCACCAGCGACCCTAACGTCCCCATGGCAGCCGAGGAGGAGACGCCGGAGCCCTGGTGCTGTGTGTAGGTGATCCCGCCGTAGCCGGATGGAGAAGCGTTCATGTAGCTCTGAGAGTTCGAGATCGGGCTGTACTGCAGCGCTGTCATGTCGTAGCGGTGCATGGGCTGCGGGTTGTGTGAGTGATGGTGGTGTGAGTGGTGGTGGTGGTGCGCTCCGCTGCCCGGGTGCTGGCTGTAGGCGAGCTGAGCCTCCTGCATCATCGCCGCGGCTGCCGCGGCGGCAGCCACCTGCCCCGAGTACGCACCGTTCGCCCAGCCGTTCATGTGCGCGTAGCCGGAGCTGGCGGAGCCTCCGTGACCCCCGGGGCTCTCTAACCTCTGTCCGACCCCGGATGAACTCATGCCGACCCCGAGACCAACTCCACCGCCACCGCCGGGCCCAGAAAGCAGTCCACCAGCGAGGGAATATTTGTCCTTTTTCAGCAACGTCTTGGTCTTCCGTCTTGGCCGGTACTTGTAATCCGGGTGCTCCTTCATGTGCATGGCTCGCAACCGTTTCGCCTCGTCAATGAAAGGACGCTTCTCAGCCTCGGACATCACCTTCCACTCGGCTCCCAGACGCTTGCTGATCTCGGAGTTGTGCATTTTGGGGTTCTCCTGTGCCATCTTTCTCCGCTGCCCGCGGGACCACACCATGAACGCGTTCATCGGTCTCTTCACCCGCTCCTGGTTCGCTTTGGACCCGCTATTCGGCCCCGTTTGCCCCGTGTTCGTGTTCGTTTGGGGGCCGGGGGAATGGAGGTCAGTTTCCATCATCATGCTATACATTCACCCGGTTTTTAACTTCGCCAGCAACAGAGAAAAAAAAAACAAAAGTCTATTTCGTGATCGCTCTTTGCGCGCACAAGGACGAGCGCGCTCAGGACGGCTGCGTTACAAAACTAGTATTTCAACTCCAAATGAGTCAAACGCGAGAGCAAAATTAATCCAAAAAGGCATGCGAAATGTCTCCAACCAGTATTTCAGCCTGTCTCCGCCTGGGCTGCTTCACATCCCCTGTGATAGAATGCGCATTGGAGCCACTTTCCCTGTCGGAGTTGGGAAGTTGGTAAAAGCGGCGGCCATATGATGCGCACTGACAGCGGTTAAATGAGCCACAAGCGGCCAATGAGGCTCTAGCAGCAGAATGATTTGCATGGCGTTTGGTCAGGTGACTAGAGGACCATAGAGGAAGCGCACACCGGAGGAGGAGGCAGAAAGGAGGGTCAATATCCCACAAATAGCACGAGGCATTTGAATTTTTCAAACACACGCTCACACTTGCAGTCTTTAAACACAAAAATAACAAGAAGCAACAATTACTTTCCTTTAATTTCTCTTAACATCAATGGACTCAATTCCCCAATA
>JASSRZ010000023.1:15114166-15125279 GCA_032164315.1 Malacoctenus gilli | reverse complement strand
ATATATGACTTTATTATTTCTTTATTCACGCATTTCTTCAAAACAATTCAACAAATGTCATCTGAAATAAACCATTTTTTAAATTTTTGTCATGTTTTTAAGCCTCCCTTCACTTTTACGCACTGAACGTTCGCTGCACTTCATCCAAACCAATTGAATCTCAGACGACTCGATGGCAAACCGGCGCTTCAAAATCAAATTTCAGACCATCTGCGTCTCCTTCTCCTCTCCCAGGTATGCAATTAAGGTATGTAGTAATAGTAGGTGTCACAGAGAGAGAGACATTACGCGCACTCGACACAGAAAGCGACTTGGGGAAAAAAAAAACTGTGTTACACACACAAAAAAGATGCGGGTCAGACAGGAGGAACTGAAGAAGTCCATAGGGATGGATCGCGATATAATGACGTGAAATTACCGGGGCAAAGCGCCGTTATCGCCGTCTGCTGGCGACGGCGAAAGCGTCCCGGCCGTTCCTTGTGGTGCAGCCACAGATGAAAAGCGATGCCCCGGGTGAACTGCCCCGCTGCTGCCGTGTTTCTTTTTTGGGGGGGTGGGGGTGGAACTTGTTTATGGACGCTGCTGCATTTCATGGCTCTTATTCAACAACCAGCCAAGTCGCCCGTTTGAAAATCACGAGAGGGAAAGCGAGAGTCGACGTGTCTTCAAGTCCGCGCATATATAATCCAGATTTCACAGCTGACCTCCCCTGAAAAGCCCAATCAACCTCTAATTGAAAGGGAAAACGAAATACCACTTCCCGCGGCGAGACTAACGATTTAATCATTCTATCGTCCTTTGCTGTGTTTTTTTCTTTATTTTAATTAGAGCTTAGCTTGATGTGGCTCTCTGTTTAGGGCCCGAGGGAGCGGGATCACTCGGACGGATCCACGCGTCTTTGGTAATAGGGTTAACGGGATGTCACGGTGGTCAATAAACGGTTCCAGTGGTCCGGGCCACGAGGCTTGAGGCCCGAGGAGAAGATGGCACTGGAATGAAAAGCGATCCGGGGAGCAACAGGGCGGCGGGAGCCGCGGAGCCGCCACAACACACACACACACACACACACATATAAACACACACACAATGCACAGGCAAAATAATAGCAGGGGGAAAAAAACACACGTGGAAATAATTCTCCTCGCGTTGCTTTCACATTCATCACCTGAATGCTCGCGACATTTCTTTAATTTAAAGCCAAATATCTCAATGAAGGAATAGCCGCAAATTCACAGAACAAAAGTATATTTCCATGTTGAGAATTTTAACATTTTTGAGGCTTTTCTGCCACAGATCACTGCCTTATGGCAGGTAGATAATAATAGTAATGATTTAAAGCAGTCGTGCGTACACAGTGGCAATAAAGTCAAACAATCCGACTAAAAATTTCAAAGGACCTGTTCTTGGTGTATTTCAAAAAAACAGGCCGGGGATAATTATAAAATCATTTTTATTATAATTATCAGTGTCACCCTAATTATTGGGATTGTTCTTCGCTCTCATTGTTGAGCGGATGTGGGGCTACACGCGGAGGATTAGCCTTTACGGTGACACTGGGACCCCGGCGGCCCCCGTTTACTTTCTCCGTCATCCCCCCATCAGTCACCTGTCTTTTAACAAACCTCTTTCTAAGCCCCCCCCCCCTCCCTCCCTTTCTCCTTTGTGCGCGCCCTCCGCATCCAGATGTATGTGCAGCGCGAGGATGGTGCAAGACTGGGGGCCAAGGGTCAAAGCAGTTACACCCCCACCCCCTCCCCACCCTCCCCCAGTCCCCTCCCACCGCAAGTAAATAAATACAGGAATAATGGAATGATTTCAAAGACACATTATGCGCCGCGACCAGCAAGCGTATCATTATGACTTTTTAGGTCTACACTTACACGACTCACTCATCCTTCGCCAAGCAAACCCTCAAGCACAAACCTTAGTTGTCCAATTGTGTCTAGCTCGGCCCCTTTAATCTCCTTTTTTCTTCTCCCCCCTCAAAGCAGTTAACCAGAGAGAGGAAAGCGCTTTCCTCCTGCGGTGCGTTTTTTCCCCCGAGCGTATACGCGCAAACCGGCGCGCCTGGTGAACCAGCGGTGAGACTTTAAGGAGGAATACGAGGATCACCTGCTAATCGTACGAAGCACAGTTGAATATTTCAGCAATATCTGGAAACAAAGCTGCCGCTTCCTCGGCTTTAATTCACTCTGAACGTCAGTTCTCCGCCTCCCCCTTCTGTGGAGAAACATCAAGAATCACGCACCCTTTTTATTAAATGCGTGTCAATTTCTACAACACAGTTATTGTTGTTGTTTTTTTTTATGTCGCCTTAATTCGATAAATGCGACACAGATGAAGACCTCTCAGTCCGGAGCAGATCTGCACTTCGCAAAAATCCCACTGAGTCGGACGGAGAGCAACTGGTAGCATCAGGAGCGGCACAGCGGCACGGCTGCGCGCACCGCGCGCACCGCGCACACGAGCCCCCGCGAAGCTCACTTGTCCCAAAATAAAATCGGCAGCCTGCAGCTGGAAGCGCAGCAACCCGCTCTGAACCGAGAGCAGCGACGCAAAAAGACGCTCCGGCAGAAAAGGCAGTCAACAAAAGACGCGTCTTTCCCCGAAAACGGACCCGGTTTAATATTTTACCGAATTAATTAGAGGGGAAAAAAATAAATGATGCAATTTTCGTTACAGCGGGCAGGTTAACAACAACAAGCGGTCTCCTTTGCGCACGGAAATGTCATGTGCAAACTTACGCATGTTCCCCCGGTTGCCTCTACTCCAGACCCAGTGGGCAGATTTCTCCCTCCACACTCCCAAAGCCGTCCTAAACCCTTCCAAAGCCTCATGTAAGACCGCTACTCCCACTAAAATCTGGCCGCTGGAGTGCCAAGGCCATCCGTGCCCGGTACCCAAACCCACCACTCCACACACACTGAGGGGCAGAGACAAGAAGAAATGACATTTATTATACACTCTAAGAAGACAATTCCAAGTTATTGTTTCTCTCGCCGAAAAGGGGGCTTGCTTCGAACATAATGGAGCGTCTTTTGTGTGGCACAGAACAATACAAAACAAGTATTCTAATAAATAGCCACTTTTTTGGGGGGGGGGGGGGGCTCTCCAGGATGAATGGGCTGGAGCGGCGGGGTTCTGAAAGGCAGCTGTGCCACATTCGGGGAGGAGGGGCGAGGACTTGGCGAGGAGCCCCGCACCCCCTTCGCCTCCTCCTGGATACTGACTCCCATTACTGATCCTGGAACAGAAAAGGATGCAAAGGGAGGAGGAGGGGGGGGGGTTGAGGGGGCGAGGGGGGGCATATTGACTTTGGAGGCTGTTTTTTTTTTCTTCTTCTTCTCTTACTCGGGACATTCACTGTTTCCAACAAACTGATCCTGGAACCATCAAATATGGCTCCACGCTGTGAAGTCCACAGTATCCATTTGTCTCCGATTGAGACGGACACACACAGCTTGTAAGCATGTGGCCGTGACAGCTTCCAGGACGGGCAACCTAAACACCCTCACACGCGCACGTGCTGCATCTCTGGGCTCAGCTTTGTTCTGCCGTGAGGTGAGCGTCCGTCTCATCGACACGCACGCTGATCAATCCGCCCTCCGCTCGGCGTTGATCACTTCACCGATTAATTCCCACTCATCCCAAACCCTCACACGTCCCATCCGCCTGTGCGAAAGGCGGGAGTGGAGCCTGGCCGATTGCCGCCCCCCCACCCCCCCACCCACCCCCAGTTAACGGCTCACGGCGCGTTGCTATCGACTCGCCTCCTCCCGCCTGTTGCTGCGTCCTGGCTTCAGGGCTGACGGCGCTCTCTGACTTGTGGCTGCTGGAGCTGGCAGGTGCCGCCGCCGCTTCGCGCATCCATCCGTCTCCTGAGAGAGCCAAGGTGAGAAATTTGGGCCCCCCCTCCCTCCCCCCTGTTAGAAGTCATTACAGGGGTTTCTTTTGTTTACCCAACACAACAAAAACACTCCTGGAGATGCTTCACCAGAACCGTGATTGTTCAGCGTAGTTCAGAAAACAATTACGTGGCAATAAGAAGGCAATCTGAGCGCAACAATTGCATTGATTTATTATATGACTTCAACCATCTATAATTTCAGAGTGACAATAATTTGCAAAAATGCGCCTGGACATGATTACGCGCCTGGCTGGAGCTCCGCGTCCCTCAGGTGCAGAAACACGGAGACAGAGCTTCGGTCTCTCCACTTTTCACACTGACTTCGTCGATGACGTTTAGTCGCTTTTAATCTTCGGCTTTTAGGGTTTTACTTGAGAAATCTTCCAGTCTTCCTTCTTGTCAAAATATGCTTTCACACATGAAACAATTTATTCCTTGGCAAGAAAACCAGATTGGATTTCAAGTTGCTTCTTGGACAGACAATTTCATTCACTCATTGTTTATGTCTCACATTTGGTTTCATCTCTCTCTTCTTCGGCCTCGTTCTTTTGTTTTTTCATCAATGGCTTGTTTGTTTTTGTGTTGGATGATCATTATTTGTTTGAGCAACTGTATTCCTTCTTGAGCAACATACAGGCAGAACAGGCAGTGGTTTTTGGGCTTCAATAAAGAGGAATATATAAGAGGGGACTGCATTTTTATCACCTGCAAGGCACAAAACCTCAGAATAACCCTCGTGGTGTTTGCTGGCTGAGCCTCAACAGTTAACAAACACTCCCTGGAAAAAGGCAGCCCGAGCACAGATTAAAACTACTTCTACATGCTGTCATTTTTTTCCCCCCTTCTTTAAACACATTCACCCGAGTCACTTTGGCAAGATCGAGTGCATCAAACACGCGAAAGCCTCCAACAAGCCACGCCGGCAGGTGATTGACACAGAATGGTAAACTACCGCAAGTAAAAGTGGGTGAGCGGGGCAAGCAAGAAGCGCCGGCGCGAGCGGGAGAGAGATCAGATCAGGTTCAAGCCTAAAAGCATTGAAGGAAGAGTGAGCCAATTGGGTGAAAGCAGAGGTCTCGGCTCGGTTCATTTGGGCTCTCTCCAGCGCACCAATCTCCATAACGCAACACTCAAAAAACATCAAGACCTGAAAAAAAAAAAAAAAACACACGGTGAGAGGCGACAACACACAAACATGGCAGGCGGCTCGCGTGCAACACAGAGAGGCAGAAATCCTCCCACTGTTGAGCTAATAGTTGGAGATTGTGCAAATCTGGAGTTAAAAAACATACTTCAGCAAACAGCGTAAATGCATGGCGTCCTATTGAGTTTGGAGCGGGATGGTAACCCCAAACTGCCAAAATAAAAGTGTGATTCCTTTGACAAAGAGAGCATAACATGTCATTCAAATCTGGGGCACTCTTGTCTACAAGCAATTTGTTCTTTTGTTGCTCCATGTGCTCTATTTTCATCTTCTTCTCTTGTTAGAACTGTAAGTGAAGAGCAGACGAGGGCTTGATGGAGTGGTGAGTCAGAGACAGGATGACATGAAGTGAGAAAAGTGAGAAAAGAGAGAGAGAGGGAGGGAGAGAAGGAGAGGGAGCAAGAGAGAGGGAGAGAGGGAGAGAGAGAGACCAGGGAGGCCAATGTCAATCCCACGGCAAACAGCAGCGGATAATCATGGGCTTTAGGAAAACACTGTGTCCATAATGCTATTACCCAGGATTACCTACTCCAGCAGAGAAGGCGAGACTCTCTTCACAATGTGCCACAGACCTTTCAGATAATCATCTTATCACAGATGACAAACCCAGAAGAAACATCCCATTATTTAAGGAGGGGGGGAATCTACAGCATGTTTGGATGAAGACATATTGTAAGCCTAAATTATTCGAGTGGAAAAATATCAGATTTTGAAATTAGCACGCCAGTCGCTTCCCCACTCTCGCTCTTTCATTCTCTCACTGTCTCTTTCTCCCCGGGCGCTTTCTCCTTTTCCCGCAGGGCAATTAGAGACAAGATTTTATGCATTGTTCAGCTTATCAATTAGCCATAACACCTTCCCCTCTGATTGGTCTGTAATGAACATAATGGTTTTAACAGTCAGGAGTTGCAACTCTTAGAGGTGCTGTGCTAATGGTGTCGCCACAGCGATGGAGTCGCAGTAACAGCTTTGCGGAAAAGCAGGAGCAGAAGGAGGAGGCGGAGGAGGAGGGGGAGGAGGAGGAGAGGTGGAGGGGGTAAGTCAGCTCTCCCTAACACATCTCTAATTAGAGCTCACAGTCAGTCATTACTGATGTAATAGGGTGTAACACTAATGGCTATCAGGCAAGCCCCCACAAACAACAGAGGGGGGCTCTTGTAAGGTGAGAGGAGCAGAAAATTTATGGGGGCGAGAGAGAGAGAGCGAGAGAGAGAGAGAGAGAGAGAGAGAGAGTGAGAGAAAAAGGAAAAAAAAACGGGAGATTACGGCGAAGGAGGCGAGGTGAAATGGAAAGTTGGAGGGGGGGTCAAGGAGTGAGAAGAGCGACGCGGGGAAAATGTGCCGCGCAGCATCGCAGGTTTTTAAGTACAGTAGTCAGACGAGGTCAGGGCCCATTAATGGAAAATCTTTCTGTGATGAGAGTAAAATCTTTCATGTTGGACAGATGTATACTTTTGGGGGGGGGGGGGGGTAGAAATTAAGGAGGTATGAGCGTCTGTCTGGTGGAGGAGAAGCAGGAGTCCACGAGGGAGGCAGGATGGCCGCGAGGGAGACGGACTCCTAGTTAACCACTTTGGCACTTAGACCTTGTTAGCACTGATGCACTCTGCAGCCCATTCAGCCATTGATGCATGTTTTTACACTTTCCAGCAGTAAATTGCCGCGGCTGGAGCAAAACAGAGTAACAGAAGTGAAAGGTAGAAGACGGTGGATGACAGGAAACCAATGATGGGAGGAGGAGAGAAAAAAAAAGAGTCCAAATCCACAGAAAAAAAAGCAGGAGCTGCAGTTTCTCTCGCTGCCTCGGTCTAATGGAGGGAGTCGGTCTGCAGAATGCTCTGGTTTTAAATCGACGTAATGTTTCAAATGAATCGTTTATCACTGCTTTGGTTTAAAAATGTCTATTTCTGGTGCAGATGAGAAACCTTCAGACACTTTTACCTTTTGAGTCCCTGTGAAAAAAGGATTTAGAGCTTGTAGCGCCGCATCCTCAACGGGAGATTGACCTACAATAGAGGCACACTTGGTAGAGGGCATACCTCCATCAAGACGTCTGTGGTGGGGGTCCTGGAGGCGAGACTGACACAAAGGAAGGCTTTGTATTAGTCGTCGCTGTTCCTCACTGTTACAAGGCGTTTTATAGAAGCCAAGAAACTTCACAGACTTCCAACAGGCCACAGAAATGACAATAATCCTAATTTTGGATCACTGGAAGTTCGGATCGCCACCAAAATGTAGCCGTGCTTTCTTCGCAGCACCCCTCATCCATCCTGGAAGTCTCATCGGAACACATCAAGGATTTTACGAGCCATTTAGTCGAGCATCAAACCAACATGAGGGAAAACACAAGCTTCTCTGTGGGGTAAAAACACATACGAATGACTTTACTTTGAGATCTGGAAAGAAAAGTTACAAAGTGTGAATAAAACCCACAAAGTGGTTTCATCTCAGTTGTTTGTGTGATATTTGTTTGGTGAGATGTGTTTTAAAATAAGAAAAAAAATACAAATAAGAGCGATTCTTTTCAACAAACAGTGGCAAAGGTGCAGCTAAAGTTGTGTCTTTCTAACAACTAAAGAAACAACAAGTAGAGGCTCGTTTCAAATATTTAGCAGCAGGTTGCTAAGAGGTATTATTGGGTGCAGAAGGAGCAATCCCAAGTCTTTGTCGGAATGGAGACGAATAAGGGGGCCGCTGTCCCACGTTAAGCTGCACAAGAAAATCTCACAATGATTCGCGAATGTTTTGCGGCATGAAATTGCGAAGAATTCCTGACATTTCCCATCTGCAGCACATCATATTATCAAATGATTCGAGAATCCAGAAATTCTCCCTCGCACCAGGGACCAAGGCTGAAAGCCAGCGTTTGATGGATCATTTTCAGGCCGCTGTCGTGCACCGCAATGAAAATAGCCACAATGGCGTGGTGAAAAAAAACCACTGCATGGGAGCAGGGACACTCCTCAAGGTCACCGCCTGTGAACACGGTCACTCGCTGCAGAGGGGATGGTGTTTTCGCAGAACGAGGCGGTGCTCCTCTGGCTGCAGGGTCAAGAAAGAAAGTGACGGTCGGTCCGTCGCCATCCAGACTCAAGGTCACGGAGGGGCGGAGCCTATCTTCTATCTGCGCACGCACAGAGAGAACATGCAAACTCCTTGGACCTTCGCTTTGCGAGGCAAGAGCGTTGACCGGGCTTCTCCCGAGGAACCGGGAGAAGCCTGCGGCCAAGTCTTCGTCTCCATCCGCAAAGATGCTGTTGATTTGTAAACACACAGAAAACACACTGTTGACTTCAAAGTTTGCGTCATTCAGCACCACCATCCACTGCACCTGTCTCCCCCTTCCTATCGTCTATTAACACAAAGTTTCAAACTCACTAATTAACACTGAAGCTGTTTTCTGTTGCGGAAAAGGACAAAGACCAAGCAGCTTGTTATCGACGCAACAACTAACAACACCTGATGAGTCGTATCGGTGCAGATTCCTTATTCAATGATCAGAATAAAGAGAAACGACTTGAAGGTCAAAGAACAATCTGCTGCCATCCAGTTAAATCCAGCCACCAGCAGTCCAGTTTGTTTCGAACAATCGGCATAATATGAAACTTGAAAGTTTTTGTGGCGTTTATCGGTTGTTATTTTCTTTTTCTTTCTTTTTTTTTTTACCACTGTTTCTTTTAGCTTTGTTAAACGAAGATCGAACTCCTCTCTGGAACTGCATCAGAATGACGTCACGCGATGTAAAAGTTATTACCTCCCACCAAAAAAAGTGCCCCCTCCCCGTCCAAATTAAAGGGACTCCTGCAGAAAGTCGAGCGAGCACTGAATTAGTGTCCGCGTTTTCGCATCATAAAGAGAGGCTTTGCACCGACCGACACCAAATAGCAGAGGTCAGAAGAATTCTCGTTACCGAGCCAAACGTAATTGAAGCGAGCGCGCGAGCCGCTCGATGTGTTTGTCAAGGGAAAAATCGAGTTTGCTCTTTGCATGTAAAGAAACCCGAGGTCATAATATACATGCGGGCTCCAGTCACGACGAGGGAGCGCCGAGTGTCTCGATGGCCGCCGTCGCCACTCGGAGATGAAGTCTAACCTTGGAGGAACGCTGTGTATGTAACCTATTGTGCGGCTGTCCAAACGCCGGGGGCAGCCGCTTGGCCTTTGAGGGAGCTGCAGGACTTCAGGGGGGTTTTTCTATTGCCGAACGCATCCTTGAGAGAGTGTTTGATCGAGCGCGAGTGTGAGAGCGAGTGTGTGTGAGTCCTGGAGGGTGGGGGGAAGGCGGGGGGGGGGGGCTCCTCAGTCGCCCAACTATCCCTCACCCAGAATTTGAAATAAGGTCAGTGTCCCCAGGAGGCCTCAAGTCAAAGCTCCTCTTCTCCGCCTGCCCTTTAACTCTCTCCCTCTTTTTCCTAATTTACTCTTCACCCGGGTCCAACATTTCGCTCCATGCTTCCTTTTTCCTCTCATCATTCTTTCTTCACACAGAAATCCTCTGTTTTCCTCTTTTTTTCTCATCACATAAACTTCCAAAAGAAGGTCCCGCGAAGAACTAACATCACCGAGACTTCAGACGCTCTCATAATAAAACGTCGTTCCAGAACTTAAAAGTTGGAGCACGTATTTTAGTTGTTTGTGTTGTTTTTTTTCCTGAAAACAAGGCCAAAAAAAACCCCATAAATAATAACTTAAATCATGTTATTGGGCCTTCAAACAGTAATTTGATTGGACAAATGCATTTTATGGATTAGCAAAACAATAAAAACCCAGAAATGGCATTGTTGGTAGATAAGACAGGTAATAAGTGTATTAATGCTCATGGTCTGCGAGCGCATGCACGTGCGCGAGCGCGCGCGTTTGTGTGTGTGTCTGCAGTAGATTTATATCCAATAGGATGTGGTGGTGGTGGTGGTGGTGGTGTGGGGGTGGGGCAGCACAATAACACCCCATTCTTATGCTAATCAAGGAGGCCATTAATGTTTACATTCAAAATCAGGCCCGGCAAAGAAATACATTCACTCTCTGCTAAACTGGGATAATTAGTTCCCTCTTAAACCCATATTCCATTAACTCAGGTGAATCCATCTGAGTTTCATCAAATTTTTGTGGGCTTTATTTTGCATAATAATACAATTTAAAAGATAATGACATATTCAGACTACTCTGGAAAAGAGGAGCGGCAGTAAAAGAATAATATACGAGTTTCAAAAAAAGAGGCTTTTTGTTCTGTTTGACGTGTATTTGAAAATATTCAAAAGTGTGTCCTATAAGTTAGCGCGAGCGATTCATGAATAAATTAAATCTGGGACGGTAAACGGCTTATTGGAGATTACCGACTGATGTGCTGAACGCTGGCTCCTGATTTGCAGCATACTTTGTACACATGACACCGTGCACAGTATTACACCGTCACCATGGCGTTTTAAAGCTGACACAGGGACTTTTATTTATTTCTTTATTTATTTTGAGGGCACTCCAACGTGCAGAGAGTCACGTGGAGCCGCTATTCAGCCAAACGTCTGCGTTACACAGAGTGTTTCAATCCTTTTTTCCACTGAGGGGCTGAATTTGAATATTGGCCAACAGATCCGATGATTCACATACAAGCACACACGAAGGTATGTTTTTTCTGTCTCTGCTATGATACAGCAACATTCAGACGGCAGCTCCTCCAGATCTTGATGGAAAATACAAAAGCCAACAGCAAACTTGGCTCACGCAGGTCCTGTGATGTGTGTATATTTGTTGTGCAAAAAAAACCCCTCTCACAATATGTGTGCGTGAGTGAGTGAGTGAGTGAGAGTAATCGTATGTGGCAAGAACTTCGAAATCAAAAACCACTCGTACTGAGCATTTTACATATGTATGTATGTTTTCACAGTCCTCAAACACTTGTGGTTTATATAGGTAAGTAGCGTCATGTCTCTTTTCCACACACACACACACACACACACACACACACACACACACACACACACACACACACACACACACACACACACA
>JASSRZ010000023.1:15095250-15106774 GCA_032164315.1 Malacoctenus gilli | reverse complement strand
AAGCAACATGGTGGTTTTTTAACTGCATTATGAGACTCAAGCTAATTTGCTTCCTCTAACATGTACCTGAAATACCACTAAAACTACATGTTGTCAAAATGGCCGCGAGGAAGTGACACACTGTTTCCCGTGACGGCGGTTTTTATTTTGTTTATGTTGTTGTCAGCGCGTATCAGAGGGAAGCGAGTCGTCGGCGTACAACAACTCATAACACTGAGGCAGAGCTGGGCATTAATGCAGGCGAATCACCACGTGACAAACACAACGAAACGCGCGATAAGAAGTGACGGCTGTGATGGAAACCGCCGATAACTCGGTCGGTCCGCTTAGACAGCGAAGTGGCCGTTCAGCTTTATGTTGTTTTAAAAGGATCAAACGGGACAAAGATTGAAAGATTAATCAGAGTTAAACTAAAATATTTGTCGGACGCTTAAAAAAGAGAATGAAATTTGCTGTGACTGGAGGGAGTAACACACGAGAAGTACAGGTTGTACTGCTAGAACGTAAAACTTGAAGTAATGTAAAGGCAACAAACAAGTATTTCAGTTCCTCCTGGTTGCCTGCTCCCTTTCCGAAAAAAAAAAAGACAGAGAGCGAACAGCCTTGCTCATGTTTCAATCGTCACAAATTAATCATCAAACCTGAATGCATCCGTTTGTTTCAGGCGCCCGGCGGGGACAAAAATTAAACCTCGTGGAGGAAGAGCGACGAAGCGAGGCGAGGAGCAGGGAGAGGGAGGGAGAGGTGGAGGACGGCGGGAGACAGAGGAGGAGGAGGAGGAGGAGGAGGAGCAGAGGATTGCAAGGACTCTGTATCATTTTTTGAGGTTGTCTCCAGGCCGGTCCTCTGCGTCTATTGTGAGCGGGGAGGCAGGGGGAAATTGAATTCCCAGCTACTCTGGTGAACAAGGAGACACTGAGTGACTCCCATGAGTTAAATGCTAATTGAAGGCAGCGGCGGTTTGGATGCAAGTTGTGAGAGCCCAGCCTGAATGGCACGCGGCCTTGGACTGAGGACGCCACAACAGAGGGAGCTAAAAGCGGCGCGTAGACTCTTGTTACGCGCGAGCGCAGGTGCGGGAAGACTTCTCTTCAAATTTCCGCTTGACAAACATTAACGGCCACATTCCACCTACATGTACACACAATTAGCCTCTAGATTCTCATCATTCTGTATTTCTCACCATCACACAGGAAGCGCGCGCGAGGGATAACGTCGGAACCACGTGGAAGTTGTCAACATTTGATTGGCAAATCTAAAAATACAGGTGGGGGGGCGTTCGAACTCAGTACAGAAAGACCCAAACAGGGTTCAGACTCGGGACCCTCACAATGTGAGACCAAAGCACAACCCACCCCGCCACCAACCCACATTCCTAAAGACATCAATGCTCTTTAAATAAGCTTTTCTATATGCAAAAATAAAATATGAAAGTGATGATTTTGCATCTAAATAAGGGAATTGACAGCTATCTTTGCCCACCCAAAAACGTAGCTTTAAGATGAAATTGCATCGTCTGAGCATTTCATTTCTAAACCCGGTGAATGTGCATCGGAAGCTAAAAGAAGCTAAAATTCACCAAACCTTTTTCTAAATAATGCGCTCCTGCCACTCGTTTTTTATTTTAGTCTCCAGCCAAAAGGTCAGAGCACAGGACGGACGCTGCCCGCTGCTTTCGCCGGGTCCCACACACTCCGAGCACGCGCGTCTGAACAAAACACCGCCGAGCTGTGAAGCCACGTCCACCTGACCTCATGCGGCTGCCGCGGCGGCTCCGTCGTCCGCCCGCGGCCTCAGCGGCTCCGGTCGGCCGCAAGAAGTGAAAACGCCGCCGTGCCCCATCGGCTGTGTCACGCAGTCTGGCAGCAGAGTTCAAAACGACTCCCTCGAAAACTGTACTCTTATAAAAATGCCATTAAACAGTGTTGGTTATGTCACGAGTACAAGAAGGTTTGTTTCTCTCAAGAACAATCTGACTTTTAACTTTTAAATGAAAAATACTGTAAAGAACGAATGAATTGTATCTGTCGCTTACAGTGTCTTGATTTTCATCGCAGAGGAAAGTGAAGTCCTTGACAAAACCTCTGTGTGCCAACTGTCGGAGGTCGAACTGAGATCGCGTCGATTCTCACAAGTGTCCTCTGCAACCAGTTGGACTGCTGAATTCTGTGTTTGGACTGAATAATCACTCGGAGACAATAAATAAAACACCCAAACAAACCAAAACCAACGACCTGACATGAAGCTCCAACAACTCCACAGCAGAACGTGGACCTGATCCCACTTTGTTTGCCACCTTCAAACACTCACATTTACCGGCCGGGTTGCGAAGCGGTTGCCCAACCTCGTCTTGCTCAAGGACACTTTGGTAGAGCCGGATATTGAACCGCTGACTGAAGAAGGTTCGACTACCCCAGCTGAGCCACGCACGTCTAAAACACCACATTCTACGACTGATCGTGGGGAACTTTGTCACAAATTGTAAAACTAAGAATTTCGGATAAAACGACATAAGTTTTGTGCTCCAATTTCTCGGTCCTGCTTCCTCTTATCCGTTGGTGTTTCTGTCCACAGGAAAATCTCTTTGTTCTTGTCAACACTGCTCAAGTGAGCACGTTTTGTACGTTCAAATCTTCCTTCTGTCAAACTTTTTCTCGATCTGGAAAGCAGCAAACGAACCCTGAATCGGACCTGCTCGTGGGTTGTATTTGCTGATTGTTTCAATGCAAGCAGGATGACACGTTTGGTAGGTGTGAACACAATCCAGACAAAAACACTTGGAGACATAATGAAATGTGTTCTTGGAGTGTTAATGGCGAGAGCATTCACTCCAGCACACCTCCAGTTTGCCTCCTTGTCACCAGGACACAATAAAAGTGCTGCGTGACGTGTTCGCTCCCCCCGGCGGGGCTGGATGCCGTTTGAGGGATGGATTAAGAAGGGAAAAAAATGGCAAACAGTGGTGGTTTCAACCACAGAAGCTGCTCCAACATGACGCCGCTCTTAATACTGAAGGATTTTCCTCCTCTTGGATTCACTTAGCGCTCGCCTGGCCTTTACAGGAACCCGATCCTATCTCCGGCTGTCTCTCTTCCTCAGCGGTCGAACGAGACCGATAGATTTCTCCCTCCAGCCGATGCATTTCCATGCGATCTCAGGGGCGGTGAATGCCAGCCCAAGATAAAACCGGGCCTTTACTGTATCCATTTATGGAAAGCAACGAAAAGTATATAAAGACCCTTGAAAAATATGTTGCGAAGGGCGACGCCAGATGTACAAAGTGCTTAAGGTACACCTAGAGCGTCAAACATGTGGCCTGTGGGCCTCAAATGGCTCATCCTTTCATGTCCACACAATCACCTGGCAAAAAACTCGCATAAACAGGTGAACTTTAAGATTTTGGCTGAAAACTGCAAGAATATTTTTTGTTTTCCCAAATTTTGTGGGAGCAAGCAATAAAAAATGATGAACCCATGAATTTGTTGTTTATTTGCGTTTTTACTTCCTTTCAACATGTTTTTTTTTCTATTTGCATTGCCAGTGTTTTGCTTTTAAGACACTCAACTTATCATAGTTTTTGGAAGAAAACAATCAAAGTAATTTACTGATACATTTTTGGGAAGTTGTAGTAGTTAACCATTTGTGAGACTTTTATTTCCACGGTCCGTTCGGTCTCGTCTTTGGCCTTCAGGTCTGAACTACGTTGACCACTTTTTAGGATCCGTGCAATGAAAAGCAACCACCCTGTCCATTTAACATCAAGGAAAACTTTAGGAAAATACAATGAATTTCCACTGCTTATTGTGACTTCAACCACAACGATGATCTTTCAAGCCAAGAAATGAAAAGGTCTCACAGGGCGACTCTTCTTTATGAGACCAGAATGTAATTTTCTCGTGCATTTCAAGCAGGCGAGTTTTGGCGAGTGAACCGTTAACCTGCTGAGATCTGAGGCTACAATCACCTTCTCCCGCATCACTTTAGAGGGAGAGTCGAACGTGTGCTGTAAGTTATTTTTAAACTTCTGAATTTCTTTTTTTTTTAAACGTATGTGTGGGGTATTTTTTAAGGTTTTAGGCTCCGATCACACAAATACCTTGGTGTTGTCGTCCACAATCGTGTAATGGAGTGCCAGCATACCTTGATGGCTGCAGACACCGAGTGTGGATGGTATGTTCAGCAAAAGTAGGGGTCAAGTGCCGCGAGGCTAATTAGTTTTCCAGAAGAATATGAAGGGAACGATTCTGTGGCACAATGTTTTCCCGCGGTGGGTTCAGGGTGACGGCCTAATGTTAAGAGACACAAGTCTTTTTCTTCCACCTTCACGAAGACTCCTCTTCATCTTTTATACTGCTAAAAAAAAAAAATTAATAGACTTTTTCCTCTCACCTACGTTCGCTGTTCGGTCAAAAGTCTGACAGAGGACATGAAAAAAAAGAGATGAAAATGACATGTGGATGTACACTGAACCGTCACCACTTTACTGCACGGACAAGGACGCCAAAACTAATCTCTGGTGGAGGGACAAACGTAAAGCAAACATCCAGTCAAATTATACTGCAGCTACAAACAGAGCCTGAAGATCGTGAGACCAGTTTACGTATGGGAGCGAAGCTCGACGTGACTCCCGAGCGGAACTGGGACAGCTTTGATTGGGGAAAAGAAAAAAAAAAAGAAAACGAGTGGCGAATGTTTACTTCATCGTTATATTTTTCCTAATTGAGACTCTCATCTCAGGGCCGCGCACCTCTCACCGCTGTGCTAATTACAACCTTATCAGCCAGGAAGGACTCAGGTGCTGCAAAAAAAAAAAATCCTTCAGTGAGGGACATCTGTGGCTGCCGGCGCCGGTGCGGCTGTGTCATCCGGTCTTAATAGCTAATGAACAAACACAAGGATTTTCTCTCGGATTCATTATCGTCGCGGTGAATGAATCCAAGGTCCTTTTGGTTGTTGTTCGCAGCATATTATCTTCACATCAGCCCGTCAATCACCGCGGCCTACAAACAAACAAAAAAAAAAAACCCTGTCTGGTAACATAAATATGAACACACAGACACACACACACAAACACCCTCCTGCGACACACACACACACACACACAGAAAATCAGATCAGGCTAATTAAGACGTGGAGGCTGAGTGGGAAGTAAACTCAAACAGGGTCAGACAGATGTCTCAATCCGGTGACTTCAGAAAGAAAACAGGGCAGCGGAGAACACAGGGCCATGTAATGTGATTTAGATATAATGCCTACAGGTCAGGGGTGATGGCTCCACCGCTGGGCAGTCGGAGAGCAGCTGACAAGCGTGTAACTAACCATGACGGATGGGAATTCAATGGACTGCCGACTCCGCACACTTAGAGCACGACAGGAACAAATTACGCAGCTGACCACCTTGTCAGCCCCCAGCGCGAGAGGGAAATTCATTCGTTCCCAGAATATTTTTTGACACCTGCGCGCACCGTAATGAAGTCGGACGGGGCGGCGTCGTGAGGGAACTCCTTCCCCTCTGACCCGCCGGCAGTCGCGTCCAGAAACCGCGGAGAGATGTGACGATTAACGAACAAAGAAATATGGTTCGGGCGACAGCGACGTTGTTTTGGCCTCGGCTGAGTCAACAGGTCAAAGCTTTGCTGAAATATAGCAAAATTGCTCAGGAAATGATTGACGAATCAACTTTAACGACAGATTTCTTCACATCTCCAACAGTCGAAACAACAAAAACATTAAAAACGACCCTTCAGAAGCGGCTTTTTTTTTTCATTTGTGTGTTCTAAAATGACCCAATCGTGTGTGTGGAGGATTTTTTATTGTTCTCCCGAAACATGAAAAACACAAAGAGCCTCACTAATGCACTGAGTGACATGTAAGTGGGGCAAAAACACAACAAAACAGGCACAATAATTCATTTTGAAATGACTCCATGGACTCGCAGCAGCGTTCACTCCCACAGTGCGAGGAGAGAAAGTCCCCCGACAGCATTTTGGGAGCCTTCTTTAAATGGAAAAATAGCCAGTTTGTTTGCACTTATTAAGAGCAAAACAATGAATTAGTTTAATGAATAAGAAAGAAACTGTCAACCTAAGAACAACAGCTGCAGTCTGTAGATTTTCGCTGCGACATATATTTGCATCTGCGAGGAAAGTTTTCATTTCTGGTGATGAAAAGAGAAGCCAAGACATGTTAAAGATGTCAGCAAACAATGATTTTTTTAAGCTGGGAAAAAAAAGCAACAAAAAGCTGGGAGTGATTGAATAATGGCGAGGAAGCTGACACGAGCCATTGTGCGGCTCCTGCAGACGTTCGCAGAGTGGAGGTGAAGGAAGGAAGGAGGGACTCAAAGGGTTAAAAGATTTGGCTTATTATGCTCCCACTCTTTCCTACACTGTGAGAAATTAATAGGAGGAATTAGCGAAGCAATTACCACTTTTAATTGGACTAATTCTTCTGCTACTGTCACGGTTGCATCCAGGGGTACAGTTTTAAGCCTCCTCGCACATGTCTTTTTCGCCCTTTCACAAACGCTGTTATTAATTTCCGTGGACCTCTTTTAGCCTTTGACACGTGAACCATTGAGGGTGAACTGCTGTCAGCGTCCCCTAGATTATTATCTCCCCTCAGTATCTCTCCATCGCGCCCCTACGTACACCAACTACATCCTCTGCGGCGTTCTGCTCGCTTGCAGAGAGAAAAACAGCAGCGCGGTGGCTAGTGATGGAACGCATTCGTTGCTAAAAACCAGTTACCTTTAGTGTTGTCAATGCAATCTCTGTTAGTGCAAAGTTTTGACCACTTTGGAGACATTTTTTCCTTTATTTGATGAAAAACCGTCTTGCTGTTTACATTCAAGTGAGCTGTTGTTGGTTTTTCTTCCAGCAGTACATTAGTTTCCCAAAAAGTGCATACGCTGCGAAAAGTGCAGGCTGAATTGGGAGGAAAACGAAGAGAAATGCCTGATAAAAGGGGATTCGAGGAAGCTTTCACACCACAGCTGTGAAGTCAGAAAAGAAACGCAGTTTCTTTCCTCAGATCGTCTGCTTTTTTGGGGGGCCGAGGTGCGAAAGTGCAGCTGAACTCTGGTGCAGGACAAACGCGGGACACACGGGTCCACCTGGAAATGCAGGTGTCGCTTCAACTACAAGTGTTGATGCGCTTTGTTTACAGAGTGAAAGGCAAACAAACAGTGGAGCAAAGGGAAGGAAGTGACAGAGATTTGCAGCCCCTGAAGTCTACTTGGAGTTCATCAATAGAGGGATTATTTATAGTTTGCTGAACTCTTTTGCTGAGCTTTTGCTACTGCTGCTTTAGCTGCTTTGGCTGCTTCTGCTTTTGCTTCTCTGCTTTTGCCGCTGCTGCTTTTGCTGCTGCTGTAAAACACTCGGATCGGGCATTTTTCTGCCAAAAGCCGACCTAAACAGCCTCTTTTTCACTGAAATAAACAAAAATAAGATAACTTGGTGGCGTTATGATGTCTATAGTCTTGGTATGTTTGGTAATGAAAATTACTTTCCTGTCTAACATGATAAATGGAATGGTATTAGAAAAAGTGTTGCTGTTGATTATGTAATTAGAGCAGAACAAATATCTCTTCAGCGTTGGATGAAAAGCTTTGCAGTGAATATAGAAAGGAAACTGAAGGCCGTCGCAAGAAGTCGTTCTTACAAAAAAAACGCTGTTACAGTTTGTTTGTCCACACTTTGTGGCACCAACAACAGAGCTTTGTTCTTCGATATGACAGAGAGCAAATGATTTTCCTCTTTATCCTGTCCGTAAAACGGATCACAGGACACTGTCCACCATGTCACCAAAGATCCAGTTAGGGTTGCTTAACGTCTCGGCGATCCATTGATTCGATCGATCGCCGCGCGTTCTCACTCCAGAGGGAGTCAAACTATATTTCTCACGCGGGAGGAAGCGGCGGAGGCATCTGTTGCCCCCCGATAGCTTTGACTTATTTGACTTTTCCTGACACGGAAAGATGGGCGCCCGCTCTGAAGCCTCTCAGATGCCACAATGCTCTGACCCCCCCCCCGATCGGGCCCACGGCGGCGAATCCCACCGGGGCCACTCACAGAATGTCCTGCCCTGATGGGCTGATGGGAATCGGGGGGGGAATCAATAAGCAATGATAGACTTCTGCCGTCCAGTCAGCTAATCCTGTTAGTGATAGCCGCGGGTTTAATCGAATGGCTGCGCGGCCCCGCCGGCGCTCAGACACCGAGACGCGCCGACGTGCACTCACACCTCCCAAGTACACTTAACCCGTCACATCCTGACGGATAAGATCTGTCGATCCTCCTCGCTGCCGCGCGCCGCCGCCACCGCCGTTCTGTTGAGACAAGCAGCAATTTGAGAGACAATTCATCCAGCCGTTCGAGGGAGAATCAGTCAATTTAATAAATCCTTTGCTCGTAGTCCAAGTTGGACCAGATTGCAGGAACACTTCCATTCGCAGGATAAAGACACATTTTTGTCCTTATGATCGCTCGATAAAGGATCTCTTTTTGATATGGAGATCAGTACAATGCATTGCGGTGTATGGGAAGCCGGGCAGGAATGAACTTCCTTTGACAACGATGATCTCTCCACATGCTGTATACATATCAAAGTGACATAAACCCTGATAACTACTCTCAATACAGCAGCCACACATCTGTTGCAAAGTATTTCTGGGTTAATACTTCACCCCCCTCCCCTCCCCTCCCCCTCCCCTTCCCTCCCCTCCCTCCTCCCCCTGCGTGAATAGACATTATAAAAGCAGGCCCCAGTGGCACATGTTTAAAGGTACATTAAGAGAGCACATCAATTGTAGATGACATAATCCCCAGCCCTCTTTTCAGCCGCTCTCTCACTTCCTTAATCTCTCCGTTCTTTAACCCTCATCTTCTAAGAGGCTGAAAGCTCCCTTCATCTTCTCCTCAAGCTAGCAGAGAAACCGCGAGCTGCCTGGGGAGAGAGGAGAAGAAGAGGTATTACTGAAGTCTGATTAAATTAACACTGTGATGCAGATTTCTTTCCTCTTCCTCTTCCCTCTCCCCGTCTTATCCGACTGTGTGGCGTCTTTGAAAATTAGATGAACTTGTTACACGAAGGGGGTTGCGCGAGCGCGCGTGTATAATGCGAGTGCCCGCATGTATATGAGCCTCCGCTTTTAATTTCCACGTGTGTCCTCGGCAGCCGCCGCAACTCGGAGTCTTAATTTGCATCTCTGAAAACAAAAAATAAAGACGGGAAGAAATTGAACGCGAGATAATGCGAGTTGAGGAAAAGATTGGGGTGTTCCTCCCCCCCCGTAACCTCCAGCCTGGGCCACCTCTACCCAAGACAGGAAGCAAGCAGAACCACCATCCCCTGTAGGAGAACTTTAATTACCAGGTTCCTCCATCCAAATAACAAGAGGTTTACATAACTCCCACATGAGCCCTTCATTATTCTGAAACTATTCTCGCCCCCCCCCTCCTTCCTCTAATACAAATGGTGCTGAACAATGTGTGACCTCCCACAATGCACAATCTGTAAGTTAAAGAGAGCAGTAGGAAAAAGTTCACTTTGTTTAACATTATGTCCAATTTTACCACGTCGACACGTGAGCCGAATCCCAGCTGAGACGCTGATTAAATTCCATCTATCTGAACCTAATTAATCATCTCCATTGTGCCCAACGTGCCATAAGGAAGGTGCTTAGTTGACACTCTAATTCATAAAATATGGCACCTCTCGTCCGGTGCGATCAGGACAATGCACCAACAGTAGCAAGATAGAGTTTAGAGCTCTGGGAAGTGCATTAATTATACTCAATGTACATGTTGACCTGGACATTTCCATGATGACGGGCGCAACGATTGTCACTCGAAGATCATCAGGTGAGAAAAAAAAAGTCCGAGAACCACAGAAGGGACGACACGTTTTACCGTCTCAGCTCGATATTTAAAGAACTAATTAAAAGAATGTTAAAAACGATAAATCTGGCCCTCCGTACTCTCAAATGCACGCGATGGATGTGCAACAAACTGGATATAATTTCCACCGCCGGCCCCCCCCCCACCCACCCACCCATTATTTCCTCCCCTTGCAGGATTCTGCAGCATCTCCTTATATCACATTTGATCCTAATTTATCTCCCTCCCCAAAAAAGACAGTGTATGGAAATTGTGCAATTTTATTACTTCTGCCCATTCAGTGTCTGAACCAGCGCCATTGTCCTGCTTCTTCTTCATTGACCCCATCCTGCCTCCGCCCATCTGCTCCAACAAGGTGATGTTTATCTCCAGCAGGAGGAAATTAAAGCCTTGCTTCATGAGCAGCAGATATGCAAATCATACAGTGCAAATAGATTGCAGAGCTCGCACGCCGGACCGCGTGTGTCGGGCCTCCCATTGAGCCCAAATGATTTGAAATCCAAATCAAGAACGGGCGGAATTACACGACACACATGTGGCTTCCTAAAAAAAAAAAAAAAAAAAAAAAAAAAAATCTGGACTTTGGGATTTTAAGGCAAATAAATAAAGAGGAGATGAAGTATTAATGTGAACCTGAAAATTAGAAAAAAGAAAGAAAGAAGAGGAACGCCAGATTATTTATTCAGCTGCTCCATCAGCGCAGATATGATTTAATAACTTTTGTTCAACCACAGGTGAACGCTTATCTGAAGCTGTGACACAGACGCAGCATGGAAATAAGTTCCTCTGATATTACCATTACATGGGATATGTATTTTCTTGAACTCACAAAATTGGAAAGTAATAGTGGCCATGCAAAACGCCGTGCAGTTGTGGAGTATGTAATTTTGATATGCATTAGTGTTATTGTCAGGCGGGGTGTATGGGCTGTTTCCCTGTGTGATTGCAGGTCTGGCTTGTATTGTGGGAGGGAAGCAGACAGGAGAAGATAGTATTAAACCTGTCCTTGCCATTCCAATCTGTCTGCATGTTTCTCTTTATCATTCTGCAGTTTCTATCCACTTATGCTATAATTAAGTTTCCTGACCCCTGCCTTGCAGCCTTAACTAGGCATTGGGAAATATACAGCCACTGCAGATCTCTTAGCCTGATGTGCTCGCTCTCTCACTCTCTCTCTCTCTGTCTCTCTCTCTGGGCTTGTTCCCTGTTTCTCTCTCTCTCTCTCTCGCTCGATTTCCCTCTGTCTGTTTGTCTCTCTCTCGCTCGCTCGCTCTCTCTCTCTCTCCCTCCCTCTCCCTCCCTCTTTCTATGAGTCTCCATGGCACTGTAATGGAATAAGAATTATTAATCGAGTAATTGTGTGGAACACATTAGTTTGCACTGAATTTCTCCCTCTCATTTTCGATGCTTGATTATCAGGCTCGGCGGCCTCTACTACCCCCCTTCACACACACGCACGCACGTGCGCGCACGCACACACACACATGCACATGGCTGGATCACACTTCCTTAAAAGGCAGAATCTCTCCCTCTTTTTTCCTGTGCATGCTTGGACACACACACACACACACACACACACACACACACACACACACACACACACACACACACACACACACACA
>JASSRZ010000023.1:15082251-15095150 GCA_032164315.1 Malacoctenus gilli | reverse complement strand
ACACACACACACACACACACACACACACACACACACACACACACACACACACACACACACACACACACAGTACTGAAGCATGTGTTTGCATCACACCTGATGCTTGATGTGTGTGTGTGTGAGATGGTGGTGGTGGTGGAGGAAACGGCTCCTGGTGGAGTGAAATGTTTTTAACATCCCTTTAACCTCCAACCTGTCGGATTTTCTTTAAAAAAAAAAAAAAAGGAAGCCAGACGCTGTGGAAAACAACCTCAAGCATATGTACAAACACAGAAATCAAGCCTGAAACCCCAACATCAGAGACAGACGTGTTGGCACCAACATCCATTATATAGAAAAAAAAAAGAGACCCTCTTCAATCATAATTAGTCTAATTAATTTAAATCAGTGTTGGATGCCTATCTAAATACAGTGACAACACAAAATGAACATCCACCCTGCAGCACATAGCCTCAGCCTATACGTTCCCATAGTGAAACACACCCTCGTAGGATTAGAGCAGAAGAATAGGGGGATTATTATTTCATGACCTTTCAATCCGCTGCCTGTCAGGTTGAACTAAAGCCATATATGCTGCTGGAGGACTAATCTCCTTCTCCCTTTGTGTCCGCAAGGGATGTGTCATTTCTTTATCCCCTCTATCCAGATTTACTCCATAAAATAAACTTCCTAGCCTGATCTGATAAGAAGCCATCTCCTTACCGGGATAAGGCTGTGGTGCCTCGTCTCCCTGCTTCCCCGTAGCCGTATTTTTGGGTGTCAGATAACTCAGACGGGGATGGGAACAGTCAGGAAATGCCACTTTGTCTGTCTGGGAGCAGGTGACAACAAAACGACAGTGACTCTGATTAGAAAACACCCCCACCGCCACCACTCAGCACCCAACACTACTCTCCTCTTTCCCCCCCCCCTCCTCCTTCCTCTCTTCTAAAAACCGCCAAAATCACATATTATCAACACTTGCCAGGTACAACGCGAAACACAAATAAATTGATATTTGCCGGCGCCGACGCGTCACCGCACCGTCCCTCTCTCTTACTCCTGAGGATTTTGTTATCGTGCTATCTTAATTACTGGTAAGTCATCAGTGCTCCAGCTGTCAGCCTGGGCCAGCATCGCCCCCCCCCAGATCTGACCGTCCTGTCTCCCGGTTCCTCCTGCCTCCCCGTCTGTTATTTTTCCTTAATTACTTAAGAGGGCATGACTCATATCTGAGCCGCCTCCATAAAGCCAAGAGGAAACCTTCCTGGAGTGGATGTTGTTGTAGCCACAATTTCAGGAATGTTTATGAAGCCAAGCTCTAATGGCCAAAGCCTACAGGTGCCACCAACGACCGGTATCGATCCGACAAGCACATTTTTCCTTTGTAGGCAACATTAAAGTACAGCTGGAGATACATTTATGTGTGAGAAAAAGAAAAAACTGGCTGTGAATTTAGAAAAAAAGAGATATAAATGTAGCAGGGAGCATAATGAGTCCTGTATATGCAATAATGTAAAGGAAAACCCTCAATAAAAGTTTACTTTGCGATTAGAAACAGGCTGAATTACTTGTCCACCTGCTGCGATTTATGATTAAAACACTCTTGACAGACGAGAACGTGAAACAAACAAAAAATAAATAAGTGGTTGCAAGAAGGTGGTGGTGGGGGGCATACATGTCATGCTGTGCAACAATCAGGAGCAGAGTCGATTTCCTGCAATTAAACGTCAGTAAACAGGCAAAAGGTTCAGTGGAGGCGCAAATATATATTTAATAATCCCAACTGTAACAAGGAAAAATGGAAGAAAATCTTTCTTAGCGGAGAACAAAGCAAAACCCCGTTTTTCCTTGAATAATCACTCACTTTTTAATTTATACACGCAATTATGTCTTTTATTTACCTTCCAGGAGACGCCTTATTTTTGCTGTGATATTGTGTGACCCCCCCCCCCCAAACCCCCCAAAAAAAGAAAGAAGTATTTGCCGCGAGTGTTTGTTCTGATAAAGAGACTATTACAAGCACTCCAACTGACCAATTCCCCCCAAGTGGAAGTGTTGCAATTCATTGGGCTCCGTGCGGGCGCTGGATTGTCGCCGCGCCGCGGACCTCTCGCCGCGGCCGGACCTTAAAGCGCCTATTCATCGGCTCCTGTTGATTTGAAGCTCGCGGCGCCTCCTCCTTCTCCGCCGGCTCCTCACCTCCCGGCTCGACGCGGCTGTTGTTATTATCATCGCTCTGATTGACACCGCGCAACATTTCTGCGTCGCTTTTTTTCTTCTCCTCTCTCTCTCTCTCTCTTTCCCTCTCACTCTCTCTCTTTCCCAACTGCGCCGAGGGGGCAGGTGCAGTTTCGGAGAGCAGGGGGGGCTATTTACGCACGCACTGTATCACCAAATTGCCTAAAATAAGCGACCACCGAAAAAAAAGGAAGAGAGAGAAGAAAAAAAAAACTCCGGGCAACCATAAAAGAGACAAAAATGTCTCTTTTTAAAATGTCAGAGTTATGATGATAAGAATCTGAGGATGCAGGGAGGACTTTGGTGAGAAGTGACTAATTACCCTGTGGACCGTCCTGATAGTGGAGAATAATTAGATCCACACAAAAGACCCCAAACCGGCATCTGAATAACAAGAGCAACATTTTCAATAGGAAATTTAATTTGATTTTTGTTGCGAGTTCCCCGCGTGCACTCGAAAAGGAAACGGAGAGAAAGCGTTATGAGAAATTAAAGAAAAAAAAAGTGAGTTAAAAAAAAAAAAGGCGCGTCTTCCCGGGACGGTTTCATGCCTGATTTGGTCGAAAGAAAGAAAAAAAAAGAGCTGACAAAAAGCCATAGAAATCAAGAGGAGGAGTGTTCGGCCTACACGGTTGCTTATATATTCACAATTAGAGCGATTAGATAGCGACACAGTGAATAAACATGGATTAAATTGAATAAACTGGTTTATTACAGAGAGCCTATCTGTTATTTGGCCAAAACGAGATCAAAATTGATTCGAAATCACCTAATTTGCGAATAAAAAAAAGGCAGTGAATAATTATTGCTTCTATAATAAAATAAAAGCGCCTATATCAAAAAGTTTACCCTAAAAAAATGTAGTGAGGAAAAAAACAATAAAATCTTAAATATAAATGATTAAATTAAAGAGACCCCAGAGGCCAAAACAAACAAACAACTTGATACATATTGAACATCTCATTGAACTGCTACAGGCTGAAATTGAGTTTTAAAAAATTCATTTCGATACAGAAATAAAGACAAAAAATTGATGACTAAGTCGCAGAAGCGAACTCCACTGATTATTGTGTAAAAGAAGATTTTTTTTCCAATCATGGCCTATATAAATGGGCATATGCTAACTATGTAGGCCATAGCACATGCAAATGGTGTAAGAGTGCTTTTAGAAGATTAGAAGATAGACACCCAGCCCACAGTGGGCTGCGAGGAGTGGGCTCCCCTCCAAGACTGTGTCCTATCTCCTCAGGACTGAAAAAAGCATCCTAATCCTTTACCTTTCATAGTGATCTAAAGCCGATTTAAAACTGTCACTACCCTAGTTTGTGTTTATTTCATGTTCATCTGCAGCTCAAGGCGATACTCTGCACACCCACTTATGACATGAGCAAAACGATGCGTGTGTGTGTGTGTGTGTGTGAGAGAGTCTGTGTGTGTGTGTGTGTGTGTGTGTGACGAGAGAGAGGGAGACAGATCAAGAGACTCCAGGAGAAAGGCAAGGTTGCAGCCAACTGACCAGCGGGTGCAGCGATGTGCATCATGTGCGATCCGAGCGCACTAATTGTCATATTTTCCTCTTTGTGCGCCGAGATTTGGCGCTTTGAGCCTCAGACATCCACCTCTTATTTCACGCGTCGTCTAACAAAAAAAAAACAAAAAAAAAAACGAGCAACTCGGCTTGAAATCACTTCCAAAAATACACACTCCCACACAAACAGATAGTCCAGAAGACAGATGCGTAAACACCATCGCTCGGTGTTTCTCTCTCCCACACACAGACACACACACACAGACGCGCACACACACACACACACAAACAGGTACATACACAATAACACAAACCATTGACCGCTGAGCCGGCAGGCCTACAGGCATACCGCCTTCCTCTTCTCTCCCTCCTGCTCCTCAAGGCCTTACTGTATTATTCTGTAAGCAGCAAGAGCCCAGCATTGACAGAGCTAATCACTGGAGGCAAGAGCCCTCTCTCTCTCTCTCTCTCTCTCTCTCTCTTTCTCACACGACACACACACACACACATACACACACACACACTGAATGATTGACACACAATGGCCGCGAATCTATGCAGTGCCCCCCTGTCTTGCTTTTTGCTTTCTCTCTCAGCTGAAAAGACAAGGGAGGGAGGAGAAAGGGGGGTGTCAGAGTGTGTGTGTGTGTGTGTGTGTGTGTGTGTGTGCATGTTGCATGCATGTGTGTATTGGTAGTGGGGTGCATTTACAAGTTGCGGTGTCCAACAAACCAAAGCGGAGCGAGAGGAGAAGTGAGGACGGCAAGAGATGAGCTTGTGACTAATGCTGTTGCTATCCCCTCTCCTAATCCGCCCCACTCTGTTAGGTGCAGTCTGGAGAGCCTGAGCCCCTTTCATATGAATATGATCCCTGTGCTGGCTGAAGCCCAGCCAAGCAGTGATCCTGTTATCATGTTGCTGGTGAGAAAGGGAGGCGAAAAAAATGTGAGAGAGAGAGAGAGCGAAAGAGGGAGGGAGGGATGGAGGGAGGGAGAAGCGTCGTTTATTATTTGCATAGGCCTCTTATGTCACCCACCCCCCTATATTCCACCACAATTTTGACCTGAAAGAACCTTTACCAATAATGTGTTGTTTACATCAGTGAGTGTGGCTGAGGTGACGGAGCCAAGTTGGCCGGGAATTGTTTGGTTTGGTGGTTCCCCCGGCGACCACTGAGAACGCTCAAAAGCGTCTTTTGAGGTGGGAGAATTGAAACTGAAGATATGAACGTGAGAAAAGAAACAGACAGACAGACAATAGTTCCACAATTTTGTTTATTGTTGGCGGCGAGGTAAACAAAAAGCTGCTTTTCTTTTCCTTCTGGTGATCCAGTTTTGAAATTATATCTCGACTTTCTCCTGATTTGGAGGCTGGCTGCCGCACTTTAAACGAGGTGAGGTGGGAATTAAAAAGCGAGTCCGTCATTTGAACTCTGAACGTTGAATTCCTCCAAGAATGACACACCTGGGCCTCTGATATCAGAGAGTTTTCATGGAAAACTTACATTTACTTTCAATTTTTGAAACTAAACCTGCTTCCAAATCAAAAGGAAGTCAAACAACAGCACAGGACACATTTCAAAAGAGTAATTTCATTGTAAATATTCAAGTGTGTTCTTCAAACGTTTTGTCAAGACTTGACTTTTTTTTTAGGTCTGTTTGATAGGTTTTTGCCCATAAATAATAGAATTATGATTGACAGATTGTGTTTCCTCGGTCTGGATCAATTTTAGGTTTTTTTTTTTGTTGTATAATTATAAAAGTAATAAAAATCTGGACCCAAACTTGAGCAAGTCCCTGTAATTCAAATTTGATTCTTAATAATGACGGCAAAATGTCCCATAATCCGAATAAAGTCCCGAAACAAGTCATTAGCAAAAAAAACCCTGCAATCCAAATAATTTCGGACTAAAATAAGAAAATAAACTAAATTAGTTGATGCTAAAATTATTGTCGTGCTCAAAAATAATGACATCATGTTGACTATTTATGAGTAATTATTGCAGTATGTAGGAATACTCAGACTAATAACAGATTTCTCAATAAAATCTGTGACTTTGTGTCGCCAAAACTTGGACCCGACGGCCGTATTCATGTACTCAGTGTTGCTCTGTGGGGGAAAGTCATGTTCTGGCTGACATGTGCTGGTTGCCCAAGGTGACAGGAAGCGGTGTGGTTAATTAAAGAGTGGACAGCACTCCAGACTCCACTCACACACTCCTGGTATTGTCATGAGCACCACTCCTCCAACACACTCCCTCAAGAGTCATTTCCCTCTGTTTCTGGGGACGTGGAGGGCCGAGGCCGGCCCTTTAGGGCACTGAAGCACACTTTGTCGGGTCTCTCGTGGACATGCGGGAGCGCGGACGGACGAGCACAACTTCAGCGCCCGCCTCCTCTGCATAGACTCATCCAGATCGCCCGGCGAGATATTGCTTTTCAATTCGGGTTGATATTATCGTTTTTTCCCTTTTCTTGGAGAAATATGAACCTGTCACATGGGGCGCCTTACAGATTTGTTACACAGTCCCGCGATAGATAAATCCAACAATAGGGGCCGAGGCCTTGCCCCCCCCCCCGCATGCACAGTTAGCTGGGCCGTGGCGCTAATCAGTGGAAGACGATCACATCTGGCCTGACAGCAGCTGCATCAATGTTTAGAGGAGCTGCCAGTGTGAGAAACACACAGGTCGATTCCCTTTTCTCCCCGGACCGAGTGGGTGTTCTTCTCATTCATTTTTCTTTCTCAGTCCTTTTCTTCCAGCTAGCCAATTAACCTGGGAGCAGTGCACTAATGAGTTCCCTCTGGTGGCTCTGCGGCGCTCAATGGGGAAGAGCGAAGAGCAGGGTGTGCACAGAGGGGAGCGGGGGGGAAAAGAAGGGGGTCAGGGAGGGGAAAGCTTGGGGCTGCGCCGGGTTGTGGAGGGTGCAGACACGGCAAAGGCGAAGGGAGGTAAGAGTTTTGAGAAAAGGGTGAAGAAGGGCTGATAAAAAGGGAGGGGGGGGAGTAGGGGGTGAGGAGAGGGGAGGGGAGGGGCGGGAGCAGAAGGAGTTTGGGGCAAGGAAATATGGGATGGGTTGATGCAGGAAGAGAGGGGACAGCGCACCATCCTGTTGGCCACTACGGGCCTATCACCAAGACATTGTCAGCCAGACAATGGGCTTATCAGCCTCCTTTTCACACCAGTCTGATTAACTGGGAGGAATGGGAGGAAGAGGAGGGGAAGGGAAAGGGTACGTCCTTGTACCAGCCCAGTAAATGTCAGAGAATGGGCCAGACACCTGGACCAGCCTCATGAATTGAGCACACATCGCCGGGAGAAACGGGGACGCTTTAAAAACCTGCTGTAAAAAGCCGCATTGGGCCCGTATGCGAGCAAGCGGCGAGGGGAGGTTTGTCTGTCATAAATCTACAACCTCTGTAATTACATCTCACTAACCAGATTAGCGAGGAACTGATAAGCACCTTTGAGCACTATTAGCTGCGTTTACGCGTGTCATTAGTCACGGCGGCAACATAAAATAGCGTCAAATCAGTTTGATGCCCCCAAACGGCAAAACGCAGAGAAACAAAATAAGGCTCCGCAACAAAAAACTGGCTCGTTTCTCAGTGAGCGAGTCTCCAAAGGCTCAAGAGCAACTCGGAGTTGACTGGAAGATAATCGCATTCAAATGTTTGCAATATTTACTTCACCACATGTACGTGAATGCATCTGGCTACCTTGAAGCATTGTGCGATATCTCAACACTGAGGGCAGAGAAGGGCAAAGGCAGAGAGAAAGAATCGAACCGGTGTTAGGAAACGTACACAGGAACTCATGGCTGTCTTAACGTCAGAAGAAACCGCGAGCGCGTGTCTTTGAGTGGCGCTCGTGTCGGGCGACAAACACAAACCGGCCTCGCCTGCCGTCCATACTTTACAAGCTCGGTCAGGACTCGATGGAACGGCAGAACGCGTAAGAGCAGGCTTCAGCAAAATTGTTTGTGACACTGTTCAATTAGTCTCCTGGGATATCGATCCCCCCGCTTGTTTGTTTACTTGCTCACTGCTTCTCATTTGTATGGCCTTAGAAACCATCTGTCACACGGCGAGGAGAGGGAGAAGGGGGAGAGAGGAGGCAGGCAAAGGTGACGGAGGGGGGGAGGGAAACAATTTACAGGATGGCTGCTGAGATAAGAAGGCGGCTGACGAAACAGTGGCTTTACACAAAAAGGAGAAAATAATGATGGCATTAGGTGATGTTATAGAGTGAAATGGCCACAAAGTAAAGTCTCCACGCAAAGACGGACGTCTAATGCACGTTTGTCGTTCCCAAATGACACCGGTTTGCCGGGGGGGCCATTATAGAACCGACGCTCAGAGCAACAAGTGGTTTCCTTGTTTCTCATTTCCCTCGAGTTTCCTTTTCTCTCTTTTTTTTAAGCATTTCTTTTTTTCATGCCGGCAAAAGAAAGGATGCGGCAATTAGAGGGAAGACCAGGTGGAAGTAGATGACTCAAGAGCCCGGCGCTTGCTCGCCCTCTCCTCCACAGGAAGATGGGAAGAGGGTAGAAGACGTGGAGGAGGGTAGAAGAGGGTGAACGTGACTGGAGAGGAGAAAGTGGCAGGAGAATAAATCGAGGTAAAACCGGGAAGGGTGCTGGGGGGGATGGGGGGAGAGAGAGGGGGGGGGGCAGCAGCCAGGCTTGGGAGCATATTGGGTCAAAGAAAATAAAACGTGTCATTTAGCCAAAGAAAGAAGATGAGAGCAGTGTGCACCGCGAGGGGTGGGGGCGAGAGCCGGGACGGCCGGGCGAGGTGAAGGGGAGGTAGAGGCGAGGTTAGCTGTTAAATAAGGTGGGGGTCATAAGAGAGGGGGAGTGAATGCCCACCGTGATACAAATGAGGGTCTGCGCGCAGGGGGGCCACCCACAGTACAACTTGGCCAACAAAGGTGCTTCTGTCTTGGCCTCCCTCCTCCACAGACCTCCTTGAGTGGACAGGATTCCATTAGCAAGCTGCAGAACCTGGGGTCTATTCATGCGCCCATCCAGGCCCGTCTGAGTGCGTTGGCGAGCCACGCAGACACACACACTCACTCACACACACACACACACACACGAACGCACGTGCACGCAAACACAACGACCCACACACGTGCTCACGGAGCACACATGCATGCACTCATTCACAGTCACTCACTAACGCACATACACAACACCGCTAATTAATCCTCAGATTACCCAGCCAATTATTACCACACTTGTACTAATTAGAAATTATTTAAAGCATTTCCCAATTAGGGTTTACATGCTCAGTTGGGCAGGAGTCTGCCTCAGTAAACCAACTGGTTTTACTGCAGGGGTGGGGGGTGGGTTGGGGGGGGGCAGTAAGCTCATTCATACGCATGCATGTGTGCAGACGCAGCGACACACACATCTCTGGATCTGACTGCGGTAATCAGGCCGTCTGAACGAGTCCCTCCTTTAGGACGGTGGGGCGAGGGGGGGCGAGGGGGGGTGAGGACGGACGGGAGGAAGAAAGAGAAAGAAATAAAACAACAAAAGACGTGCTCCTTCAGTGCAGCAGCAGCAGCAGCAGCAGCAGCAGTACTGTAGGTCGCCCTTGTTAGGGCCGGGGACAGTGATTAGGGGAGGCCACAATGAGACCCGCCAGGAAACACATGCCAATTAGGTTACCAGGAGAACCACGGGCCCTCATTGCTATGGGAAACCCACTAGTCTCCTCACTCCACAGACCCTTCACACACACATGCGAGTGCCAGAGTCTCATACGCTACCTTTTGCAACCCTTTGATTACATTATGACATGATAAGGGGGAGGCAGAGGGGGAAAAAAACAACCCAAACACGACCAAAAAAAACCCAAGAAGGAGCCAAAGAGGGAGGGAAGAATTTGTTGTGCAATAGACGGCGGTGAGACAAGAGAGCCACGAGTTGGAAATGGGAAAAGCAGCCGTTTGGGTGAGGGATCAAAAAGTTTGTCCGCGCGCAGAGATAAACTTCTGCAGTGTGTCTAAAAGGTGTCTCCTCTGCGAGACACACTCTCGGCAGAGGCAAAGATTAAGGAAAACCGGAGACAACGGGGGGGAGAAATTGAAAAGCGGGGAACACGCTGCGGAGGGCTGACAGCAGCGTGACTCCAGGGAGCGTTATTAGCAGATAGAATTACAGGCTCATCCATGAGTGACATGTAAGCCTCAGCCGCACACTCAAATGTTTACAGCGCTGATATTTGCTCAAGCACGATGTTATCGGCGCCGGGATGTAATACTCAAGGCTTTTGTTCTGACTTGCGCGGCAACATTCGCCACGTCCGCAGATGCAATAACCGCGGAGGAGATAGGCCGCGGCGCCGCAATGTTTGCCAGCCGCGTTGTCCTGAGAAGCTGTGACACGGCCCGGGCGCAACAGAAGGGAAAGTCACTCTGGAATATTTGCGCTGATGTGATGATGGCTGAGAGAGTTGATTAATGTGCGCGGTCCCTGTTATTAAATAAACAGGGTGAATACACAAAATATATTGAATAAATTAGAGCGTGAACTGATCTCCACCGCAACATCCAGCTCATTAGAATGCATGAGGAAACGATGTTCTGATTGCGACAAGAGTCACTTATTAAGCCATGTTTGTCCCCCGCCAGAGCACCGCTCCCTGCACACACCCCCCCCCCTCCTTACCCCCCCACCCCCACCCCCAAAACACTTACCCCTCATGCCTGCCACACACTCCACACCAAATCCCTCCCCACAGCACGCTCTCATGCTAAAAGCTCCCAGACTTAACTTCACCCCCCCCCCTTCCCCAGTGGACACCACTAACAAACCACGAGCCCTCCTTTCACCCCCCCCCACCCCCCCACCCACCCCCTCCCAGCGCATATCCCTCATTTTCTTCCGCCTCCTCCCCCTTTCTCCTCTGCTGGGATCTGTGTCATCATTTTAATTAATTTCTAATCAGGCGAGAGTAAACTAATCAGGGGAGGCGTTAAACAATGACAGCTCTGCCTGCTCAGCCTCACACTGGGGGCTGCCATGACTGCTCTGCATGCAGAGGGGAGCTGCACATGGATAAACAATTCACAGTACACGGGGCTATCTGCACTCATCGTCTCCTATACATGTTAATACGGGAGGTATACAGACACGCATGTGTCTCACTCGCGGGCTGGACGTGGGCAAGACGGCTTGATTGGGACGAGACGAAATTACCATTATTTTTTGTGTTATGATCACTTTTATATTCGTCATTGTGCCACGTCAAAAGCACAGAAAATCTGTGACTGAATAAACGTATCAGTTTGTGGACATATGATGGAAATGCATGTAAATGATCAGAATGAACAAATAAATAACCTAACCCCGTCTGAATGGAACAGTATGTATCTGCTCAGAATGGCTCGCACAAAGACTGCAGTTATCTGTAGGCGGCCAGATCCCACCAAGGCTGAGCCATTCTGAAAAACAGACAGACAGGGAGAGGGAGAGAGAGAGAGAGAGGGAGAGGGGGGGGGGAGAGGGAGAGGGAGACAGAGAGAGACAGAAAGAGAGACGAGAGAGGGAGAGGAGAGGGAGAGAGAGGGAGAGAAAGAGAGAGAGAGGGAGAGAAAGAGAGAGAGAGAGAGAGAGGAAAGAGAGGGAGAGGGATGGAGAGAGAGAGAGAGAGAGAGAGAGAGAAAGAGTGAGACGGAAGAAGACTGAGGGAGATAGAGAGAGACAGCGAGACAGACAGAGAGAGAGAAAGAGAGCGAGACAGAGGGAGAGAGACAGAGACAGACAGAGAGTGAGGGAGGGAGAAAGAGACAAAGAGACAAAAAGAGACAAAGAGACAAAAAAGAGACCAAAAGACAGAGAGAGAGAGAGAGAGAGAGAGAGAGACAGAGAGAGAGAGAGAGAGAGAGAGAGAGAGAGAGAGAGACACTTTTGGCCAACATTAACTGAGACAATGTAACAAGAGAGCGTTGATTAACCTCTCTCCGACTCACCTTGCGCCTAAAATACCTGAAACCAGCATCAGCAAAACCTTATTAGAGAATTCCTGCGATATGATTGCACGACAATGAGCCTGATGACGGATGATGACAAAAAATTAGTTAATGACCACCATCGCCTCGCTTGCCTAAGTGATGTTTTATAGTTGCGTTTTTTTCAGATCAGGGCCCGAGCGCATGATTGGCGTCTGAAGCGAACCCTCGGCTGCGCTTCTGCCCGATCTGCACGTCTGCGGGCTGAGGCCGGCTTCACCGGGGGGCTCCGAGGGGCTTCACGCTTCCTCAGGGTGTATTTGAAGACAGGGGCTTTTTTTGGGTTGTTTTTAATGTCCCTTCGATCAAAGCGCCTCCAAATAAACCACGACTTCTCCTCGCAAATGCCATGGCAACCGATGACTGTCCACCAAAGACCACTGGTGTCGTTCCTTGACACACAACACAGCTGATGCGGGCCTGCGCTCGCAGTAGCGCACACACAAACACACGCCGTCGGCGCCTTCTTTTCTGCTAAACTTTGTGTAAAAGTCACACCGCATCAGTCCGTGACAGTGGAGTGAAATCAAAGTTTGAAACGAATTCTTTGCTGGAAATGAAGGAGAAAATTTCGGGAAGAGAAACTACAGAGATGTGCGTGTGTTGGAGAAAGATCTTTTTTTTTTTTTTTTAAGCCACCCCCCCACCACCACCACCTCCTCCTCCCCCCCTCCATCACCACCTCCTTCCTTGCCCTCCTTGCCAAGTATTAGATTCCCATGCCAACCGCTTCCCTGGGATAGAATGAGGATTGCGGAGGTGGGAAGCTGAAACCCTTCCATAACATGTCAAACAACGCTGGAATCCAAAACGCAAGAGGGAGAGAAAAAGGGTTAGAGGCAGATTTTCTACGGGGAGAAAGAAACTGTCACATCATCAGATTGGTTATTCTAAGTGGAGGGATGTGGGTATGGGGGCGGGGAGGGAGGGGCGGGGTGGCAGAGGCTTGGGCTGGCAGAATCTGGCAGCGATACATGATGGCGGTATTTCCACTAAAATAATCAGCCCCCAGGCAACGGAAGGGGGTGGGGAGTGTTGTTGGGAGGAGGGAGGGGGGACGGGGGGGACGGGGGGGGGTGGCAGGGAAGAGACACAGTGAGGTTAGGGATTGTAGGGGTAGGAGAAGGA
>JASSRZ010000023.1:15041805-15072812 GCA_032164315.1 Malacoctenus gilli | reverse complement strand
GTGTGTGTGTGTGTGTGTGTGTGTGTGTGTGTGTGTGTGTGTGTGTGTGTGTGTGTGTGTGTGAGCGCGAGAGAGAGACGACAACCCTGTTATCACAGCGTCTGTATTAGCATTGCAGCGTCTCACCGCTTTGTTTTACTCTGACCTGTATAATCAGTGTCACATTAGCAACACAACAAATCAAACGCCGCGAGTTTCCCCTGTGCAACCTTTCACACACACGCACACGCACACTTACACACACGCCACATGTCCCCCCTTCATGCTCCCAGCTGGCCACCATACTGTGTCAGACAGATGTTAATTAATATGATAACTAATACCTATTACACCGCGTACAAAGCTGCAAAACCACTCATTTAATTTCTCATTATTCAAAAGGAAAAAGATGAAACTGATCAAAAACAAATGCATTTTCACGCGAAACACACACACAAATAACTTAACTGGGAACATTCTTGAAAATTTGTCAAAGTAAATAGAAGCGAATCGCAAAATTCATTCTCCATAGTTTTTTCGAAGTCATGACAGAAATTTTACAAGTATCAAAAAATAAAATCATCAACCAAGCGCAAGAACAGCCGCTGGATTTATTTGTCAACGGTGAAAAACTTTTACAATTAAGGTCCTTATTTTGTTAAGAAAATGAAGCCAAACGGTGAAACGGTGAGTCGTTACGTTTGTGAACGTTCGTTAAGTTGTGAACAAAAGCGAGCAATCTATCCGCCGCTTTAGAGAAATAATGAAAGATACGGTCCAATTTTTGTCCTACAAGTTAAAATCGAAACACGTTTTTGATAACAAAAATAATCAGAATCATTAATAATTGATAGTTACGGACTGATTCCCTAAAACTGGGATATTTATTTACTGCATGCTACAAAAGTCCTATTTGTTCCCGAGCACTCAGTTGTCACTTTGCCCACTTTCTCTTGAAGCCCAGGTTTCAAGATCTACTTAAATTGGGATACAGCCCTCCGCAGACGTCGGCTTTTGTTTCCCGTGAAAACCGCACATATTTCTTTCCAACTGTTTTGACCCAAAGTGACTAAATTCAAAAGCAGGTTCAATTAACAAGGTTAGGCGCGTGGTTCTGGGTGGCTGGGAGTGAAAGTGATAGCATGATGTGCTCTCTTTGTTTCTGCTGTTGAGGATGACATTTAACATCAGATGTCGGGTGGGGGGGGGGGGGCGAGAAACATTTAGCAAAATAAATAAAATAAATAAACTAAAGGGGGCTAAATCGGGTCTCGGTGACAGTTCGGTGAAAGCTCGGTGACGCAGTAATCGGTGTTTATCGGAGGGCTGGATTTTGAAAAGTGCGCGATGCCTTCAGAGATCAACAGCAAGGCAGAATTGGTCTCTTTTCCTGATGCACGAGCAGGAAAGTCAGCATCCGCTTCTGCTCCTTCTTACTGTAAACCCCTCTAGTGTGGGAGGGGGTGAGGGGTGGGGGTTGGGGGGTGCGAGAAAAAGGGGAAGAGAGGAAGGAAGAAATTTAGAAGGGGGAGAAAGAAAAATGGAGAGAAGACAGACGGAGACAGATGGGCAAAAAGACAAGTGCGGAAAGACAGGCGGGAAGAAGGAGCTGAAAAGGAGAAGGAGAGGAGATGGGGAGTGGGGGGAGGTGGGGGGGGAGATGGAGCGAGGAGAAGGAGGCGTACTGTAGGAGATCCAGCTGACATTAGCGGGTGAGTTTATGAGATGTGATGATTAGCCAAATCCTGCTAATCAATGACACATTCACATGGGTTCCTGCTCTGTTGCTAAACACTAATTGGTCTATTCTGTGGCAAATAGGGAGATGCTGTTTCCCACTTCACTGTAAGCAATGCGAGCTGACACGGGGGCACATGTGGGCACACACGCGCACGCATGTCAAGCGTCGCTCGCATGCACATACTGTACATCTGTAGCGGATTCTGGTACATAAAAGGTCAAATTGAGACTGATTCAATTTGAAAGTGGATGAGGAGCAGAGGATCCTGCTCGACTCCCCCCGAACAATGAGGGGAGAATGGGATCCTAGAGCGGGCCAGTTCAACCAGCCGAACGGGGGAGGGAAGGAGGGAGGGAGGGAGAGAGGGAGGTGGAGGAGGGGAGTCGCAGAAGGAGCTCTAAATTCAATTTCACTTTGTTGAGTATTTAGATAATGTCTCCTAATGTAATGCCCGTCTTTGAGTGGATTCACAGTATAGCCGCCGCGGCCGTTAATCACAATGCAGCAGCAGCGCCACCAATGTCCGAGCGCCGGCACTGCACCAGCCAGGAGCTGCACCTCAGAGAGATGCGGCTGCACCTGCAGCTGCGACGGAGGCGAAAGCAGCCCGACATTTACTTTTTTGTAGGAGATTCAACCCAGAACTTGCATAATAAAAGGTGCATATTTAGAGGCTTTTTTTACCAACACCTGCCGAAAAAAGTCACGCAGTAAGAACTGTTCAGTTCCCCAGAAACACAAACAACACAGAGCTAAATGATAGCAAATAAGCTCCTGGAAAATATTAAATGCCACCTATTTATTGCAGCACTTTGCACTCCGACAGACCTTGAGACTGTATGTGGACTGCTATACGACTCTATTATATATATACAGACAGTATATACTTGACAATATATGCGTTTTTTTTTAGGTTTTCACGCAAGTGTGGCTCTGTCAAAGAAATCCTCCTCAAATTGCGTGTAAAAGAGTAAAACCCGCTACAGTTTGGAGTTAATTTTCCCAAGCGTTTAAATAAATGTGGTCGATTTAAGATGTAGTCAAACAGAAATGGAGCTGGAGTTCTGAGATTTAAAATCAGACATTACAAGTCGATCTCGAAAGAACGTAGCTGTCTGGCAGGATGTTATTTATTCAAAACAAAGGCTTCGTCTTTCTGCTGCTCATCCTGTGTTTTTGTTTCTGTATATATTAATCTACTATATATCTTATTTAGGTAATTTCTGAAAATACTTGAAATTTTGTGTTTCCAGTTAATCTAAGTTTGTGTCTGATTTCAATCTTTAAGTCATCAACAGCAGCTTAAAAACCATTTAAATTTCCAGATATCTAAATAATCCAATTTTATCGTTTAAATGAAGGAAAAGAACAAAATTCAAGGTTGAAAATAACTGAGTTGCTTCAGTAACAGGTAATATTCCAAATACAGCCCCCCTTCACCTCAAGGGATGATATTGTCCCAACATTTTTACTCCCCCCCTCGCACATACGAGCACAAACCCCCCCCCCCCCCCAAACAAACAAACAAAAAAAAGCAGCCGGTCGACACCCACAGCAGGACGAGTGCGGTCAATGCGGGGTGTATTCCTCTCTGAGTGAGTGCCAGTGGTTAACAGTGCTTTGCGTTGAAGAGGACCACAAGAGGAGGGTTCACTCAAACACATGACTGTTACAACCTAAATATTAGTGCAGGGACTCTCTCTCTCTCTCTCTCCCTCTCCCTCTCTGTCTCCCTCTCTTAGTCACTCTGAGTGTGCCTCAGTATGCGGTAGTGCGTCTGTGTCTGTGTGTGTGTCGCTGTGTGTTCGCGCGTGTGTGAGTGTGGATGTAATTATGTGCAGAGGAGAGGCTGTTTGGGGTAAATAGTGTTGCAATTATTCTTTTAACCTGTTAGATTGTCAGCCCCGCGAACACACAGCGCCGGCAAAAGACAGAAAACAGACAGATAGACAAGCGGCGCGTTTAGCGACAAACAGCGAAAAAACGCATTTGTGTCAAACCGGTGCGCCGAAATTCCCTCTACGACACGTATTATCAGAGAGCAGATTGTTTTTAAGTTGAAATTAGCATTTAATTATTAGAAGTCTCCAACATAAACATGAACAATGCCAAACAATTTTCCTAATCCAATACAACAATAATCGCGGCGTGACAAAGAAACTGAAGTGTCGCGAGTAGAAAGCAACGGCGAATGAATGAAAAGTGAACATACATTGACTTTTTCAACACTCCCTCACTAACGTTAAGGAGTGTTTAAAGCAGGTGCTAATATTACTGCAATAAGTGATTTGATTGCCGTGTGTCAAGACATGATAACATTGAACTGATTTAATTTGTGATACACTTACTGTTGACAGCTGTTTGACTGAGCTCAAGTGTAATGCTCCATCAGCAGCAAATGGAGTAACCCATTCAACACCAATGCTGCCACATTAGAGACAGGAAGTACATTTTATTCTCCCTCAATACCGTCTAAATGGCCTCATCGCAAAACGGATGACTGGCTTTTGAATTATTGCATTCTCCCGTGAAGATTTCAGGTGGGAGGAGAGCGCAATTCAGACCTTATTCTGAATGTACTCGCTACGTTTTGCTCAAATTATCCTGCGTTCAGTAAATTAATATCAAAATAAATCAAAGACCTAATAATCAGGTCTCCAACAACTTGGAAATACACAGAACAAGTGTACAAATGTATTTTGTCAACTGTTCAATTGTGAACGAGGCTTCATGATATCAAATACTACAAGTGTCACAGCCCCCCCCCCTACATTGTTGCTGTTTACACACACACACACACACACACACACACACACACGGCTAATAATGTTATCAGTTCAGATCACCAGCTCAGCAGATCTCAACCACATGTCACCTACAATAACTCACCACATGCGCACGCACACACACACACACACGCACATGTACATGTGCACATGCGTGAAGATGCAGAGTTGTGTGCTTCTTGTCAATAGGACGTTAAGGGTTTTGGCACTAATGACCAGTGTTGCGATAAGAGAGGAGAGGTTAATGTGTTGCTGTGGGTGATCAAGATAAGGCCGATCCCTTCAAACCTGCAGACAATGAGACGGTGAGAAAGGAAGACAGAGCGAGAGAGCGAGAGAGAGAGCGAGCGAGAGAGCGACACACACAAAAACCAAGAGGGACAAGAGAGGAAACGGGGAAATGACCAGAAACATTTCTGACGTAAGACAGCGCAGAAAATGACTGATGCTGCCGTTTGGATGGATCTCTCGGAAGAATAAGAGGATTCAAGTAGATTCGGCCGAAATAAACACACTCAGAGTGCGGCAAAACATGAAACAATGAAAAGAGGAGGAAAAAACATGAGCCGCCACCGACCAACCGACCGATCCTGCCTTTCACTGAACGGGTTATCGGTGCAGCTCGAAAGACAAACCAAATATACGACCCTGTCTGCAACACAAAGGGGCTTTATTTAGGAGCCTTCCTTTGTGCCGGTCAGGAAATGTGTGTGTTTGTGTGTGTGCACACATGAAAAGAACATCTACATTTTGTGCATGTGTTTGTTCAACATATTGTTAGCATCAGGGGGGAGACACAATTTAATATGATTGCTCTTTAAGTACAGCTCCAACGTAAATGCACATACGCACACTCACACACGCACGCGCGCACACACACACACCTTCCTCCCTGCGAGTCAAAGTAACATAAAATGGCTGCCCCCCTATCTGTGTGGCCGGCTGGGTCGGCTGACATTTGGACACTTGTCAATCATCTCTTTCAATAGCCAAGCGGCAGGAAAAATGGAGTCGGGGGGTCACCAACTCAGTGTATCGCCATGGCAACAACTGCACTGAAGTTCATATGCCTGCTGGGCCTGCAGTTCTAAGTGTGTGTGTGTGTGTGCGTGTCGTGCGCGTGTGTGAGAGATTGCGTGTATGTGTGAGACGGAGAATGCCCATTCTTGTTTCGTGTGTGTGTGTGTGTCTGTGTGTGTGTGTGTGTGTGTGTGTGTGTGTGCGAGTCTGCGGTCTCGTGTGTCCAATTGTTCCCCATCAGCCGGAGGCAAATACTCCTCCCATTTTAGCTCTTCCACCTCTCACCTTGCTCCCTCACATGCAGCTTTAGCCTTTTTCTCCCTCCTTCCTTCGCTCACAATTTTTTCTAAACTCTCTCCTCTAACCGGCAGGTCAAGGAACGAGGCCCTGCAGGAAGTACAGCATCCAAAAAAAAAAAAAACCCCAGAAGAAGAGGGGGAAAAAATAGAGTACTTAACCTTTCACCGCCTCAGCTTCTCCCTCTTTTTTGCCCCTCTGCCTCTTAACACCCCCCCCCCCTTCTTTGCCAGTGTGGTTTTTCACGGTGATCCTCCACTTTCACCCGTCCCGAATCTAATTGTTTTCTCGCTTCTCGACGCGTCTGCGTTGATCTATCGGCCGAAACTGCGTTTGCTCTTTGTTGTCGAGAGTGTGAGACGCGTGCGAGTGTTATCCCACACTGTGGCGCGCATGTATAAGCAGTCCCGTGTTCAGCCCGAGCAGCGGAGACACACAATGAGCGAGCACGCAAACATAACCACAACAAACTATGTGGAGCCCGGCGCCACTGGGGGGTCTGTTTATGGGATGAATACAGAGGATAATTTGTGTTCTCAGGGAGGGAAAATAGCTCAGATTGAGCCTCGCAGGACAATCTAGTGACCCGCTTACCGAACACTTATCGCAGAGAGGTTCACCGGTCCTATTCATCTTTCCGGGGCTCCAACAGACTCGCACAGGCGAGCAGACCAGTCCCTCCCATCTGCTCAGACTTTAACGCAGCCACACACAAATGACTTTATTACAACACTGGAACGGGCGTCAGAACTCGAAGCTCCAGATCAGAATTTACACTTGAAGCGTAGCAATTTTTTAAAAAAGATGATGGTTTGGGTTGATGACTGCGAAACCTCTGCCACACTATATTTAAACAGGATTTTATTTCATCACAAAGCGGCTCTCAAAACGACCAGGATCCTCGCAGGTCGCTCAACGATTCCGTGTCCTGACGCTTCCTGTAACTACTGACTTGTACAAGTAAAATCTGCTGCTAATAGCTGTTTGATGTGGATTAACATGCTCCATTACCCCAATGTATCAACACTGCCAGAATCATTACACACACACACACACACGGTCTCACACACGCCGGGAAATACGTGCTCCGTGACACATACACCAGCACTGCTCCATCCAAATCTCCCCCTGACAATGTGTGCACACATACACGTCTTGGTCCAACACTCTCCCTCTTTCCAGGCCCATCAATGGACACGGCCTGACTGGAAAAGCGTAATTCTGGGGGATAATTCATGGATAATTTTGGGATAATCTCCAGCAAACCATTCGAAGCGCTGCCACCCAGTTTGCCCGCAGCCTGATTACCAGGCGCCGAATGCCAGCCACTTGTAGTGACCAACACCGCCAGCAACCACTCGGGGTGCATGCAAATAAAAACAAAACAAACAAGGACCTCCAGCAGCGGCAGCCAGCGCTGCCTGCACAGATATTCACAGGATGCGGGAGGACGCTGAACCCAGACGCATGTCAAGGACGGACAAGTCCAAAAAACTCTGATATACTGACATCCTCCTATATGTACAAACATGCTTATGGACAGCACACCAACCAGAGCGTGTTAGTCAAACACACACACAAATACACACACACACAGCTGAGAGGGTTTTCACTATGTGTGATTGCCATCTTGTGGTCAGAGCAGCTATATGATTCAATTTAAACGTGTAACCTTTATTTCTGTCATGACATGATCTAATTTAAGCACAAATTTCTTTTATTTCCTGTCAAAAAGCTTTTTTAATTGTTTGGTCCAGTAAAATTACGACCAATTTCCCTGCTGATACAAGTCAAAGGAAGCTTCTAATAAACCATTAAAACACAGAGGAAACAGACAGCAAGACTGAGCTCAGCTGCAGTAAAATGTTTACTTATATGAACTCATATCGACATTGTAATAATTACCAAGAACGCAGCTTGTAGTTGAACAAATGAGACAAGCAGCGCGCGAGCAGCAGCAGTTCAGTCGTATAGCTTGATGAAGACTGACATCTAGTGGCCGACAGTGGGAACTACCAGTCGCAGGTAAATGACACATGCTTGGTTCATTAATATACCACCACCTCTTGGTCAAGACGTCAACATAAGCAAAAAAAAAAAAAAAGGGGAGGCAACATACATGCAGCTTGTTTGGTGCAGCATCCTAATTTTTCTAAATAAAATCCAACATACAGGATGAGTTCGAAAAGAGCCGTTCTGCATTTGGAGGACAGAAGACAAGTTATTTACCTGACGAAACACTGATCTCAAAATCCTGGGAAATTCAGTTTTGGATCCAAGTGACATGAGCAACGAAGCTGTGAGCAGTTTGGAGATTCACGCAGGTGGTTAAAGCAGGGACTGAGCGATGACTTCAGAGCAGGTGGGATGTTTCGGGGGTCCAAAGAGTTTCTGGGATGCCGGTGAAATCGAAATCTCACGTGAACATGGCGACTCCTTGACAAGTTTGAGAGCGAGTGCAGCGGAAACTTCAGCGAGACGGAGGGAGACGGGTGGACTCTGGACGGAGTTTGACGTTTACCCGGCTGAAGTTACGGACACACTTCAGGACCCCCCTCCCCCCTCCTCCAACCAGATCATGCAAACACCTGCACAAATGGACCCCACACAAACTTGGTCCCAGCAGTAATGCGACATTTTCAAGTTTACTCACCATTGGTTAAGAGCGCAATCACTCAAAATCAATTCAGTTGTGTTTACAGCGTCAGCCCCCTCCGCTGACATGAAGCTCAGCTGGAGATGAACTGCTAGCCCCAAAACAAAAAAGGACAAAAAGAAGGAGAGGCAGAGATCTGATGGACAGGTTTTGCAGCGTTGTTGTCCCGCAGCGTCCAGGTGAAAAGGGCGACTCCTCTGACTTTGTAACAATCAGTCCCACAGAGAAAGAGCGGAAAAAAAGCGCCGGACGTGAACTGAAACAACTGTTCAGATGGGATACAGGAAGCGGCGTTCCCCCCCACCCCACCCCACCCAACCCCACCTCCGTCAGCCTGTCAGTCCAGAGCGAACACTTAAGTCCAGCACTTCTCGGCTCCAGCTGGTTCAGAGCTGAGAGACTCACTTCTGGCGGGATTTTGGAGAAGCAGCTGAAGATCAGAAGGCAGCCGTAACCTGTGCAATCACAGATGATGACAGTGAGCGACGGCTTGTGTTGGCTGATGTGTCGGCGTGGTCAGAAAGCTCACCTGTTTTTGTCAGCCCTCCTCCCGTCTCCGGGCAGTGAAAGCCCTCCTGTCAGATTTATACCACCGCAGACACACACACACACGCACGCACGCACGCACGCACACACACGCGGACCGGTCTCCTCTTCCTCTCTCCTCGCCTATTAGACATTGACTGCTGTTGCTCTGCTCTATCTCTGCACTTGACCAATCCACTCCATCAGCTCCGCCACTCACAAGTCGGCACAGATTTGCACCGTGCAACCTATTCCATTTTTCATGATGACTTTCACTCCCCTCCTGCGCGGCTGCCAAACCAGTCACCTGTAGGCTCAGAGGTACTCCAGACCATTTGCCAACCTCCCACCCTCCTCTCCACATTCTTATCTTGTCTATCCGTCCAATTCCTGTAATTTTCACCTCCCTCACTCCCACTCACTTTTCACTCCTGCCTACTTTTAGTCCTTTCACTTCCTCTAATAAATCCTCAGCCTCTACCCAACCATTACCAATTTTCTCTGACCCACTATTTGCTATTAGCCCCTCGTCTTCCTCCTCCCCTTCCTCTTATCCCTCCACTCTCCATCCCTGTCTCTGCCTATCCTCCTTATATATCCTCAGCCTTCGCTTTGCCTTCTCCCCATCTCCAGCGGCATGAATATATTATTATCTACACAATGGGGCCCTGCTTATTGTTTATGAATTACCAGCCTTGCGGCCAAACAAAGCCTATTTTCATAAGAAACCTCCATTTCATTTCAGCTCCAATTAGATTGGGGGCTAAAGAATAGGAGTCCTCAGGCCTCAGCCCCTAAGGATGGCAGGTCCATTCAGCTTCATTCAATGGGGCCTTATTGCTTTCCCATACAAAAGAGCACGTGGACGGGCTTTCAGACTGAAACACCAACCAAAAATGACTGGGAGACAGTACTGTACAATAACAAATCTTTAAAGAAAGGACACTGAGTGCTTATCCTCCCATCCATCAATTCATCCCTCACTCTTCGCTTTCTTCTTCTCCTCTGTTCGTATATTGTAAGACCTGGACATTAATGACAGACAGTTGAAAGAGAAAGGGAGTGAAAGAAAAAGAAGAAAGAGGCAAAGCAGCTCAGTTTTTCACAATACATGTCAAGTCTAAATGATCACTGGCTGCTGAATAGACAGAGGGAAGGGAAAAAGAAATGAGTCGTGTGTATGGACGCGTGTGTGCGTGTGTGTGTGTGTGTGTGTGTGTGTGTGTGTGTGTGTGTGTACAGCTGATTGATTCTCTGCTTTGAAAAGAGAGAGAAAGAAGTGAAGGAAGGAGAGAGGAAGACCTTGATGCTTTTTTTCTCAGCTCCACAATAGTCGGGGGGTCTGAGCCGTATTGTGGAGCGCCCACAGTGACAAGCTGTCACTCCATCCCGCTAGGAAGAAAAAGTCAGAGCCAGTGAAGAGGGGCTGAGGCAGGTCAGAACCCTGATAATAAGCGTCTGCCTCTTCATTTCACAAGTTTTTTTCTTTCTTTCTTCCTCGCAGGAGACACTTGACAGCACCGAGAAGGCTCTCGAGTTTGCCCCGATGGAGACGAGCGAGAACTAAAGGGAGCCCTAGATCCCAGGTATGAGCAGCAACGCGTGTCCGCAACCACCGACCGGGGAGGCAGGTAGCAAACTGGCGAGAAACTCGGGGACACTTCCCAGAAACACGCAGGTAATGGCTCTTTTCATGCGCCCGTTCATTAAAGGGGGAGCTGAGTGGCAGTTGGCGAGCCGGACACTTTGAGAGAGTCAAGCCAGCAAGGTCAGAGCGGAGCGCCACCGGCCGGCTTTTATCCGGTCCGATCTGCCTCACGGGATGAATGCGGACCGTGGCTTTGTTCCCATGAAGGAATATTCAGCATTAAACAAAAGGCCACTGTTTTCATGACTAATGAGTGCACAAGGTGAGAGTCACAGTGAAAAGGTTGACATCTGCGCTTATTCATCCAACCACAGCAGAGTGGGATCACCCCCCCCCCTCTACACGCACACACACAAAGCTTGTCACCATCATCGGGGTAAACAATGGATTTCAATAGAGTTTTAGAAAAGAGAGTTGCGAGCGCGAAAACATAAACACGACCACGAGATGAAATCAATATCATAACGCTCCATTTTCATCCGAGGCTTTCATCTCATTGCAACACCGGCCTGTGAATGAGACTTGGGTGTTTTTGTGCATTTCAACTTCATTCAGCCAACTCGTGTGACAATGGCGTAAACACAGAGCAAGCGTACATATAAACAGCAGCAAAACACACCGCAGAGATCCCATTTTGTAATTCCTGCATAGCTGTCGAAGCAAATCCAGCAGAGAAATCGGGTTCAATTATTACATCGCACGGACTGCATACACAAATGTCACGCAGGGATGATGATTTTCATCCCCACGCTCGTCGTCCCACAACAAAAACACACAAAGAGCAGAACAAATCGGGGTGTAATAACCTCCACAGTGAGACTATTCCACAGATTGGCAGCAAACAATCTCTATAGCCAACAAACGTGCTGTTTGGTAGGACGACTTTTGAGTCTAAACTTCCTCCACTGCAGGTTTGATAGAACTGATTTGGGTAAATAATCATTTCACTGAAACATTGAGAGTTTAAGAGCAAATTTACAGCGAAATATTTCCACCATCTCATCCAGAAAGAGAGACCAACACTGCCCAAAAACAGAACTCAAATCTGCAAAACATCTGCAAATATCCCTCTGAGTGTGCTCTATGTATCTAACATCTGGATTTGGCTGCTATCAGCTTATTTAGGTGCTTTAACATTAAGAAGAAATAACAAATATGTGCTCAAACCTTTAGTTTTTGTCTCAGCACAAACAACACTGATCCTCATAATGGTAATGCTCAAACAATACTTTGTTTACAATATTTTTGAGGCCGCTCAACATGCAACATGTAAACAAAAGCAGCAATCAGCCCAAGGAAACCTTCCTCACTGTTGTGCTTGGTCACCTTGAAGACTGTGAGTAATTGTAAACAAGTGTAATTAAAGTCACGAGCCGATGTGGACACACGCCGCGCGCACTTATCTCAGGAAGGTCAAGCGGTTCCTCACGGCGTTTTCCTCTGCAGCCGTCTGATGGTAAAAGTCCAATTTCGCATCGACCGGAAGTTGCAAACTCTGCTTGGGCGAGGTCATAACGTCGCTAATTTACGATCAGAACTCGCCGAATAAAAAGCTAACAAGCCACAAAAGGCCGATCAAGAGACGCACTCGTTTAGTTTCGGTGGCGAAAGCGAAGGGAAAGAAACGTCGGGAATAAATTCGCAAATCATCCAATTGGAAGCAACATGGCCGACGGAAGTTGTGGTCGGGAACTTACTGCGTCATCATCACGACACAAAACTAAACAGGTGATGGGTCAAAGGTCAGACTCATCCAATAAGCTCACACTTGACGGACTCATTAACCAGGTGGCATTTGTTGAAAGTGAGCATCCTGGAAAAGGCCTGGAACTGGATTTTAAAACACAACTTAAAATATTCTAGTAAGTTAAAATACTTGTTTTCAGATCTGCAGGAGTTTTATTCAGTAAATAATTGTAAAATGAATCACATTCGTGCAGTGCTAGTGAAAAACAATGGTGGTGGATATTGATGAGCAAAGTTTATAAGTGGACTTCAGCATTTCTGTAGATATTTTGGGCTTTTTTTTAACTGCACTTTAGATATTTACTCGACTGCAATGCCTTTTATTTAAAGTGGGCAGAGCCACCAGGTGGTCTTATGGTTGGTGGTCTTTCCTCACAGTAGGAAGGCCCCCAATTTGAGTTGGGACTTGATTCCTTCAGTTTTCATTCTTGTGCTCCATATAAACAGTTTGAGTTTTGCAAAGTGACATCTCTTGTCATGTTGGACCGTAAAAAGCTACAACTTGGAAGTCATTATTCAAAACACACATTTATTCCTCCCAAAAGGACAACGGCTCATTTTTTAGCAGTATTTACATTATACAGTACAAGTACAAGGTCTGTACAGTTCCCTTAGGAAGCCCAGAAAGAGAAGTGGTGAAATAACAAATGCCGAAAAAAAAGAAAAATAAAAAACACAAAATACAAACAGTGACTACAGGTTAAAAGCTTCAGGCCTGTATCAAAGAAAGATACCCTGCAGAAATCATTTTATAAAAAATTAAATAGGATGAGAGAGGTTATGAAATGTCAATGTTCAAGTTCAAACTTGTCCAAGACGGCAGGGACCATTAACACCGTGAGAGTACCTTTATGTACCAGTGGACAGCGGCCTTAATGAGTGATTGTAAACAGAACTGAGAGCTTCTTGCTGCTGTTTTCCAGGCAACCCCCCCAAACAGAAACACACACACATGCACACACACACACACACATGATCGAATGACACAGCCGTGAGATCGGTTTTGTTTCGTTCGCTCAGGGAAAGCCGCCGAGGAGCGAACAATTGAGGCAGTTACATCTCACTCGTCATCAGAGCAGAGTCCCGGTAATTGCATTCCTGTTAAAGCATGTGTACACGCGCACACAAACACACCTCACACAATTACCTGCTGCTGAATTACCCTCTTCCTCTCACTAAGGCAACCAACCTGAAAATAACTGCTGTGAGTCTGTGTCTTTCACACTGTGCAAGCAGGTCCACACGTAGCAGGCGTGTGTTCGCTCCCAAAGCGTCCGACGGACGGACGGGCGCGCCTCAGAGGTTCGTCTCGTCCCACGTGGGGTCATTGATGCTCTTCAGCACCCTTCTCACAACCTTCTCCAGGTCCTTCCGTGCTCTCTGCTCTTCCTCAAGCGACCTCTTCATCTTCTTATTGTCCTGTGACAGAAAAACAATCACGTGTGTGAGAAATGACCTCATCGAAATAACGAGATCTGACCTGCTGGGGTTTTTTTCGACAGCAACGTTTCGTGGAGTTGTGTCACCTGCTTCAACTCTTGGACCTCGTCTCTCAGGGCGTACACCACATCCACCAGGCTCCTTCAGCAGGACAAAAGACGACATTCAGAGTGAAATCAACCAGTTACATTGCTTAAATGTTTCAAGACACAAAATGACAGGAGCCTGGACAGCAAGTTGTTTTCAGTCACTCACACCGTTTCAGTATTTAAGCAGCAGAGCTTAGCAGAGTGCTCTTTAAAGTTGGATTTAGGTCTAAAAGATTCAGCAACATAAAGGATTTCATCGACATTCTTACTTCTCTTCCGTTCCACTTTGTCCGTTGCGACTTGGATCCTCCACAAGAACTTTGTCCTCCCCGCGAATGATCACGTGCAGCCCCGTTTCCCTTCGCGGCCCTGTTTCAAAACAGAGCAGCACTCAATATTGGACAGCGCTTCACCTTAGCGCCCCCACCACACACACACTCCCACACAGCACAGTGAGTGAGTACAGAGTCATCCACAGTGCGTTACATTTTGAGACCACAGTCTGATCTTTATTGGGACAACTGAGAGCACCCAGGAGAAGCAAACAGACACTACAGATGGTGGTAGTAGTGTGTTAGTCATGCACAGGAGTCAGAGGAAACAGAGGAAAGTTCAAAGGAAACCAGAAGCTGTGAGAATATCTGGCAATAAACCAAAAAAAAACCAAAACAGTACAAACGTATTCAACCATGTGACGATACAATCTAGAACAAACTTTCCAAAATGAAAACCACACGGCAAACACAATCAGTCCGGTTGTTCTCTAAAAAATAAACAGATCACCAGAATGCCAGCGTCTACCAAAAAGGACAGATTTATTCAAAACTCATCATACAGCGTTTTTGGGGACGTGAACACTCCAGCAGTGTCGAACAGATACACCGAAGGCTCCGCTTGCAGATAAGACATGGTCACGTGTGTGAACGGAGTACAACATTAGAGCACACAGAGGACGCGGCGGGGCGGAGACACGCCGGGGTCTCCGCCAACCCCCGCCCCCCGGGACCGTCCCACAGTTTGACTTTAGTTTCGTAAACCACAGAATACACCTGTCACAAAGTATAGCACATGATATAAGGACAGTGATATTCTTAGCTCAAATACTCATAGAGAAGGTAGAATGGACTTCTTCTTTTTTTTTCTTATTATTCTTGCTCCAAGACGACTAGTATTTACAGAGAGGGAGACGATGTGCTCTTCATTTTTCAAGTCCGCTCTGACAGTTTTTCTGAGATTGAACGAATAGTTCACATAGAAATGTTCCTGTATAACCGCAGTCTCGTGTTTATTTTTTTTGCTTGTTTTTTTTTGTTATCTTGACCTCCAATGCTGTCAAAACATCGCAGGTGAGCTTTTACACTACGAATGAGCATTTAACTTTACAGTAACACTGAATACTTAAGTCTACCTTTTGGGATTATATCATACACACAGTAGGTAGACGACAAAAAGTACATAATTTAACAGTCTACCCCCCTGCACACACACACACACACACACACACACACACACACACACACCCCACCCCTTCCACCCTGGCCTGTTACATGATTGTGCAAAAAAAATTCAAACACTTCATGTCATAAATTCAGTGTAAACCTTGATACAGACCAATAAAAATAATAACAATAATAAAAAAAAAAGTTTTAAAAAAAACCTTGAAGGGATTATTTTGTAAACATTGACATACAGAATAAAAAATAAATTAAAAAAACAGTATACAAAATAATAAATACAATAAAGAAATCGTTTCAGAAACAATCCAAACTTGTAACATGGACCAATATATTCCATATGTCACCTCACATTGCTCACTGTAAGAGGATGTCGACCTGTACTTTTAATACCAATACTGGAAAAATACTTCTTCATAAAAATAGTTATTAATGCAAGATAGTGTGTGGGAAGCCTCAGGAGCCACGCCACACGGTGGCAGGCGTGGGTCCTGAGGGCGGAGCATAGGTGCGAGTTTGTTGTACCACAAGGGAAGCGGAGCGAATTACGCCGAGCGGTTCGAATCGTCGGCGCGAGCGACCACGGCGAGGAATCGGCCAGCGTTTAGGGAAAGCCTTCGATACGCCAACAGTGACTCAACCCTAAAGAGAGGCATTCAATTTGTTTGAGACGGCAGTAACTGTTTATTAGTGCTGGACTTCGACACTATTTTTGCGTTACGTGGCCTTTATTACAGGGTTTGTTTGTTTTTTTTTCGAAATTACAACGCGATACTGATGCGACCCTGTGAACACGGGCAGGCAGGAAAAGCACCAGTTAGGAGACCGAGCTCACTGGAGTTGATGTGAAAGGAGATTTGAACAAAGTCAGTGAAGTTGCACCGAGAACGCCCGCGTACGTGAGCTCATCTTTTGGTGGTCGTGTTCAGTCTTTTCAGTACGAGAGCTTGCAATGATCTTCAGCTTCTGTCTTGATGAATTTGGAGGGAATGTGTTGTGCAGCACTCACAGGACCCAAAGAAACGAAGCCAAAACTCTTCTGAAACTGCAGCAGGTTAACTGAAAAAGACCCTCAATGATTGTTGGTACACCGGCTGGACTCTGTAAAGTCTCGACGAGGGAGGCGGCGAGTATGTGATGATCTCCTCTTTCTGTAGCAGCTACGACAAAAGACGATAAGACAAACTGACTGAATTCCACAAACTAATCTAGTGATCAAGCTTTCTGAATAATCTTGGGGCTGTTTAGTTATGTTGAAGTCTGCTTTGCTCAGAGCTGGACGCGTGAAGACGGCCAGCAGTGGCGTCGAAAAATTTGGGATAAACAACTTTCTGCGCGTGATGAGAAAAAACAGGGGGCATCTGTACCTGCGGCGGGTATGCGTGTGCTTGTTGCAGCATCTGTGCTATGTTCGAGCAATACATACTCTAAGAACACATACTGGAGAGAAGTAGTACATGATAAGTAGAATACACTCGTTCCTGAATTACATCTGAATATCAGACAGGAAAAGCTCGGTCCCCATCTCTCCCCCTCCCCCTCCCCCCTCCGTCCTCCCTGGGCCCCCCCCGCTCCTGAATCGGTACACTCTGCCGAGGGTCCGCCGCATCCACGGCGGCTGGACGAGAGGAGCGCTCAACATTCGAGATAAATGAACGATAATTACTGGACACTTACTGCATGACAACTACAGAAAGAGAGGAGGCACATAAAGGGGAAAGTGGCAAAGGCAACAGGGAGATGCTTTAAAAACATCTGTCAACAAACCGTCAGAAAATAAATAAACCAAATAAGTTAACAAAAAGGAACATTTATAATAGAAAATAAATAGATAAATAAAAAAAGTTCTAGTTACTTTAATACATTGAAGGTAAAGAGGTAAGCGCGCTGTACGTTACATTTCAGCACAGCGTGGCAGTACTGTACTTTCTTTAGTTCTGGTGGGAGATGCAGCTCTTGCGCGGCACCGAGCCCATCCTGTAACTGTGGGTGGTCCAGATGGAGTCATAGTCAGAGTCCTCCGACAGGTCGGAGGTCAGTTCGGGCCGGGACACGCTGCTACGGCGGCCCGGCGAGTCCACGCAGGACTGGTCCACGTCAGCCAGCACGTGGTTGTGCATCAGGTCGGTGCCCTGCCAGGCTGGTTTCCGAGGCGGGGCCACGTTAGCGAGGTGGCGGGGAGGGAAATGGTAGGAAGGAACACACACACACACACACGTGACGGTGCGAGGGGGGGGGGGGGTATGCGACAAACGATGTAAGAAATGGAAAATCATAAAAATCAATGAGAGGTTGTGGAGATGGAGGAAATCAAGAGGAGTGTGGAGAAAAATACGGCGACGGATGAGGACAAAAACAAAATAATGAAAACAAAACAAAAAAGAAGAAACTCAAGGGAAACCCGAGCGACGAGTGAGGAGTGGAGGAGAGACAGAAGAGAAGATACTGTTAGAAAGATCGGTTCAGAACAGCAGCGTTAAAGAGAGACACTCAGCACAAACTACGGTCGCTAAGAGGTCGCTAAGCTCCAGGTTGAACCGACTGCCTTGGGCGTATAAACACGTATCGGTAACACGGAGCTGGTTCTTACTGGAGTTGAGAGTCTGGCGGGTTTTGGCGCTGGTGCAGTACGCCTCGATGACCTTCAGGATCTGGGCGTCTTCCTCCAGAGCCGCGGTGCCTGAAACAGGAGAGGAAACGCTACACTGAGCCTACAAACTCCATATGAGCGAAGCAATAAAAACAAGAACACCTTTTAAGGAAACTAATTACAATTTTAGCCCCATTCTGATGAGTTAAAGAGTAATTTTGTTTCATTCATGTCAAAACATTTATAAATACATTTGTGTTGATGACACCCAATTTAAGACACATTTTCCAGTCACCAATGATGCAAAATCCTAAATCTGCAAAGTTATCCTTAATTTGTCATTCGGCAATCCAAAGCCAAACCTCAATTGACCCTCCGAAAGGCCTCAAACCAGGCAAACAACACAGTAAAGAACTGTTCCATGGTGGCTGAAATACTCCAGTATTGTTCAAAAATTGTTGTCTGGCTCTGAAAATTACACTTTTAAAAAAAATCTTGTTTCACATTGGAACTATCAGCTTCTCTTATTGTACTATTATCAATTTTGTCCCACACTTCATGTGTCATCAGTCGGTGTCATGATCCCGTGAAACGTACTCTTTCTCAGGGCAAACTCCTCTTCGGACTGTTTCCTCTCAGGCTTGCGTTTGGGAAGGAGTTTCTTCACACTCTTCGGACTTTTACTAAGATCCTGCGTACGAGGAGCACAAAGAAGGAGAGTTGAATTAAATATATTGTTAAAAATACACATCGTTCAAGCTGTGCACAAATAAACGCGTCCTCCTTCACCTCTTTGTAGCAGAGCGCTGCTGAGGGCCGGAGCGGCGGCGCCGGCCGCAGGCAGCTCAGGCTCCAGGGCTTGGGGGTGTTGGGCGGTTCCAGGGGCCCCCACATCATGGTGCTGTGGGACGTGCCGTGGGAGGAAGGGTGGGGCAGCGTGTGGTAGGTGGGCGCCACCGTCATGGCCCGCCCCTCGGCGTGTCGGGACGGGGTGAGCGGGTGAGACGGAAGCTGAAGGGGGGGAAGAGAACCAGTCGTCACTGACCAAGCCTGCCGCTCTGAGCTGATCCGTCACCGACGCACATAAACCAGCCGCTCGTTATATACGGTGCGGCGGCGAGTTTTGGCCTTAAACGACCATCAAAATGCAAAGCGGCCACTTGAATGCAAAGTCATTCCGAGAACAAATGTCGAGTAATATGCATTTGCATACCGTTCATTATACGCAATTGTGTCAAAAACCCCTTCATGAGGGGGCTATACAGTCAACCGGGATGATTGCACGACATTATGTGAGCCAACCTCCCGCTATAATGATTTTCTGGGTCAGGGTCTGCCAGAAAGCAACTTATTTGCATCCATTGTTCGCTTAGTGCTGAAAAAAAAGAAGCTGTTCAGCATGTGGGAACGTAATCATGCGTTTCTGACCGTGTGGCAGGGAACAGTGAGCGGTTTGTGGCTGGGCGCGGCGGCGGCCGTGTGTTTGATCTGTCGGCTCAGGTGCTCCACCCAGTCCTGCAGGTCCTGCTGGTTGGTGCACGCCACCTGGAGGCGGTCGAACATGGTGCCTGCGAGGACACGGACAGACGGGTTGGACGCGGCGCTTGTCAATAAAGCAAGCGAGCAAGAGTGTCGAGAGATGCTCACCGATGAGTTCGAATGAGTTTTTATGGGCTTCACAGTCTTCGAGTTTGGTCACGATCATGCCGGTGAGAGGCAGTTTACCCTGCAGACAGACAGAGAAAATACTACTTCAGAGATGTCAAAAATACTACATTTTTTTAGAAACGTTTGAATCAACAACTCAGAATAAGTTGTAAAAAAGTGACACAAAGCCACACCAATTCCTATGACTGATTACTGACCTGGAATATGAATCCACTCATCCTGGGGCTGGCAGACAGCATGAGGAGGACGTGAGGAAAGAGCATGAGGTAACGCTCGTTCTTCTCCTGACGACAGAGAGTAAAAGCGTCAGAAAAAGGCTGCGTTTCACTGATTCCTGCATTAAAACTCTCTTATAGTGAACGCGACAAACAATCCAGGTGAGCATTCGTTTCCTTTTCTCAGAAGATACTTTAGAAAATTGACACGGTAGCTTAGAAAATATCGGCAAAATGTGTCAAGTCATCAGACTTGAGGCTTCAGAGTTCAGTGTCTTCACACTCACTCACAGAATAAACAATGTGTAGCTGTTGATGTTTTTCCTCCTGATCATTTCACAAACTGTCGTAAATTGACATTGAATCAAGTCTTCCTGAGACACGTGGCGCCGTTACCTCCGACACGTGACTCTGGACGAGGACCTGGCTCATGAAGATGACCGAGCCCAGAGTCTTGATGTCGTCTCCCTCCCACAGACGGATGGACTCGGTGAGGATCTGCAGCTCCAGCTCCTTCCGCTTCCGCACCTCCTGGCACTGCGCCTGGCGCGGAGGGAGCACACAGCTGCTTCAGGACCTGCCAATAACTCATCACGTCTTCGTGCACTCCACTGGCTCCACCCACAAGGGGAGGAAGAGCGATCACCTTACCGAGAGGTTCTTGAACGTGGCCATGCACTTCTGAATGTCCGGCCTGTCGGGATGATTCTCCTGAGAGGACAAACAAACACGGCGCTCGTCAAACACGGCGCTTTCCGCGCAGGTTGACGTTCCGTCAGACGCGTGCGCACCAAACACAGACCTCCATGTGTCTCTCCAGCTCCTTGAGCAGAGTGGGATATTTATCCAGTCTCATGAAGGGTTTACTGAGGCCGGTGGTCAGCGTGAGGATCCCGGGAGTGACTGCGCCCCGCCCCTCCATGAACTCCCCCAACACTTCACTGCGAGAGGACGACAGGAGACAAGAGACGGACAGTGGGGTGAAACAATCCTTCACCATATATTCAGTGACCTTGACCTGACACAACAGAATTCAAGCTGACTCCTTTGAAACTCGAGGTTCTCACGAATAGTCAGGAAAGAAAGCAGCACCGGCCATAAACCACAGTGAGCACGCTGCCCCCTGCAGGCCAGTGTGCTCTGCACCATATCGCTAACCTGACTTGCAAATCCCCCATAATGGTGAATGTTTTCAGGGGTAAAATTGAGGAGATTCTGGGTGAAAAACACAGTGTGCTTCGTGATCGAGGTGAAGCTTTTCAGCGTCCCTCCATCACAACTCATCTCTGGCACCGCTGCTGCCGGACGAGGCCGAGCCAAGTCTGTGTGGGTGGACTTTGCAGAGGATCACAATGGGTCCTTCAACATCACAACTGTGTAGTAAGCAGGTGTTTACTCCAGGAGGTCCTGACACACTGCATCATGATCCAGTGAGGGATCTTTCAAGCTGCCAACCTTCAGTCTTTGCACAGATTTATAGAAATCTCTTTCAACTACAAGAACAAGCGAGGGTGTTTGCAAACAGCGCACCACCACAACTGTTCTGGCATCACGTCTGCAACACAAAGACCACCTTCTTTCCCCACGCGAATAGTTGCACTCGAGGAATGCAGGTTGTAAATGAGATTAGAGCAGCAGCTGTGCACATACCTGTGTTGTGTGAGCACATTGACGGCAGAGGGATGGTTGGAGCAGTAGCCAACGTAGAGAGCCTTCATCTGTGGCATGAGGTTCAGGAAGAAGTTGCCCACTCTCTGCTGACTCTCTGGAAGTCTGAAGACAATTTAAAAAGATAAGTGAAAAAATTGTGCCATATTAACATATTCATCCATAGATATGTCTGTGCATGAACAGATATATCGCGAAAACAAGAGAAACACTTTATTTGCAGTGTTTGGTCGATTTCCTCGCAGTACACGCGGCCCAACACAAGAGGGCGCTCCAATTATTACGAAACAGGGAAGAGGTCCCTGCGCTCATTATGAAACAGTGAGAATGCTGCTGCAGTGTTGCTGCGTGTGTGCGGGAGGAGACTAACTTGGTGCACTCCTCCAACGACTGAACGAGCATCTGCTGGAATGTGCTGATCTCCTCCAGATTCCCCAGAATCAGAGCGACGTCCGAGCAGCTCAGTCTGCGGGGCGAACGGGTCATTACCACGGCGAAAAAACGTCGAGCACATGAAGAATAAAAGCTGATAATCATGACCGTACGTGACCTACTTGTCAATGTGTTGGAGGGGTCGAAGGTAGCTCATCAGGAGGGTCTGAAGATCTTTTGAATATTCAGTTTCTGTTTCTAAAATGTTCTGTAACACCTGCAGTAAGGACGACAAAAGGTTTCAGTTTGGCAGTCCCGAGAAATGTACATGATAAAAAAAGGCTTCGATAACAGCCGGCGTATTTTCCTCCATACCAGGTTGTAATACGTCTTGCTGATTGCAGAGGTGTCGAAGCCTTTCGGTGGGCTCTTGAGTGTTCCAGACTTGGGGGACACTTGTTTGTCTGCGTTCAGAGAGGAAACAGATGGATGAGAGCACATCTGGCTGCTTCAGTCAACAAACCCTCAGTCAATTTATTTCCACAAGACTCTATATGGACTTTTTCCTTCAACATGAATGCCTATCTTTTCTTAATAATACAATGAATCACATTGTGAATAAATCCTGAGATTATAATCCCTGAAAAATAGAGATAATACACAAAAAAACATCTTAATTCACGATACCAAAGTGTCAATATGGTGATGAAGTTACAAAAAAAGTAAGTGAGGAAGCAAGTAAGTCAATCAAGGAACTAAAAGATAGAAAATGAAGAGCAAATTAAGACTAAGATTGAAGTAAAAATGATGACAAATAAAGTTTAACTGCAATTCCCACTGACAACGTCTCATATTTCAGTGTCTAAGAACCAGGAAGTCACCGGTTCACCTACCGGAGCCTTTGACCTCGCGCACATAGTTGCTCGGAAACCAGCCAGTCCTGCCGTTGAGCGTCCCCTCCCACCAGCCGCCCTCCTCCTGACGCGTCACGCCGATGATGTCCCCCTTGGAGAAGGTGAGCTCATCCTCGTTGGTTTGCTGGAAGTTGAAGCGCGCCCTGACCAGCAGCTGCTGTCCACTGTTCTCGGACATGTCCTGACGGAGGCGGAGGAGCAAGTGAGACAGACCGCAGTGACGTGCATCACGTCTGACTCATTTCACTTCTTCGCACGCCGCCTGTCCTCCTCAGCACTTCAATACATTGGAGGGAACGACTTAAACAACTGTTGTTCTGTACCTTGTTTCTAATTGCGGTTTCGTTGTGATAAGAGATTGTTAATCTGAGTTGATGAGGCAAAGAGAAGCTGAACATTCGTGAGATGCTTTATCTGACGTGCAAATATTAAAACTTGCAAAACTCCGTGTGATTTACATTTGCAAATTAGCCACCATCTCTCTCTCAGAGTCCAAAAAGAGCCGGTACGAATTCTGCTGCTGTATAACTCAAGAGAGCAGATATTGACGCATCCTCCACCGCTGATATTCTCACAATAAATAGAGAAACTGTTGTTAATATATCATAATAATGGTCAGCCTCCAGGTTAATGCCGCCTATCATGTCGTTTCCTGCTCGAATCCATCAATCTGCGTGCTGAGCTGAGCTGTAATTAAGAAAAATGACTGAAAACCACCACATGTTGGCGTGCAGCCTTCAGCAATCACTGTAATTTACTGGCACCAAAACCTGGAAACAGTTATTAGGCACAATAAAACAATCAATTCGCTGATTTGATGTAATACCTGCTTCTGGTTGTTTATCAAACGGGGGGATAACAGCATCCACTGCCTCGATTAACACCTGGTTTGAGTCAAATCCTAAATTTCAGGCGGTGTTTTTGTGTGTGTGTATTAATCTATGTGGTTCACACAGACTGCGTGCATGCTGAGCTGTGCCGGTGCGAGTTTTGGCCTTACCAGACTGCGAAACTGGTTCTGCAGCAGCTTGGAGGTTCGGCCCAGCGACGCCTGAGAGGACAGAGACTCGAAGGACTTGATGCGGTGAGCCGAAGAGTGCCGGGCGCACACCGAATCGCTGCCCACGCCGATATCTGAGCACAGAGAGTGGAGAATATAAATACACCAGACCTGGTGCCTCTGAAGTCACCGGCACCCACACACTCACGTCAGCGTGTATTTCATAAAAAAAAACACCCCAAACCCGCATGCATCATGATGCTCGCACGTATTTATACTGACCTGCTGTCACTTTGTTCAGCGCCACCAGACTGCTCAGCACCTTGGAGAAGTTGAGGCCCAGCAGCAGGTCACTGGCCTCAAACGGCTGCGGGAGAGAGAGCCAACAGATCGTAAGCGGCACCGCCAGAGAGCCATCGACGGACGCATTTCCTTATTAGAGCCGATGGCTAATTCCAGCGCAGCAGAACTGTGTCGCGGTGCCAGCGTGGAGGGTGGGGGGATCGATAACTCTTGTCATCTCCGACAGAAGTAATGGGGGGAAAACACACCAGCTCAGCAAACACGGATAGATCTGCTGTGGCTCAAAACAAACACTGGCCGCGCTCTCCTTCGGCGCTCCAGGATTACAAACGGTCAGCGGGAGAAGATCGTCGTCTTCCTCTATTAAAACATCATCAATAATCTTCTTTGCTGCATCAAACTACTTCAGAGCCAATCTTCTCTGACAGTGACGGCAGAGAAGAGCCTGGACCAAAGGCCAGTTCATCCCAGGACGAACACGAGAGAGACAAACAATTGCATGCATCGTGCAGGGAATCAGTTCCTCTGGGCAGGAAATGGACAAAAAATTCCCAAACAAATCAAGCAGCAAGAGAAACGAGCATCAAACAAGCAGAAAAAAATGGAGTGAGGAGGAAAATTCAGGCTTGACTAGTCCAAAATGAGCACGGACACCTGAAAGGAAGTCCTCCATCCCTGAATTTACTTTGTAGAAGGTGGGAATGTGAAACAGTTCAATTCAGCTTCATTTCTATAAGCTGGTGACACGAGATTGCAACACATGCAGGAAAGGCTTTGCCGGAAGTTCATATCTAAAGCGCTTTAACCGATGAAACGATGCAGCTGAAAATTCAAGCAGGTTTTTAAGACTCTTCTTGGAAAACCTTCTCGAAAAAGAAGCCTGCCAACAGGAGGAAACGCCGATGGTGGAGGAAGCACCAAATAGAGACGAAACACGACAAATAAGTTTTCTCATGCGTTGAACAACAACAAAAGGATCAACAAAAACAGAAGAACAAAGAAATTATGCAGATAGAACTGATCTCGGGTGGTTGCTCGCTGAAATAACTGAAGTACAGAAACCTGGAAACGCCATCTTACCAAAGTACTTGTTTTCTTTAGCTGAATATAAATGGAGAAGAATTTCCACACTATCAATGGTCGAACGACGGCAGCGTTTTTCCACTGACTGCAGGGAAACCGTTCGGCCCGCCGTCGCCGTCCCAGCGACTGTACATGGCGGTGACGCGCCGCCTCCTCTTTTCTCGAGTAACGGCTTCGAGTGACTCGTTACTCTCGCCTCAGTCACCCTGAGAGCGAGTGGCTGCGAGATACGAGCCTCTTTCATCTTCCGCCCCGATTGCGGATTTGTCCTCTGGGGGGAAATGTGAATGACTGCCTTTGAGAGCGCTTCAGAAACAGTGCCAGTGTGTGTGTGTGTGCGTGTGAGTCAACGCCACTCGGCCTTGGTGAGCATTCAGGTGGAAGCGCCCTTCTCCTCGCACACCCACCAGGATTTACAGCGCGAGCCCACATTCGGCGTCTCACGCCTAACTTTTCTCGCCCGCCTGCCCGCCGCAGCGCCAGCTCCTCCTCTGTCCTGAAGTCACATTAACACATGACGAACGGCGCGTATTAAAGATTCATGCGCGAGGGGGTAATGAGCATGACTAACGCCACAAGCGCCAACTTGTCCGACGGGCCCCGGCTTCACAGGCAGGTAATGATCCCTGAGAGCAGGTTGAGACAATAGGCGCAACACCCCTCTGTGACTCAACATGCTACAACTGTGCTACAAATTACTCCGGCACTGCTGTGAGCGAGTAAATGAGCGGGCGCCTGCATGGGGTATCACAACAAGCATGTGTACTACACACAGTAGAATATAAAGGAGAACAAATAGAACACTTGCTGCACATGTTTTATTCAGAGCAGTGTTGTGAAAACCAACGTAGATTCACGCCAACGCTGGGTAAAAGGCAGGAGACGTCCTGCGCCGTCCACAAACCTGATGACTCAAATGCAGCACGCATAAAGCGCAGAGTTAATGGAGCATTGTGCGCCTGAATTTAGGCCTCAAATGCAATTTCATTCAACAGAATTACCCCAATTTCCCAAAAAACAAAACAAACAATGGCCCCAAACAGACAGCGCAGGCAGTCAGGCGGTTTTGTGTGCGGCTAAACAGTCGGATCTTAGTCCCTCGCCAAGTTGGGTCACCTGACCACGCTGCAGCTGGTCATGTGTTTCAGTTCCCGAAGACAAAAAGCCCCCTGAGACGGGCGCGAAGCGAAACCCCCCCCCACAGCCTGACGACAGCTTCGCAGATCTAATTCACTCCATCAGGCCGGGGGTACAAAAATTCAAGCCTCACTCAGCTGACGGATAAAAGCGTTTGCAACCATCAGCATTCGCAATGATGCAATAGAGTTGTTTTCATAGCCGCAGGGCAGTGAGCAGCTATTTCCTCAACTTAAGTTTATGGGTCAACTATTAATTCTATATATACACACGCGAAGAGAAATGTTTCTTCAAGCTTGAGTTCATGTCACAGCATAATTTGACTTAAAAAAATCACCCGGTGGATTAGGATTAAGACTAAGATGAAGATCGGAGTTGCAGATGACTTCTCTGAGGCTCAGGATGTAGAAATAACTGGTGATGTGTTGCTGCTTTGGATGTCTGGAGTTTAATTACTTCGCTTATATTTTCGAGCAGCAGAATCTCTGATGTGTCAACTTGCTGCTCCCACACAAAAGGCTGGAATCACTACAGATATATTCCCCATTTCATCAAGAGGCAATTGAACGCCCCACGAGTTAATGAGCAAACTGCTCTCCTTTAGGTTTGAGAAATTAAGCGACCAATTTATTGGCATTTTTCCCCCCTGGTTTAATTTGTGATATTGCTATTCGGCTTCACACATTACTGCTGACAGATGGACCTGTAATTAATCTCAGGATAGATGTGGTGTCGTGTTGCTATCCCAGCGGGACCTGAGGGGTCATGGGAATTGGGAGCGGCGATGATCACTTCCTGTGGTCAAAGCCATCAGAGGTCAAAGGTCAGCAACCGCAGCTGGCCGCGTGTCAGGCTCAGTCTGCAGGATATGCTGAATCAGATCAAAACAAACAGATCTGCACGGTATTCTCGTTACACGCGGGGAAAGAGTACAACGGAAATGTGGCTGTATCAAGAAAAAAAAAGGTCAATCCGAAGTGAAGGACGCAGCCGTCCCGACTGCGTCTGACATGCAGACGGCCTCTGCTGTAATCTGCAGCTCTGGCTACCTGGGGTCAGCGCCAGCAGCGCTCAGAGAGCTGGAGAAGATCCACCGTCGCTCCACAGATGGCGAGCAGCGCCGCTGCCATGTCCCAAATGACTGTAATCCCGCTCTGGCCGGTTCACCCAAATAAAAGATCACTCTTTTGCATGCGAGGAACCGACATCATTGTACAAGCGCCGACCTTATCCTGCAGTCAGCTGGTGGCACCAGCGCGGGGACGACACGGAGAGGAGACGAGACCGTGCAACGAAACTGCAGACGACTGCAGCGGCGGCGTTGTTGTTGTCGCAACCTGTCCGTGTTGTCAGCCAAAACAAACGGAGACCTTTTCCAATCCAATTACAAATGCAGGTCTTCTGCTGCGCCGGTGTTGTGACTGCTAAGTGGCACGTTTCACACGCTGGATACGACAGAGCGCCGTGTCACCCTCGGCTCCACCTCAGCTCCACCTCTCTGCTGGCTGGCTGGCTGGAGTCTCTGCAGGGGGAAGCAGAGCTGGGGGAACACTGGCTCGCATTGTCAGGCCGGGGCGGTTCAATGACCCCTCTATGCACTGTCCAACGCTCGGCCATGAACAACACTCTGTCCTTAATGCTCTCTTGGCTGTGGTGCTATTCCCAACAACCAGAAGCAGTTAGATCTCTAAAAACTGAGGTTCTGACTCAGCTAATACACGTAGAGCCTGATAATTATCAAGTAGTAACAATCAAATCAGGACAAAGCGAGTTTATGTAAGAGTTGTGTGGCTGCAATGGGTCCAAGGTAATATATCAGTGAGAGGAGGAGGAGGAGAGGGGGTCACAATAAGAGCCACGCATGAGCCCGAGGACAAAAGCTCTGCGATGGTGAAGAAGCGGAAAAACACCGTCCAGGCGCCTCCAAACGCGGAGCCCCCGGACGGGACCCGGCTCGGCGCTAAACGTCGGCTCAGGCTGCGGAGATCTCCCCCAAGAAAGAGTCGCGAACGGCAGCGGCCAGGCGCGACTCTCCCGGCCGAGCGATGGGTGATTGTTCTCGGCTGCTCGCTCACTCCTCCCGCCCCTCTGTCAGGGGGGGCTCGTCCTTCCACTCCGCGGACGCATTGTCTAGAATGCCCCCCCCCCTTCCCTCCCCAGAACCTGCAAACTGCACGTCTTTCTTCAAGCAACAACGCATCCAAACGACGGCGCTTACCTCGACTCGGAACGATGAGCAGCCCCTCAGAAACTCCTTTATGTTGCTCAAACACTCGCCGTCGTTCTTCGGGTCCTGGTAAATCTGCACAGACGGAAACGCTGGTTAGGAATAAAAAAAAAGAAAAAACCCACTTCCACTTCCCGCTGCCGCGCCGCCGTTCCCCGCTCCGACGCAGCCGCGGCGACTTTCGTGGCAGTGAGAAAAACACAGAATCAACGACGCTTCGCCTTCGACGCACGAACCTACGGCGCGGATTGTGGGCCTGACGCTCCGGGAGGCTGAACTCGGAGCCCGCAGCGGGGAAGTGGAAGAAGCTGCGGGATTGGGTCAAAGGGAAATGACGTTACCAAGCAGGGATCCCCGCTGTGGATGGCCAGGGCCTGGAGGTGCGCTGCTGTAGCGCAAGTAACCTCCACAAAAACTGGGTTAATAAGCTTAATTATCGGTGGTGGCGCGTTTAGAGGGATCTGCATTCATTTCTTTATAGTAGAAGAATCGTGATCAGTGATATCCATCGATTGAAAGAGAATGGAGTCAATAGCGGGTCATGAATAATCGTGATGCTCAATGTACAGTAAGTGAAGAAAGCAGCTGAAGCAAATCTTCAAATCAATAACTGCTTGATCATCAAAATGCTTAAAAGTAATTTCTGGTCTTTGGGACCAATTAAGTTTAAATAACTCAGCTAATGAGGTCAAATTGTCTTGCATTTTTGCACCCTTTTGACACAATCTTCAGAGGTTATTTCAGTCTTTTAATTTGCAAGGTCAGCCCAATCTCACTTAAACATCCTGATTAATCTGAGTTAAAATATCAACAAATTAAAAGGAAACAGTCGATTAATCCCATGAGTTAAGGCGTCAAAGTTGTGTCTTGTAAGTTGTAGCTGGCTGAGCTTATAAAAGGACCCAAATGTGATGAAAACTTGTCATTTGATAGTTTTCCAACAATAATATATGAATGTTTTGTCAAAATGTTGCTTCTGTAGCAGAAACAGAAAGGCCAGCAAAAGAAAAAACCTTTTCAACTTTTCAGATTCTCCACAAACATCCACATTGCCGTTATGTATTCTGACTAAATCGTGTTGTTGCTCGCACACATCCAGCGCCGTCAACATATCAAGTCACTGATAACAACAAGCTCTCTCCAGTGATTAGACGCAGATGAATAATGCATGTGGAAATAAGGTTGTATATGCATCCATATCGTAGCCTCGCATCTCCATAACGCTGGCAGGGGGAAGCGGTGCAGCTGAGGCGAGCAGGGAGCCTCTCGCCTCGATGGGACACCGCCACCACTGACATCAGACAGCTAACATCTGGTCCAGATGCCACCATGGGAAGAAAGTGGGCGAGTTTTGGCCCAGAAGCTCGTTAACATAAATTGTGGTTATAATAGGAGCAACAGTGAAAGGAGAAAGAGAAGTGGCATTAGAAGCGGTGTAAGCAGCTGCTAATGTGAATTAATGGGGTTGAGTTTAATACGTGACATGTCTATAAGGCTAAATCAGTGTTGAGATGTGCACAAGTTAAAGTGGGCTAATTTAAACAGTACCTTCATTGCATATTCATCCAGTTTATGTAATCTAACCCAAAAAGATACATTGGAGCCCTTTTATTCTGGAAAACCAATGCAGATGTCTCTCCCAACCCAAATTACACCCTTTTCAAGTCATAAGTAATGAATAATGAATATGATTATTATTCTTATTATTACGAGCAGTGATTCACTGAAACTCATCAGTTCTCATATTGTTCTGGGACCTTTCCTGTCGCTGTGAGGGCTGACCTCTAACCAGCGGATATCTGCTTTTACCATTTCAAAGTAAGATGATTATACATTTAAAATGCTGCACACACGTAAGCCATATGTTGGCAAGCTTCGAGCTGCAGTATATTTGTGGATATTTATCACTGTGAGGGTTTCATATTCCTGCAAAACAGTCACTTAAACCGTGACAGTGTCCAAGTTTTGTGGAAATCGTCTTAGTAATTTCATAATAAAACACATGTAATCCGCTATGTACGTAACAGCTGCAAGCTGATTTAGCCACACTGGGTTTTAATCATCAGTCGGATGAATTAATCTCTCACTTCCTGTTTGAAACCCACTTAAAGGTACAGGTCGAAGATCCAAGGCGGCTGATGTTTTCCTCCATCAGATGCTCCCCCCCTGGATGCAGAGCCTGAGCATCATCTGGTTTGGTCATAAGAACCACTGTGGTGATCAAATTGTGGGGAGAAAATGGAAGAAGCTGTTCGCCATTTCACAGGTGAATCCTCGGTGTTGTGAGGAGGTGCGGCGAGCCCGGAGCGGAGAAGCGTCTCTCCAGGAAGCGTCGCCCGCCTCCTTTAGGTGGCTTCTTTTTTTAATACTGACTGATAACACACACACACACACACACACACACACACACACACACACACACACACACACACACACACACACACACACA
>JASSRZ010000023.1:15013743-15027653 GCA_032164315.1 Malacoctenus gilli | reverse complement strand
CCCAGAATGAGAGTTGCCTGTGAGGTTAATAAAAATGTGCCATCTTTGGAGCATATTTCAGTGAGTGACTGAAAGGAGAAGCCTCACAGCAGAATAATTTGCCGTTTAGGGAATTACCAACAAAATCCACTTTGCATTCAGCCCCAAGTCAACGTCGCACTATATCATGTTTCTGGTTGAAAACTGCAGTGCAGGAACTACAAATTGGTGCAGCGTGGCCAGCACACACAACCCCACTGTATCATCACAATGTCACACTTCTGGGTGTGTTTGGTAACTTAGTATGCAGCCAAACAAGCTGCGTATCCGTGTACCCATCATTTCTCTTATCTTGGTGTCGATCAGACACAGTAACAGTTATGTAGAAAATGTAAAATGAGTCCTTTTGGAGCTCAGGAGCTCCTGATTGCGCACACGCACACACACACACACGCACGCACACAGGCGTTGCACACTCAAACTCCTCACACATCAGAACTGATAAGACATGACCTTTTCCGGAGCTCGCCGGCTGTGTGACCAGCCAGGCGAGCGTCTTCCTCTCTTCTACCGAGTGATTGATACACACAAATACACGTGTTTTATCTGCATCACGGACAATAACCCCGGTGCCTCCACAGCGTGACGCAGCCGCAGGAATCAGATTATGCTGAGAAAGTGAACGAGGCCCTTTTTCTCGACGGCCTCCGCCAGGTCTGGTCGGTCCGAGTGCGACTGCAGGGCAGCGCGATCACAGATCTTTATCGGGACAGGAGCAAAGAGAGAGTTCCGCGGATGCAGCGCTTCCCTTTCGCTGCTGGTTTGCTTCTCGAGTACTGAGAGAAGAGAGGAGAGAGGGGAGGGTCGTGGCAGTAGCTTCGCCCCCCACATCCTGTACAGGCATGGTGGTACAGCGGTTTGTACTGCGGCTTCACAGTGACAGGAGAGGAGTTTGTATATGAGGTTTCCTCCTGAATTCCTTTTGTATTAAGTTAAATCTTGTTTTCTATTGATGTAAAAGTTGATGTGTATGTCTGCTGGTATCAGATCCAGACCCTAAATCGCACAGAAGAAGGGTGGATAGATAAATACTTTCAATTTAAACACCACAGATACTCAACACGTCTTTTTGTCTGTGAAAGCATTTAGAGAGAAATACAACAAAACTTTGTCTTGTCTCTGCAGCAAGTTAAGAGGAAAGCTTATTTACTAAACCAGTCCCTTCATAGTTGACGTGTTTCCCTCTGAGTTTTTAGCATTTTGCTTTGGAGAAAGCAACAAACAAACCCTCCACATTCACTGCACGTTGCCTCGGTCTTGTGATTGAAGCTGTTACACTGGAAACTCAATCTTACGTGTTGCTCGTCGAGCCACCTGACACCTCTCCGGCTCCTCTCCCCCGGGTCAAACACACAAATGTTGTGATGCGCTTCCTCCTGTTGCCGTTTCCCTGCTCCCACACCATGGAGGATGGAGGTGCAGTCATGCCTTTGTCGTCTCCTTCAATGCACAATCAGTTGTTTTTGATTCATTCAAAAGAATTGGATCGGTTCACGTGCGAAAGAAGCAAGCCGCCGCTGCTGCCTGCACCTGTTCGTGCAGACAGGCAACCAACGGCAGTGCTGATGAGTTGCGGTTTCTAAATTTCGAGGCTCTGACTAATTACAGTAACTTCAAGAACGCCTCTTTGCTCCTTCAGCCTCGGCTCACCTGCAGCCACACGAAACCACGTTCACTTTGTGCGAGCGAGGCTCACGCTCACTGTGGTTCTCGCTGCAAATGGGAGAGACACGTTTGTCCAAAATGAGACGGAAATGAAGAAAGTTTAGGCGATTGTTGGGACGTTGTGTTTTATGTTTCGTACCACTTGCGTTTCACAGGACATGACTCAGTCCTGGCCGTCCCAGCAAGCCTTAGGGGGGGACCAGGCACAGCGAATCCTCTACAACTCCAAGGTGTGTTTGTGTGCGTGCGTGCGTGCGTGCGTGCGTGCGTGCGTGCGTGCGTGCGTGCGTGCGTGCGTGCGTGCGTGCGTGTGTGGGTGGGTGTGGGTCTGTGTGGGTGTGTTTCAGTGGTGAGACGAACAGTTTGAACTAATGTGTTGTTAAAAAATGTGATTGCACAAAGTACTTTTTTCTCAAAAACTACTCAAATATCATATGTATTTACATGGTAAACTTCAAAATCATAGTGAACTTATCAAGTATTGTGTTATTGATGAAACTTGCTTGTAAATTAACTAATACTGCAGTATTTAATCATTGTTTCTTCCTGATTTGAGATAAAACAATTTTGTCATTTTTCCCTTAGTTGCAAAGTGGTTTTTTGAAGCTACATGTTCAATTTTTTGAAAAATGTTGTATTCGTAGTGTTGATACTACACTCGAAAAAGATCAGAAAGTATGTTTGATAAACAGTCTTTCTTTGTTGGTGTGTTCATGTTCAAGTACTTCACAGTTTCTCACTTTTCTGTCTCTTCAAGGATCCAAAACAGGCGACTCCACAACAAAGACAAAGTACGTGTTCCTGATTTATTTTCGGTCCGATACAATCTGTGTGACGACTCAATGAGGTTCCCCGTTAACTTACGGCTCCGTCACCTCCGTCAGGTCGGGGAGATGTTCAGCTGCGGCCCACCCGTCGCCCCCACGTAGCCCCTCACAAATCGTGAGTAGCCCACGAAGAAATGTGATCCCCCCCCCCCGAAAGGTCGGCGGAGCCGAAGTGCTGCTGTGGCACGCATGCAGGCAATAAAACACGTCACGCACACTGAGAGATGGCTTCTTCTCAGCAACTCCTCGGAAATACGCCGTGGACTTCATCTTCTGAAGCGACACGAGGCGAAAAGCTTGAGTGGGGGTGGGGGGGGGGGGGGATTGAGGAATATAGACATCCAGGGTCAGTCAGATAGCAGCGTTTCGGGGATAAGGTCGGTGCAAAGGTCACGTAACATTCCTGAAAGCTGTCAGCAGAGAGCGATGGGCTCCTGTTTGTTAACAGTTTACATCCTCCTTTAATGTGAAGCACATGTCCAACAGTGGGCGAGCCGGCTGCATGGGGCACCTTATCTGGCAGCCATTCTTATGTAACTCAGCAGTTTCTCCTGCTGGCGGTTTTTGTCAGTGTAGAAAACGTTCTTGTTTTTCATTTTTTAAGACATTTTTAAAATATTTTGCATAAGTTTTATGGGTTGTAGTCATGCCATTAACAAACCTTTTTGCAGGTTTTAGAGACTTTTAGAGACATTCAGGGTTTTTTTTTGCAAATTTTACATCAATTTTTAAACACTTTTAGCAAATTTTAAGAGTGAACTGAGGTAATATACAGCCTACTTGTCAGTCCTTGTTTGACACCATCAAAAGCTGTGAGCAAGCTTCCAGATGATCATGATATTTCTCAAAATATTGTATTAAAATCAATGAAAATCAACTGGAAACTGGAAGTACAAGTAACTACTCGGTCGTGAGTTAGCGAGCTGTGGCTCTGGGGGCACGTGTGGCTCTTCAGCTGCTTTTAAGTTGCTCCCTGCAGCTTTATTTATGCTTTAATTTGTTTTTACGCAACAAAACCTTTCGAAAACAACTCCTATTTTGCAGTTTAACAATGTGGCAATTAAAAATATTTCACTATCTTTTCACATCTTATTGTGTCGCCAAAAATCCCCCCCAAAAACCATTTCTTGTAAATTATTAATTCACAACTAAAATCTCTGGTTAAACTGCATGTTTGCTGGGTGAGAGAAATGAGTAAACAACAAAAAATGTCCGAAGTGCCAAAACAGCCATAAAAAGCTTTTGTCTCCAATGTGAAAGTTAAATATTTTAACATGTAATTATGGGACAAGGCTGAAATCATCGTATCAGATGAAGAGTTGATGCGAATCGCCACCAGTTTTGTGGTTAAAGTCTGAAATGTGACGTATCCAGATGTTGCCATGTCGTGACCGCGTCTCCCCACAGGATGCTGGCCGACGACCTGAAGCTGAGCAGCGATGAAGACGAGGCTCACAGGGTGGGTGAAGCTCTCCTTTTCCGCGCCGCCCGCAGTCGTTCTGATCTGGGCTTGCTGGTAATTAGATGCTCTCGTGCTCGCCGAAGAGAAGGCAGGCAGACGGCGGGAGAGACTGTGGAGGGACTTGGGGAGGGAGGAGGAAAGTGCAAAGGAAAGCAAAACAGAGAGTGTTATTGGAGCGTTCGCCGGCTCCTGCTGAGGGATGCCTGTTTTTCGCGGGGTTTAATGATGTGCTCACACACCCATATGTTAGGTATGTGGAGACAATCAGCCCGCTGAGGTAATGCGCCGAGTGCAGCACACAGGCTGTTTCTTCTTGCTTCTGCAGCGGTTACTAAGAACCTGTTTTGTGTACTTTTAGGTCAGTCATGAGTCAGCTTCCTGGGACAGACACAGGTATGTTGTGCGCTCACAGTTTTGTCAGTTTGAATATCATCTCGGGCTTTGGTCGCCGCCCGTTTTGTACACGGACGTAGGTTAAAACGGCGTGAAGCGAGACGGCACTAGGTCTGCCTGCTTACGTGCTCCACTCAGCGGTGGACCTTCACTGACCCCCCTCTCTGATGTTTGTGTGCGTGTTGACGGACAGCCTGTCAGCACAGCGAGCGCACACACATGGCAGGCGGGTGAGACATTCCAGCTCCGACTCCTCCGGCTCAGACTCCTCCGCCGAGTCCGGCAGCAGCAGCCTCCATTCCCGGAGCCCCAGCCGGAGTCCAGAAGTTCACCCAGATCCTGCGCTGCCTGCCAACTCTCAGGCTCAACCGCAGTGCAACAACAAGGAGGTACCGCGCTCTCCAGGCCGCCGTCTCGCCGCCGTCTCACCGTCCTTTTTCCTCGCCTCTGTTCCTGTGCCTTTGGGTGAATTCTCTTCGGGGAGTGGTGGCCTCTGTTGACGGCAGGTGTGGGGAGGGACGGAGGAATGAGGAATGCCTGTGAGGTGCGGGTGCGGGGTGAGGGGGGAGAGAGAGGATTGGGGGTCGCAGAGTGGAGGAAGCTTCGTGGCTCGCTGTCATGTCAACAGGCTGCATCTTTAAGAGGAAAAGCCCCGAGGAGGTGGAGGCCACTTAGACCGGAGGTCATGTTGACACCAACAACTCGAGTTACCTTTTAAAAACAACCGTGCACGGGAGAATGTGGAGCACTTGTGTTTTATTGTTCCTATTAAACACCGAAGGGATCAGGTACGGTGGTCTTTGGGAGGTGTGGGGGCATTGTGGGGGTTGGTTGGAGACCAGAGCTATACGGGCAACCGAGGGGAAACCTGCTCCGTTTTTATGAATGGACGGCCCTGTACACCATAGCGGCCTGTGTTACTGAACATGCGCTACATTGGGCCCCTATAGAGAGGAAAGGGGGGGGCGGCGGCATGTGTTTATGGGGGGTGTACAACATGTGTTTTTCATTTACGTGGACTGTTTGAGTGTCTCCCTAGGAAAAGATGGGGGTTGGAGCCGTGGAAGCAGAAAGTCCGGCGTTCCAGGTAGTGGGAGAAAAAAGGGAGGGACCGAAAAGAAAGAGGGAGGGCAGAGACGGCACAAGAGATGCAGTGTCTCCTCTGGAAAGAGGGCGAGTGATGAGGGGAGGGGGAGGAGGAGAGGTGAGGTGGGGGGGGGGGGTCTGTTTGACTTGAGGAGTGGAGGTTTAATTTAGCTCCCGGGGAGCTACGACAGAAAAAGGGAACGCGCAGGGAGAGAAGTTCGCCCTCGAGCCGTGAGTACTGGCGTCAGTCGTTACAGTCGAAAGAAAAACTCCTGCTTTCTGGCGTATTTCTGGATTACCGGGCCGGTTGAGTACACATTAGGTGAGTCATTTGCCGTAATTGGTGGAGGGTTGTGCTGCTGTAAGCATCCCTGTAGCTGTGTGACTTTGAGGCGAGGAAGCTTGTCAAGGAGGTAATGAGGTCAAATTGATTTTTGAACTTTTTTCGACATGACTCACAGGTTTGTCATCTTCTGACAGCAGCTGAGCCAGACAGAAACCTGTTAAATTTAGCCAACAGAGTTACTTTTTCTACACTTTCGATTGTTTCTTCTTACAATAACTCAAAATGTATCCTCAGCTTTCACCATCAACACTTCAACTCTATGTAACAACGTGTACGAAGGAGTAATTTACAGAGGTACTTTTACTGTACATCACTGGGACTGAAACATGAACCCTTCTCAGTCGGAGTCACAGTCTCACTCTAAATGTTTTCTGGATACCTACTGAAGCAGGTATCCAGAAATACGACTTGTAGAAACACTTGCAAGCAAGAATGTTTTCCTAGAAATAACATATTGTGGCAGGCTTGAATTAAACGACAGCTCTGATCAGTCACAGCTCAACCAAAAAGGATCACCCGTGCTGTTTTCCGTGATTTTTGCTCCTGGTTTTGTCGGCTTTCCAAAAAATCTGCGATACAGGTTGAACTCCGACTCTAATCACTGTCTCTCCAAATAAGCGTTCGGCAGCGGTTCTGTGCTGCCTGGTGTGCATGCTTTTTTTGGCAGATCGAAACATTTCTCCAGAGCGGAAAAGTTGCTGGAATTTTTTGATTGATTCATGTCGAACTTCAATATGGAACATTCTTTGTCAAGCGCTGTGATAAATATTCTTGTCCACCTACACCGTAAAACCAGACACGCTGAATCCACTCCAAGTACTGAAGGAAGTGAAGGTGTGCAACGCTGTGCAACGATGTACGAGTATGTGTAGTACTTCAGTAGCTTCCTCTCTCTCTCTTCAGCCCGAGCATCCTGCTGCTGCCCAGTGGCAGCTGGACAAATGGCTGAAGAAGTCTCGCAAAAAAGCTGGCAGCAGTGATCCCAATCCCCCCCGGAACAAGCCAGGACGCCCCCCGTCCCCGCAGCACCAGAGAGCCCCCTCGCCGGCGCGGTCCTGGGACAGCAATCAGGAGTACAGTCCCAGCCAAAGCCCCATTCCCAGCCCGCAGTTCAACTACAGCCACGACAGCCCCCTCCCCAGCCCCGGTTACAGCTTCTGCCCCAGCCCCAGCCCCTTCCCCAGCACTTGCCCCAGTCCCAGCCCGAGTCCCAGACACAGCCCCATCCCGAGCCCAGTCCCCAGTGTCTGCCCGAGTCCGTGTGGGACCCCAAGAGCCAGCCGCAGCCCCAGCCCTCTGCCCAAAGACCCTCCGAGAAGTCCGAGTCCGAGCTTACATCCTCCGTCGAGGATCGCCCACTATCCCGACATCCACAAACAAGCGAACTCTAATCTACCGACCAATTCCCACAGGACAAAAATCAAGCCATGGGTCGCCTCGTTGCCTCGCATAGCTGCAAGCAGCAAGCCTACAAGTAGTCTGCATCCACAGCACAGACCCAAGAGCCGGCCTGTTCAGGACAAGGAGCAAAGTCAAAGGAAGTCCAGGGTCGCTGAGGCTTTAACCTCCGATCCCAACCGAAGCCGCAAGTCCAGACCCCGGCCAGACATTCGTCCCAAACAGGTGGCCGAAGCCCCCAAAGTTAAAAACACTTCGCACCTCGAGCGGCTCGAGAGCAGCAGGTCCAACCACAAGCTCCGGCCTCCGTTTCAGCCCAACTCGCAACACAGCCCAACGAGGGCGAAGAACGTCGTTCCCACTCATCGTGGAACCAACGCGACTGGTTCTCATCCTCTATCTACCTCCAAACCTGCGAGCAGCACTGGTACCAGCGCAAAACAGAGATCCAACTCTTGGGAGGCCACAGGCCCGCCCTCAGCGCACGTGAATAACGCGAAAACATCAAAGATAAAAACACAAACTAAGGAAAAAGAGTTGGATCGCAGGAGGGATCATCTGACCCACGCAGAGGGGAGAAAACAGGGGGGGAAGGAGGACAGGCACAGGGAAAAACATCAAGGGAAACAGGAGAGAAAGGAAGACAGGAGGCTGGCGGAGGAGCAGCTACTGAGACGCCCCTGGATCCAAAGTTCGACCGAGGAAGAGGAGGAGGAGGAAGAGGAGGACGACAGGGTGATAAACGCACTGAAGAAAACACAGGCAGCCAGAGAGGAAAACAGAGGGAAGAGGGAGAAGCACAACAGACACGAATGGCAAACAGCTCAGAGAGTTTCTTCTGCCAGCACTCAGCGCCAGCGCCTTCAAGACGACTCGCACCACCGGGAGAGGACAAAAAAGGGAGGGAGGAGTGAGGAGGACAGAGGAGGACAGCCGGACGAATCGCCCCCTCCTCGTTCCCCGTCCCCGCACAGGTCCTCCCCCTCGTCGTCCGCCTCTTCCTCTTCAGACTCCGACTCCGAATCCGAGTATCGGGCTCCCGTCGCGAAGGTCCCGGCTGACTCCACCTCTCACAGGAGACTCGTGACGAGAGGGCCCCAACCCCCTCGAAGACCTGACGCCAGCGGGCCGAAGGCGGCGGTACCCAGAGGACTCGGCTCGGGCGAGCCCGCCGAGGCGCCGCAAAGCGAGGGGAGGAAGAAGCTCTACACGCTGGTCCCGTTCGGGCGCGGGGAAAACGCCGCGCCCTCCGCCCAGCGGGGGCTGAGGAATCTGGTGGTGCACATCGACCTCTGCCTCCTCAAAAGGATCCCGGACAGCACCACCAGTTCCCCCGCCAAGAAAACTGCCTCGTCCTCCTCCACCCCTTCATCAAACAAGGACAAGCAAAGAGAGACAATGAAGCACCTCTACGTCCCCGAGACGCTAACGAAAGACACCAAAAGGAAGCGCAAGGTGAAACAAAAAAAGCACACAAATGTTCCTTTTTTTAAGGAATCGTTTGTGTTTTCTTGTCCCTTAATCGAGCAGTGTGTTTGTGACCAGTTGGAGAATGGCGTGCCACAGAGAGAGAGCAAGAGAAGCCTTTCCTTTGCCAGTGACCACCAGGCCCACACCGAGTCTTCCACCCTTCCGGCTGAAAACTTGGTGATCGAGACCACGCACAACGGGTAGGCAACCAAGCGCGCGGCACGTCCTCCCTGGAGAGCATGCGCAGTTTTTACTTTTACCTCATTTCTATATTGCGCGACATTGCAACGCTGCAGCATGCGACTGTGTACTTGCAGGTACCTCGAGGAGTACTTAGACGATAAGAGGCCATTGTCCCCACTGTCTCCCTTGTCTCCCACGCCTCAGAGTGCCGAGGCACCAAAGTCTACCTCAAAAACAAAGACTGCAGAGGAGCCTCCCGTTCACAAGAACAGGGACAAAAACAAAGACTCTGCTGTGAAGGTAGGACGACGCCAAGCCAGCGGTGGTGCGCTTTCTTTCGCCTGGGAACTTTCCTGTTTATTGGACGTGTTTTTTTTCTCCATTTAGCCCAAAATGGAGGTGGACTCTGTGAAAGTGTCAAGACAGCAGCTTCATCCACCGTCTGAGTCCTGGGACCCTGCGGGACACAGGGGGACTGTGCCAAACCACAAAACGTGAGCAAACATACCTGATGGACGCGCCACTCAGCGCCCACTCCCACCTTTACACCAGGGAACAGCAGACACACAGACATTGTGACTGATGTTGGTTCACACGGCACTGACTCTTTGTGCGTTCTACTGTTTATCTTTTGCAGTTCTCACCATGCAGAGTACTACCTACATGAAGCGAAGCGGATGAAGCATCGTGCTGACGCCATGGTGAGCCTGTCATTGAACACGACCTGATGGCACAAACATTTCCAGAAAACTCATTTTATCACATCTGTGATTATATTCGAGGGTTGTTGTGCGGCCGCTGTGATTTTCTTGTGAACGCTTTGCAGCCTGCAGTTCTCAATTGATCCCTGTGATAATTGATATGCACTTTGGTACTGGTTAGAGTACGCAGCCTATTGATTTTCATGGGACATGAAGAGAAGTTTTCGTCCTAAAAACCATCTATAACATGGTTGAACTGAGGTGTGCTTGTGCGTGCGTGCGTGCGTGCCTGCATGCGTGCGTGCTTGCGTGTGATTTTCCAAGATGTATTTGAGAAAGTTGTGTTGGAGATTCATAACTGGGCTTTTTCAGGTTGTGAGAATTGATTGACAGATGGATGGATGGTTTGATGGTGAATGAATTGATGAATGGGTAATTAGGTATCGCTGCAATTACTTGTCCAGTTACCTGCTTTATAGACGAATGTATGTTGTCATGTTGATAATCTGGCCCTGAGTTTGTACCCCTGTGGGGCTTTTCTGTGTAGATTTGCATGTTTTCCCTGTTCGGGTCCCCAACCACAACTACTTCTGTCTCCTCCTCCAGGTGGACAAGCTGGGGAAAGCTGTGAACTACGTCGATGCTGCTCTCTCCTTCATGGAGTGTGGGAAAGCAATGGAGGAAGGCCCGCTGGAAGCCAAGTCTCCTTACACCATGTACTCAGAGACAGTGGAGCTCATCAGGTGAGTTCCTCACTCGCCGGCAACAACACCCATGCGGAACTTCGCATTTGGAGCTGCATCTCCACTGCTCACTGACTTGTGTTTTCAGGTACGCAATGAGGCTAAAGAGCCACTCCGGTCCCGGGGCGAGACAGGAGGACAAACAACTGGCGGTGCTGTGGTACGTGTGTCATCTCCTCTGTTTACACCACATCTGTCGTCCCCGGGAGCGACCTGCGTTTTCAGGAAGACTCCGCGGTCGGTCCGGCTCTCATTGGCTTGTGTGTCGACAGTTTCCGGTGCCTTGCCCTCCTCTACTGGCAGATGTTTCGCTTGAAGAAGGAGCACGCACTGAAGTACTCCAAAGTGCTGCTCGACTACTTTAAGGTCGGACCGACTTCACTCCACCGTTTGTTTTCATCTTCCTGTTGAAAATGTGAGGATCGCTTACAGAGCTTTGTTATTGCAGAGTTCTCCAAAAGTGCCTACAACACCACCCTGCTGGAGTGACTCTGGGAAGTAGGTGGATCAAAACATTATATTCACAATATATTCCACATCCAAGAGCCTCACCAGTAGGTACACATCTTGTTAGTACCAGGAGAGACTCCATGTCACCCTGAGAACTGTCCTGAGGTTCAGTAAGATTTGATTTTGGGAAAATCCAATTAATCAGCAGTTTCTAGAATATTCAGACCAAGCTGACTGATCAGCAGGTCGTATCTACCGTATTCTTACCACCTCTTGTGTGATTTGCTGATCAGTTAGATTCACCAGTTCAGGGCTTTTGTTCTGAGCGGACCTCCTGTTGTGATTCCACCCGCAGGGGACCCGGAGGACCCCCTGTCCCTCTGTCGCCCAACGCCAAACACCTTGGCCGGGGTTCACACGGGGGCAGCAGCGCTGCATCCCTCATAAGCATTCCCCAGCGTATCCACCAGATGGCAGCAAATCACTTGAACATTACCAACAGTGTCTTGTACAGCTACGAGTACTGGGAGGTGGCAGACAACCTCGCAAAGGAGAATAAAGGTACTGCAGACATAAGCTTTCAAAATGGAAAGAAACCAATCGAGGCTGTTGTTTTTTATACATTATTTTATACACTTCTTCATTTCAGAGTTCTTCAACTACTTGAATACTTTGTCCGGGCCGCTGACTCTTCACAGCAGCATTGCTCACACTGTTCAGTACACCAGACAGGCTCTTCAGTGGATACGTATTAGTGCCAAACTCAACTGATGTGGAGAGGATTTACCTTTGACCGCCGGACCTCAAGGCCTCACTTACTGTGGACAAAACTCCGGATCTCTATGCAGCTATCGGGACAGCACTGACGCCCCTCTGCAGGGGTGGGAAGATGAGGCTGGCTGAAGGGGCCTCGTGTGTGCCCCCCCCCCTCCTTCCTGTATGCTGGAACGCATGTGGCTTCGTACTGCCCTCCGAAGGAGCAACCTCACAGAGTTGCCTCAACGTACTTTCTTCCTCGTTGTTGGATTATTCAGAAGACTTGTGTGAGCCGTGGATTACTGACGTCTTAGAAACCGTTTGCCAAATCGTCCTCGGATCTCGGAGGACTCACGGGGGCCCCGCTCGATTCTTTGGAACGACTCACCGTGCAGATTTTTTACTCTGTGGCCAAAAGAAGATGAAGATGCTCGAGAAAGCCTGGTTCCACACACACCCCACATTCACCCTGTTGGGGGGGGGGAAATATCTGCGCCGTTTTCTAACAAAGCTTGACTCTTGAAGTATCAAATATTTCCAGTTGTGTGTTTATACTGTGCAATATTTGATGGAATTTTTTAGCGAAAAATGCAAGTGAATAAAATGTTGGTGAGCTTGGCTGCCGATGTTCAAGGTCCCTCCGATGAAGAGTGAGTTTTTGTGCGCGTTTCGAATGTGACGAGTCACTGCATGACAACTCGAACTGGAGAATTTTCATCAATACGTTTGATGTTTTAATATTCATCAGGAATACAACGATACATTTGGGTGACTTTAATGCCTGCGGGGTCACAAGAACCACTGGGTTTGTTATCCAGCAGAATTGTCCTCTTCACTACTAAGTCTTTTTTTCTGCTTCACATTTTTTACACAAACTCACAATTATTTGAATTACAAGTAAGCTATGACCCAGAGGCCACATCTCAGTGATTATGCAAATAGTGGAGTCAGACCAGAAAGCAACAGTTCCCTCTCTTTCACTCCTCTGGCTGAAGAAAGCCCTCACTGTCTTCTGCTGCTTTGAGCTCGTAGGTATAACTGATAAACTTGCAGATGAGTGTAGGTATACAGTGGGGATATTCTTTGATATTGTGACTTTTGCATAATTTGCAGTAATTATTTATGAAGGTAGATGCCCCAGATACACTCGTTTGTCAGCGCTGGTGAGTCTCCTGAGCACCTCGCTGACTTTTTAAATCCCATTATATGGATCGTGGCTTTGATCGTTCATTCGTTCGTATGTTGTTTCGTTCAAAGGAAGATGCTTTTGTTGAGTGTTTCTCATCATCTCTGACACACAACAACACGTGTACGTTTCTCCCATGTGGAAAGAAAGACTTTGACCAACACTGATTCCTGTAATAGTAGCAGCCAGAAACATGGTTGCTGCTGTTGCACACCGCGAGCGTTTTCTCTGGAATATCACGACCAGACTTGGTAATGATACAAGTTGTTTTCTACTTGAAAGGACGAAAGCCGTGAACTGATATATGCCCCCGCAACACCAGCAACTACAAAAACACACTGACACAAATACACACAAGCGCGCATACACAGACACACACCCACATATCCAGCGTGTGAGTGACTGTGTGAGAGTAAGGCTCATTAGCCGGTGCAGTTGTGCAGCTGAGATGTCTCTCTTGCTCTTGCTCTTCCTCTCTGACGCACTCACACATCACTGTCTCCACGTCTCTCCATCACTGCAGCCGCTTCCTGCTGCTGCACCAGCACAGATGTAGGCGCGCATGAAGCTTCAGCATCCCAAGTCTGGTACCATAGCAACAGCGATCAACCAATCGGGGACTCCTCGGGACACGACGAGCCTTGGGTCAATAGCATCCTGGCCTCGGCGCAATTACGCGGTCTGGTGCAAACTAAACCAAAGCCAGAAAAGATGTTTATTCTTATCTTTCATTTCCTGACCTACTTTTCTCTTATTTTTATATTTTAACTAACGCAAATGTGGACGTGTGAAACCGGATGCAGACTGCGTATATTTTCAACGCATCCACTGCTGTTTATCTGGGAATACTAAAAGATCACGTGCGTAAATCTGACAAGCAAAGAGGTCCTGCACATATCTGATAGCGGGTCGTTACCACCACGAAATAAGGATGTTTTACCAGCGTTATCATGACTGACGATTACATATATACGTATAGGATCGCTGCTGTTACGGTGTCAGAGCGGAACACCACGTTTAAATCCGCGTTGTGACGCGGCTGGATCGTTCGTGCTGCACGTTCCTCTGCGTCACGGTCGTTGTGAGACGGCGGACCGGGCATCTGAGGACAACCAAGCCCAGGGCCAGACAGTACACACACACACACACACACACACACACACACACACACACACACACACACACACACACACACACACACACAC
>JASSRZ010000023.1:14991485-15009602 GCA_032164315.1 Malacoctenus gilli | reverse complement strand
ATGCAGGGCGGCTACATGGCCGCCAAGGTGTCCAAGCTCGACGAGCAGTACTTACTGGACGCCCCTCGAGAGAAGCAGCGGGAAGGTTCGTCCTCCAACATCTTCAACGGAGTGGCTATTTTTGTCAACGGATACACAGGTACTGCCCGGCTCGCTGATTTGCTTGATCCACTGTCGTTTGTCTGGTTCCTCTGCCCTCCTCCCACCACGCTTTCCCTCCGTCAGTCTTTCGGAGCGAGTGTGAGGTGCTGCATGAAAATGGAAATGTTCTCCAGTAACGTCCCAGAGGAGAACCAGAAGAACAACAAGCTTCCTGCGAGCTGTTTTCCTTCAGCAATTCAAGCAGCGCTTTCTCCTAAACTTGTAACCCCAAGACATATTCCATCTTCATGTGTAATTTCAAATGCAGATTACATCGAGTTGCAATGCTGTTAAGACAAAAGGAAGCTTATAACGTTGAGAGTGAGACATTCTTTTCTTTCACTTGAGTTTGCTTGTTTGTATTTGATTACTCCTCAGTGCAAACCGCTGTTATCCTGCTGCCCACTCGTCTAAACTTGACAGAAGTTATTGATTACAGATGTACTTTAAATCTTCTGTCTTGTGGTTGTTACAGCTCTTTAGATGCTGTTAATTTTGCTGCATTTAATTGTTCAGAGTCAGGAGAATGTCTGTATTAAACCTGTAGATACTTTTTATCCTTAAAAATACAACAACTTGCTCTTAATCTGGTCTGTAAAACAGCACAGCTGCTGAGTAATCATTGGGCAGGCGAATGTTTATTGTCACATCACTGGTTTGTTTGTGTTTGCTGTCGCGCTTTTTTAAAAGTCACCGTAAAAATTAGACAGGAAATAAATAGATTCAAAGGGAGTTCATTTGACACACCGGCCACATTTGATGTGTATCAAATGATATCAGCCGTACATGCGGCGGCTTAATAATGCCGGCAGAAGGTGTCGAGGTACGGTCGCTCGTGCGGCTGTGATAAAATGGCTGCTGCGATTCACAATGATGCTGCAAGATAAGCCTCTGCCTCATCCCGGTGTTTCCACATCTCTCAGCCTCTCATTACGCCGTCTACATATGCATAACTCCCCGTTAAAGCACACATAATCTCCTTTTCTCTGCTGGTACGACTGTGGTTTGATATTATTTGTTTGTGTTTTGTTGCATTTTGCAGATCCTGCTGCTGATGAACTGCGCAAGCTGATGATGCTGCACGGCGGTCAGTACCACACATACTTCTCGCGCTCTAAGACCACTCACATCATCGCCACCAACCTGCCCAACAGCAAGATCAAGGAGCTCAAAGGGGAAAAGATCATCAGGCCGGAGTGGATCACCGAAAGGTGTGTTGACTGCTGAGTGACAGTTTCGCCACTCCCTGTCTTGTTGTTCACGTTCATTTAAAAAAAGACCCCCCTCGTTTTGTCACCTCCTTAACGCAGTATCAAGGCCGGCCGCCTCCTGCCCCACCTGCAGTACCAGCTGTATGCTAAACACAAAGGGCCGCTCTTCCCTGGCATCGCTCTGCGGCAGGGCCCAGAAACCGCGGGGCCGAGCCCCGAGCCAAACGTCCATCAAAACCTTCATCTGCCGCCACGCGGCATTTGGCCGTTTGACCGCGAGCAGTCCTCGACCAGCTGCCTGAACAACTCCATCCCTGTGCCCGGCCACAGTCGACCTCAGTCCGTCCAGCACAGCTCTGCGGCGGCTCGCTTCGTCCGGCCCTCGCCGAGTCATTCAGCAACCAGTCACCTCATTACGGACCCCAGGCACAGAAGCCCCCTGCACCCACTGTCCAACCCCAGCTACACAAAGCACCCACACAAGTCTTCGCACTCTGCTTCCCCCCAGGAAGTGGACCTAAAAGTGTAAGTGACAAAAGATGCTTTGTGGAGGAGCTTCCTCATCATTTATTCAGAATTTGTAAGTTTACAAATACTCAGTTGAGTCGGGTCATTTCTGGTTAAATAGAAACAGTTGCTCCTCCTCTCTTTTCCTCACAGAAACGGATCACTGCAGACCTCCTTGGATATGAAGAGCCATTCAAAAAGGAATGAAATACAAGAGTGTGGCAAAGAAGACGCTTGCCTCGCAGGGGTATTAAAGGCAGCGAAAGAAGGTCCGATGACCAATGGACACTCTCACCTTGTAAATGGTGCCTTAAAGCCGGAGGATCGACCCCCTGTCAGCGAGCGGCCCCCTGCTCACCGGGACCCGCCTGAGCGCAGAGTCAAACCTCCACCGCAGCTGCAAACTAAGCCGGATCCATACGAGTTCCCCCACAGCCCACCAAAGCAATCCGACCCGTCCCCTGCGTTCCTGGAGCCATCTCACCCACGAGCAGAGAATGAGTCGAGACCTAAATCACCTCAGTCCATCGACCATGTGGCTGCTAAAGCCGCGGAAAGCCAACTTGCACCCAAACAACCTCAACCACCTGTTCAGGTTGACGTGATCTCTGAAAAGAGTCATTTCTCCCCCACATCTCTCGCACATTCCCCTGTCCGTTTGAATGGAAGTCACCATAATGCCTTTTCGCCCGACCCTGCCTCCCTCCACACAAACAACATCCCAGCCAAACCTCATTCTCCCAACGACAAGTCAATATCGTCGTCCTCATCAATGCCGTCCTCCAAGTCGCCGGCGAAGCTGCTGGAACAGACGGGCGGTCTGATCTCGGAGTTCTACTCGCACTCGCGTTTGCATCAGATCTCCACGTGGAGGACGGGCTTCTCCGAGTATGTCAACGAGCTGAACAGCAAGAGAAAGGTCGCGGGGAGCGCCTGCTTTCCTGGAAGAGACAAGCTGAGGAAGTCTGCGCTGCAGAGATCCGCAGACAGTCGAGGTAGGAAAAGTCAATAAGACGGGCAGGGGGGGCGGGGCGGTTGCTTTTACGAGCTGTTGTAAAAGATTGTCTGCTGTGCAACAAAATTTGGTTCAATGACTTCATACAAGTGTTGGGGACTCCCCTGGTTGAGGCTGAAGAGCTGCATGTCGTAGACCCCCGACCAATCAGGGGCACCTTCCTCTTCAATATCTTGTTTTGCTGCACTCAGGAGATGGTTCACAGCAATGCATTTGTTTTCTGTAGTTTGGAAAAGTGTCTGTTTTTTGATATGGATCTGTTTGTTTCAGGCACATCAGCACCAGTCAGTGTTAAATCTTGTATTCTCCATGTGGACATGGACTGTTTCTTTGTGTCTGTGGGAATCAGACATCGACCAGAACTTAAAGGCAAGACGGTGTTTGCTTTTCATGCTTGTAACATAAGATCTATTGTTCACTAAGTCCAGAAAAATAAAACAAAAATGTGTGTTTACCACAGGGAAGCCTGTCGCTGTGACCAGTAACCGCGGCCAGGCCAGAGTCCCTCTCAGACCTGGGGCCAACCCTCAGGTAGAGATGCAGTATTACCAGAGGAAATACATGCATCCTCCCCCAGGTGAGACGATCAACTCCAGCTGCTTTGCCTGGTCCGTCTGTAACTCACACCTAACTCAGTGCTCCTCTTCTCGATGCACCTGTCAGACCCGGCTGAGGACGAGCTACACACGACTCCCTCACAGGAGAGTCCGCCGAGCCTCCATGCTAATGGGGTGGACCAGGACACGAGTGCTCTGTCCATGGCGGAGATTGCGTCCTGCAGTTATGAAGCCAGGTGGGATTTGAACGCAGAGCATCGCTGTGTTGATCTTGTCCAAACAGGAATGTGAGAGTATTTTCTTGGTCTCGCAGGCAGGCGGGTGTGAGGAACGGTATGTTTTTTGGCAAAGCGAAGCAGTTGTGCCCCTCGTTGCAGTCTGTTCCTTATGACTTTGAGGCCTACAAAGAGGTGGCTCTCACCATGTATGAGACGCTGGCTGGGTAAGAACAGTCTGGTTAAAATCTGTCCCTTTTCTCCTCCCTTTTACTTCTGAAGTCTCACATCTTTGTTGTCTCCTTGCAGTTACACCCACGACATCGAGGCTCTCAGCTGTGACGAAGTGTTGATTGACGGCTCCGCCGTCCTCGCCGAGGTCGGCGTCGGCCCTGAAGATCTGGCCGAAGCGATCAGAGCGGACATCAAGGAGAAAACGGGTTGCTGTGCTTCAGTGGGCATGGGTAAGTTTGTGCGCGCTTCAAACTGGAAAACAGATCAAGACAGAGTCTCATCTCGCGCGTTTGAGCTGATCAAAGTGATGCGTTCAGGCTCCAACATCCTCCTGGCTCGGCTGGCGACCCGTAAGGCCAAGCCAAACGGGCAGTTCTTACTGAAGTCTGAGAAAGTGGATGATTTCATCAGGGAGCTGCCAGTGACCAGCTTGCCAGGTAGATATACAGCACCACCTGCTGGTGGGAACCAATCATTATTGGAATACCAGTATCGCATCAATCTAATGGTTTTGTTGTCACTTTTTCTCAGGCGTTGGACCCGTTATGGGCCGAAAGCTGGCGGCCATGGGCGTGAGGACGTGTGGAGACCTCCAGCAGGTGTCTCTGTCTCAGCTGCAGAAGAAGTTTGGACCTCGAACCGGACAGACCCTCTTCCGCTTCTGCAGAGGCCTCGACGATCGGCCGGTCCGCCATGAGAAGGAGCGGAAATCCGTCTCAGCTGAGATGAACTACAACATTCGCTTTAATGAGGTAACTGAGGCACCCATACTTCTTTCCACCATTATTTTTTTTTCGTTGTTTCTTTACTGATTTTCTTGACTGCTCCCTCCGGTGTTCACCAGGTCAAAGAGGCGGAGAGTTTCCTGACTAACTTGTCCATGGAGGTACAAAAGCGCTTGCAGGAAGCAGGCCTGCGGGGTCGCAGAGTGACCCTCAAAGTGATGGTACGCAAGGTTGGAGCCCCCGTGGAACCAGCCAAATATGGTGGACACGGGATATGTGATAACTTCGCCAAGTAAGACAGGGAGTCACTCGCGATCCTTCCAGTAGAAAAATCACGGTCGTCTTTCTGTTACTCATATTGATCCGAATCATTTCAGGACTGTGATGCTCGGTCAGTACACCGACGACGGTCAGGAGATCGCCGCTGCGGTCATCAAGCTTTTCCACGCCATGAAGCTGCAGGTGCAGGATTTGAGAGGAATCGGCATCCAGGTTCAGTGTCTGGAGGGAAATCAGTCGGTCCAGCGGGACTCCAAGGGCCAAACGCGCTCCATCAAGCAGATGTTGTTCAGTGCCAAACCCACAAACGGAGGTGTGTGTTACCTTCGTGTTGCACCTTGTTTCTGTTCGTAACCGCTCCGAGCTGTGAAGTCAACTCAGCCCTTGATTATTGTTATAGACGTTATGGACGTACATCGGGACAATACATCCACTCCAAACGGGCCGCCAGCCTGCTCCTCTCCGATTACTCTGTTGCTGGCCGACCCCGTCCCAGGGACCAGCAAAGAACAGCCGACGTTCAGGCAGACGCCCAAACATTCCCGGAAACGTCTCAACCTCAGTATTGAGGTCCCGTCGCCCTCTCAGGTAAAAGACCAGATGTTTCGTCTCCTCGATTTAAAACCCGAAGCCGGACTTGGGTTCAACAAACCTTTGTTTCTCTCACACAGGTGGATCTCTCTGTGTTGGAGGCTTTGCCTGCAGAGCTCAGAGAACAAGTGGAGCTGTCGTGGAAGAAGAGGGACGAGAGACCGAACAACTGCCACTCACCCGTCCCAAACGCCGCTCCAGCCTCCCCTCCCTGCCCCCCCCTCACCTCTGTCCCTGCGCTCTACACACCCCCTGTGGGAACGTTAGTGCTACAGATCCCAAACGAGCCAGGAAGCCCGGGAATATTACTGGAACTCCCCAACTTCTCACAAGTAAGAATGCAACTGTTTCTACAACGCAGTTTGGAGAGAAGTTGTGTCAGACTTTACATTTAGCTTTAGTTTCTCACTTTTCTTTCTTTATGAGTACAAGTGACGGAGTCAGCAGAGTAACTTCGATATTGAGATTTATCCAGTTCCATCCCAACCTCTCCTTTGTCTGATCGCAGGTGGATCCAGACGTGTTTGCTGCGCTTCCCAAAGAGCTTCAGGAAGAACTCAAGTCTGCCTACAGCCGCGTAACAAATATCCAACCTCAGGCAAAAGCAGGTAAGTCGAGAGGTGAATCGCTTTTCGTAGCTCCCCCGAAGAAGTTTTGTGATCTTGACGGATTTGGACAAAATTTGCAAGATGAATGAAGTTTGTTACAAAAAAAACAAGTGATTCGATTTTGGTGACCTCCTGTAGACCCCATGATCCAAATTTGATATTTTAAAAAAAATGTATTTCTTGTTAAAAGTGAAATGTTTGACCTCATGGTATTTCTTGCAGCGGAGCCGAAGAATGCGCTTCTGCAGCTCAAGCAGCCAGGAGTCGGGCTCGGCGTCGGTCGGGTGAAGCGGCGTTACAAGAGGAAAAACGCCATCAGTCCGGCGAAGAAAGGAGCTTCTCCCCTGAAGAGACACCACATCGCAAACAGCCCTGCCAAAAGCCTGCAGTCCCCCGCCAAATCACTGGAACTGGTTAATGCACTCAAGGCAAGTCTGTTCACATCTTTGTAAACAAAAAATGGGGAAAACAGACAAACTATATTGGTTTGTGACTCATTTAATCACTCTATCTGTTATCTCTTTGTTCCTGTCCAGACTGGAAGTGATCACTCAACAACGGCCTCCAACCAGATCCTCCCGGAGCCCCTCGCTAAACTGAGCCGCCGGCCGGCCCCCACTTTAGCCGGCGCCTGCGACCTGACGGAAATCAGAACGCTGATACGAGAATGGGTCACCACCATGTCAGGTACATGGCGACCATGAGACCTGCTGTTGCTCCTGCAGCTACAGATCTTATCTCTCAACATTGTCGTTTCAACATGGTCTTAAAACACGTTTACAAGGATAAATCCTTCTGTTAACATGCACAAAACTCCTTCGACAAGATGCAATTAATGTATCAGGGTACGAGAAAGAAGTAAACTCCCACTTCATTAAAGTCATAAAAACAGCATCATTTCAATCTTTTTCTCTCACTTTGTCAGACCCGATGGAGGAAGACATCCTGCAGGTGGTGAAATACTGCACAGAACTGATCGACGACAAAGACCTGGAGAAGCTGGATTTGGTTATGAAATATATGAAAAGGTCAGCTCGCCGCTGTTCGTCTTCTTTCCCCCCTTCATTCATTGACGCCTCCTCTTCTTAGGTTCTGCTGACTTATGTTTTTAACCCCGTGTTGCTTGCTGCTGGTGTGCCTGCAGGATCATGCAGCAGTCGGTGGAGTCGGTCTGGAGCATGGCCTACGACTTCATCCTCGACAACGTTCAGGTGATCTTGCAGCAGGTCTACGGTAGCACTCTGAAGACGTCATGAAGAGAGAAGAAGCACTATTTTTCCCAGTGTGTTGGGTTTTTTTTCTACACCACCACCTTTTTTTATTTTGCTACTTTGGAGAAAAAACTCAAATCAAGACATTGAAAAGACAATTTTCTTTCTACTTTGCTGTGACGACCCAGCAACCTGCCAGGAATTTTTGGCGGCATCCTGAGGGCGAGGCACAAATGACTACACATTTTTGAGAAAGCCTGAACAGTATTTGAATAAATTGTATATAATACACAATTTTTCTTGACTCTAAAATGGAAGAAAACGTTTAGAAAATCTCTGAAGCTCAGAACAATAACATTCGTAGCAGGTTTTTCCAAATGCATCTTTTTTTGACTCATTTTTCGATACAAGTGACAGATTTTCTTAAAGGATTTCTTCTGGGAAACAAATTTTTTTGCACATTGTTCGAGCGAGACTCGTGAGATGTAAAACGCATCGACCATCTGATACAGATGTTGGCTTACCCCAAGTGTTGACTGGGTGCAGGTGGTGCCAAAAAGTCAAAAAACGCATTATTATGCTTAAAAACAAAGTTGTTGTTGTTTTTCTTTTAAAAGTCTGTCTGTCTTGTAGCACTTTTTCCTAAAAATAAGACTCTTCTCGGAAAGGCGTTGGTATTTTTCGGGTCATGGTTTTATTTGGTGCTTCTCACCTCTCGCACTTATCTGTGAATTATGTACGGCTGCTGCCTGCAGTTGTGGTTTTATTCGTCTGTTACAAGAGGGGAAAAAAGTGCCAAAATCTGTTCTGTGTAAATAATGTTTTTCAATATCCTTGTTGAGAGTTTTACAAGAAAAAAAAAAAAGAGGAAGAGGAAATACCTCCGGTACTGTTTACCTGTAGTGGATTCTTAGTAACTGTCTTTAAATTGTAACTCTTCTGACTCTTCAATCATTTCTAATTGTTCCTCCATGAAAAATACAAATCTGGCCAAAGTATTTCATATAAGGTTAACTGTTGATTCTCGGTAGCGCTCTGATGTGGGAGGACATTGACACAGGGGTTATGGCAATCGATAAGTAGCCTATGCATCGCTGTTTTTCTGCTTTCACATGAGATGTCAACATGAAGCATCCACATCTTAAGTAAATCTACTTTTCTCTTATGTTTTCATTGGCATGGATATTGAAGTAGTACTGGATTTGCAAAGAAAAGGGTGGTGTGGTCCTTTGACGTGTGTGACCCGTCTGCTGTCGTTCGCACCCTGGAGATGTGTTTGCTTCGTGACTACATTACTGTGTTTCTATGAAGGTGACGGGTCGTAAGGAGTTACCCAGCAGATGCGGCTGGCTGGCTGGCTGGCTGGCTGGTTTGTGCTTTGGTCGTTTGAAACGTTGGTTGGAAAGGAGTGTCCCTTATATGCAAACCAAATCAATCCGTCATGTTTTCAAACCTGTTGAAATGAATGTAATTCAGAATGTGTGAGTCTGCGCTCACTTTCAAGAGGTTGCTTCTCTTCACTTGTCATATCTGGCCAGACGTTAAAAGTGGCCAGTCTTGTCTTCTATAAGCTGGCTTGTGCCTGAAGACCTCAAGCTGTGAACTTGTTTGTACGTTTTTTCTAAATCTTGGTAATAAATTGTAAACTCTGAAAGACATTTTGTGTCCGTCCTATATTGAGTTGTAGAAATCTGATCATCCAGCGATCCAAAAACATGACAAACTCGCGTCAAAGTGAAGGTTTGCGCTCTGCAGGTGCTTCCCATTGGGCTAGTCACCCTTTCCTGTGACGTCAAACGCAACTCAATACGTAACATCCAGGTCGTCCTTTTCGCGCATGAACTGAAGAATCGCCGCGTTCCTGACGTTGCACCAGGTAATCAGCTAGCGGCTTTTGGCGTCTGAATCACCTCGCTTCATTTGAAATGTTATGCATGAATAGCGCTTTGAACAGCGGACCGCCGTGACTGTTGGTATTCCCCATGTCAGTGCAGGCGCTAACTTACGTCAAAACCGCGCTGCTAACGTTAGCTGCTAACTAGAAAACGTCATCAGAACTGAAGTCTCGACTTTTCATTGTTCACTGATATTATTACATGTGATTCTGTCGTGTGATTTCGTGCTTGTTTTCTGTTGACTAACAAATAAAAGCATCGGTCAAATAAACAGTAGGGACTGTGTCGCGAGCCTACGTTACCGACATGCTAGGCTAAGGCGAGCTAGCAGCCGGTAGAAACTAGGCGTGCCCTGTGGTTGCCATGGCTTTGTCTCGCATGTCAGCAAGCGAACGATGCTTTTAAAGCTGTCAGCTTTCGCGTTTTCAAGTCTTGTTGATCTCATTATTAAACTTTATCTCACACTATTATCCCATAGTGTCAAATCATTTACAAAAATCTTCTGAAACATGTCGAATGTATTTAAACGTCTTGAGGTGATTGCGCACGATTTTACAGTCATGTTGATTTCAGCTGCTAGTTAACCCAATTAAACTGTGTTGTTGCCAACTTCTAGAGCCATAAAAACTCTGGCCAGACTACAAATATGTGACACAGTTACAACAGGGTGTCCAGTGTCCTTTTGTCTTGCCGTGTCTTGTGAATATCAGTGTTGTCCTGCATTGACAACATAGCAAAACTTATCTTAACTGTTTTGTTTGTGAGTTTAAAGTTCTCCGTCGCTGTCTGTTCTTGAAATTCTCCGTATTTCCAGGAAGGTTCACTCCAAACAGGCAAAGATGGCCAACCAGTCCATAGATATTATCACAAAGGTTCTCGAGCAGTCGGCAAAGCTGGTGGAGGAGCAGGTGGACGCACAGCTGAGCAAACTGAACGAACTGGATGAGGATGATTTGGAGAGGCTGAAGGAGAGGCGGTTAGAAGCACTCAAAAAGGCTCAGAAACAGAAGCAGGTACGTGAGAACCGTGATCCTGACACTGATTTTGAAGGAATGATATATCTTTGACACACAGACGTACAATATTTTAAAAAAGAGTACTTATGTACATGGTCGAGTGTTAAAAGAACATGTTTATCTTTATATTGAAGGAGTGGTTGTCCAAAGGCCACGGCGAGTACAGAGAAATCCCCAGTGAGAAAGACTTTTTTGGCGAGGTGAAGGACAGCAAGACTGTCGTCTGCCACTTCTACAGAAACTCAACTTTCAGGTACGTCTTTGACTGCTTTTAGTAACAAATCATCTTTGTGGTAAAATGTATCATAGTGTTCCGAGGTTTCATTCAAAATGCAATGTTTGTGGTTTATATAGTGACAACATATTCTTTTGCAACACTGATCTGATGTTGTTCTAAAGCTGAAATTGTGTTTCTCTTTCCAATCCTCCACATTCAGATGCAAGATCCTCGACAAACACTTGGCCATTCTGGCAAAGAAGCACGTTGAGACCAAATTCATCAAGCTGAATGCCGATAAAGCTCCGTTTCTGACAGAGAGGCTCCGTATCAAAGTTATTCCCACACTGGCTTTGCTCATAGACGGCAAAACAAAGGACTATGTGGTCGGATTCTCTGATCTTGGCAACACAGACGAGTTTTCCACAGAGATGCTTGAATGGAGGCTCGGCTGCGCAGATGTCATCAACTACAGGTGAGACATGGAGCACGCTCACACCTTTCACCTCGTAGGATCACACAAAAAAAACACACAGGATAACACTGTTTTTTTTCCCTTTCTATTCTAGTGGCAACCTGATGGAGCCCCCAACAATGACTCAGAGATCGGGCACAAAGTTCACAAAAGTGGAGAAGAAATCCATCAGAGGGCGAGCGTACGACTCGGACTCGGATTCCGGTGATGACTGAGAAGTTGTGGCTGCTGGCCTGTTTTCTCTCAGGGCTACCTCATTCGTGAAAGTCTTGTAGTCGGCCTGCTCTGATTTCCCGGTTTTCCCCTCGACGATGACTCTTCTAATTGTTTCTTTTCATACTTTAATTTACAAGATCTACACATTTATTTAATCGTATCAACTGAATCGGCTCCTTTTGGCATCATTAATAAACTTGTCTGCTGTGGATTCTTTTTTATTTCCATGATAATGATTTACTACATCAGCTGAGTAGCTCTTAGCTCCACCTATCTCAGAGTGTTGCCTTGATTTACAGGTGTGCTCATTTTTGTCATTAAATTTCATGTTTCTCTCTAATCTGATTGTTGAGTCATAACGAGAACCCTTGAGTCAAGTTGATGCTGCATGTGGATGCCAACACCATCTTTTTCATTATATGTTCCACTGACTTCTCCTTGTAGCAACAGTTTGAAGTAAATCGTGCAGACTTAATAAAAAGAAGAGTTCATGAAAATAGTGTTGGATTTCTTTTTCATTGCAGGTAGGAAAAAATGTGGTCGGTGTCAACATCTTGTCTTGATCATTTGCAAAACAGGCTCTCTATGGAACACACCAATATTTCAAACGACTTACTATTTATCATAAATTGTCTGAAATTTTATTTTCAGCATTCTCTCGGTGAGTTGCAATTCAAACAAAAACGGCACGTTTAATGACATTTATTGATGTGATTCCAGAGCTATGATTCGATGGCCTTGTTTTCTGCAGGTTTCAATAGTCGGCGTACAATGAGCTCCCCATTGCTGTTGATGTAGGTATCGGCCATATCCTCCTCAGCAGGGAGCCCAAAGGGAGTCTTTAGGGGCTGTATCCTGAAAAATGACAATTACACACGTCACTGTAGAGTGATTGGATATGGAAGTGGAAAAATGCAATTGCAAGAATCAATGCTTTGTGATTTACAAGTATTGTTTGATTTGATCATTTACTTCCAATACAGAAAGATTCATGGTTTCTGAGCTTTGATTAGATGTTGTAAAAACTTTACTGTTGTCAAAAACACTAAGGAAGGACGATTGTATTAACTTTTCATTAAGCATTTTTATAGTGATTATAGAAGTGCACTCTTACCTCACAAGATGTTTGACATGTTTCAGTTGATTATTCACTGCAGGTGTGTTTTTGTGGATTACAGGAACATGAGCCTGATGACAAGAAAAACAAGAAACATGAACAAAAACATCAAAATGAGACCTGGACAGTAAAAGCTCACTAAGTAACAGGTGGAATATACAAGACAGATCTATGTTGTGTTGGCATTACATTATACCTGTCAGAAAAAACACCAAATGTGTACATTTTAACTGACAAATCGCTTCACTTCCAAATCCAGAATGACTGCTCTGGTAGTCCAAAGCTTTACCTTCTGGAGGCCGAGAAATTTCACTATATTTTTCTCCCAGTACGGCCTCCGCAGCGCACTTTTGACCCGTGTCACGATGTGCAGTTTATGAGGCTGTTCTGGATCACCACCGTACTTCTCATGTTCCTTTGAGCGCTCAGCAAACAGCTGTGAGTAAAAGAAGACAAAAACTTTAAAATTTACAACAGAGCAAATTAACACAGGAACAGAAGCACATGAGGGAAACTTGGCACATTTGCTAGATTTTTACGTTTGATCTATATTTTGAAGAGTCCTACAAAATTCAACTGAGATGATCACAATGAAATAAAAGTTTGAGACGAGGACACGCACCTCTTTTGGGAGCCTTGATCTGGAAAACTTGCTTCGAGCTGACAACCACCAGACACATGGAGACAAACATGTGGCCGGAGTCGATGTCTGTAACATACATAAAGACAGAAATCAGACACAGTGCAAGACAGGGAAAGCTGAACAACATGTTCCAATAACTTGGGAGTGAATATTTTTTCAGTGTGTAGAATTCTCATGATGACATTGCTAAATATGTGCAATAATTATAAATAGTGCGATGTACCCACCTTGACGGATAAAAATCCTAAACCTCGACAGAGAGCTGACATGTTTTGTTTTCTAGCCACCGGCTTCCCCTCAGCTACCAACACTTAGCAGCATGGAGCCAAGGTTACAGCTCGAATAGCTGTAATACAGCACCTTGTGTGTCGCCTTGCGAAACGATATGAGAAATATCACGAAATAAAATTCATATACACTGAATTCAAGCGCAAAACCCGAGTTTTAACGCAACAAACAATCATAAACTCGATAATCACTCTCGTGTCAAACGAGCCGTCCTGCTACGACCGGAAACACATGGAGTTACATTGAAATGAGACCGTGTGAATGTGATCCGGAGACTATTTTTAAATTTTGAATGAAATAAAAATGGAAGAAACAATTATTTCACTTTTTTAATTCCATTAAAAAAAATCACATTTATTTTCATGTCTTTTACGCTCCTCGAATTTCAATTTTTTGTTTTCCCTCCTAACTTGTGTTTCTGCGGGGTTTATTTTCATGGCGCACTTGTGGAGGCTGCTGCTCAACTTCTGTCAGCGCTCTTCCTGGTACAAGCAAACAATGATACCTCCATCGTTTCACGTTCTTTCGTAAATTAAAGTAAAAGTAGACCAAATAATGACACAGAATCATGTGTCCGGGATGGAGGCGTCGGCCGTCTCGGTCCTGAAGCGCGCCGTGGAGCTGGACCAGAGCGGTCGCTTCCAGGAGTCCCTGGTCTGCTACCAGGAGGGCATCCAGCTGCTGATGGACGTCCTCAAAGGTCCCCCTAATAATTCACGTTACACCTGTGTACATGTGAGACCGCCTGAAAGACGACATCACACTGTTGTGTTTTCTCTCCCCGAGCAGCCGTTAAAGATGACTCGAAGAAGGCACACTACAGGGAGAAGATAAAGGGCTACATGGACCGAGCAGAGCAAATCAAAACGGTCGTGAACCAAATGAAAGAAGGTAAATTAAGAGAGTAACTCATCTGAATCAGAATGGTCCAATATATCAGCCAATGCCGTGAAATAACCTGCTCAGACTAGAGGCGAAACTACAGGGAGGGGCTTTGGTGGTCATGACCCTCAATGGCATCTTCTCTGCCACCCAAATTTTCAAGCTCAATTCGATAAAGGAATAAAAACATCAAATTTTCAATTGCCTTTTGAAAATACACCCTTTTTGTGTATATATTCATGCGTGTCAAATAATTTTCATAAAAGATGAGATGTCTTCAGACGGAGCTCTGAGAGTTTTATCTTTTTCACTTCAGTTGTGTCTTTTGTTGTGTTCCTTCCTGTCCTGACAGACGGGAAGTACCACGAACAGATACGAATACCAGAGGATGCCACTGGTTACAGCTACCAGGTGTTGTTCAAACCATACATCAGCACCACTCTCACAGAGGTCTGGGTGGAGGACCCGTACATACGACACACTCACCAAGTGAGAGAGTTGTTTTATTGAGTTTTTTATTGATTTCCCTTCTTTTTGTTTCATGCTGCGTCCGATGTCTCTTTCATTTGCCCCATTTTTCCATCACAGCTGTACAACTTCCTGAGATTCTGTGAGATGCTGTTAAAAGCCCCGTGCAAAGTGAAGAAGATCCACCTCCTGACGTCACAGGACGAGGTAGACGATGCCACTGACCAACAGTCACCCTGTGTGGTGAACACAAAACAGACAGTTCGTTCAGTTAGTCCTGTTGACTCACTACGTCTCCCACCGTCCAGCAGGCTGACAGCAGCCAGCAAACCAGCGCACTGACCGAGGTGAAGGAGAGCCTCCGAGCTCAGGGAGTGACCCTTGAACTGCAGTACTCCTCCACCATCCACGACAGGGAGATCAGGTACGACCACAGGTTGTTCTCGTGTAATGTTGCTTTACTATGACAGTTTTCGATTCTCTTTTGTTAGGTTTGAATGATGGGATGGCCATTCCTGCAAATTTCAGACTCCAGATCACTTTTCTGCGATGCTTTTCTTGTTTGTCAGTTCTGTTTGCTTTGTTTTGGTGGTAAACCACTTTTGCTTTGTACTCACAGGTTTGACAACGGCTGGATCATCAAAATTGGACGAGGGTTGGATTACTTTAAGAGACCTAAAGTGAGACTGCTTATCACAGCGATAATAATCTTCCTTCTTTTGCCGCTCCCCTCCTTTGTCTTACATCACTTGAACATCTGGATGTCCTGACGCTGACCTCAGCTCGTCTTTTTTTTTTTTCATCCCACAGGGCCGTTTTTCTCTCGGATATTGCGACTATGACCTCAGGCAGTGCCACGAGACCACCGTAGACATTTTCCACACCAAACACACAAAGAGCTTGTGAGACTTCATCGACCCGAAACAGAAATTATTTCCAAGTTGAAACTATTTGAGTCACTTTTCGCGCTGACAAAGTGCCAGTGAGTTTGCCTTAATATACAACTTTATTATACAACCACTGTTTGCTTTATGAATAACTGATATGTCTTAAAACTCAGATAATTGTATGAATAATTTGTTTGTATATCTGTACTCAACAAAAATGAGTAACTTTTAATACTCTTACTAAATAAATATTGTGCATGTTTCTATGCCATTCCCTTTTTATACGTCTATAATATCAATCGTCTTCTGTTACATCAGAATGTTTTCTAGAGTAGTTTGACAAATATCTTCCAGAAATTCTTCCCATGTGATTATATAATGGTTTTCACCCATTTTTCATCTACTTTAGCTCACTTACACTCTATAAGTCCAGTTTCTGGCACTTCGCTTGGTGCTGGACGCCACTCAGCTCACAGATTTAGTTGTTCGGTTCATGACTTGAACTCTTTGAGAAGGTTGAACTGAACCGGTGAGGCAAAAAATCTTTACCTGGATTCGCTCCATGTTCACAAAGCCTAAAAGTTGGCCTTCAAGTGATCTCTAATACAAAATTCCTCCTTCGGTTTGGTTGACGGCTGAACGGCTGAACCTGCGACCTTTTTTTAGTTTGGACCAAACAGGTTTTAAAGGTTTAACACTGTCAAAAGATAATCCTGCGAACAATGTGGTTTATACATTAACGTGACATTCTTGGCATACATTAAACACACACACAGATGTCTAGCTGTTAATGATTGAAAATAGAAGTTCAATCTACAAAGAAGGAAGAAAATGCAATTTTAGGAAGTTCACTGGAATCGCAATGTCAAAAGACAATATCAGAAGGGCACTCGGTAGAGCGCATACCTCCGCCAAGACTTGCACATATAAGGACTTTTGAATATTTATCATCATTCTTTTTCATTTAAGGAAATTTTACTGGAGTTTACCTACATAGCAACAGGATTAGGACACTGCTTGTTAGCAATCAGAGCCTTCTTTCCTCTCCACCTGTTTCCTTCCTGCTCAGCCTCGAACACGTGGGTCGATAGCCTAAAACGCGCCACAGTAAATGACATTTCGGATCACTGCATGACCGGATCACCACCAAAATTGAATTACTTTCTCCTTACACCACAACTCAGCCATCCTACTAATTTAATCCAAATCCATGAAGGACTTTTTAAATTATTCTGTTAACAGACAAACCAACCAACCAGTAAACAGCGGTGACATCATAGCCCTCTGAGCGAAGGTTATTAAGTAACGACAAAGTCATGCTGAGTATCTGTATGTTAGATTTAAGGAGTTTTGACATGTGGTTTATGTGCTTTAGTTATTTATTGTTATATTTCCCACTGCTAATTTTTGGGGGGGGAGAGAAACTGCTGAATGAATTGTGGCCATCATGAGTTCACACAGCGCGGTGATCGGATTATCTATCGGCCTTAATCTCGATATGCGGTCCTCATCTGGGCTCTGGGAGGAAGAAATTATAATCCAACAGGAAACCACATGAACCACATGGAGCCAGAAACTCCAGCAACCATCAGGGCCTCCGTTTTCCTGTGATGGAGGCTGCAGAGCAAGAAGCAGGCAGAGTTGTGCATACAGTACTTCATTCCCAGACGAGCCCGCAGCTGGAAGTTGCTATAATCATATTACCCATCGCTCTTTCAGGACACGATAAGCTCGCATGTGTATTGTCATTTATGTGTAGATTACTGACAACAAATCCATGAATTAGGGAATTAAAACCACATCCCAGACTCTTATGTCACAGCGGTCTGGTAACATGGTGCATGTGGTCCGTTGCATGTAATCCAGCTGTCACCGGCTGGATTTGTATTCGGGTGGAAGAGACGAGGATTTGGGGGATGAGGAGCCTCATCAGAGCCACTGCCCCGTCCAGACACACGACGGTGGACGCAGGCAGGTCTGCTCGCCAGCTCCTGCTTCCCTCCCTCATGCTGCCAGTAGCCCCGTGGCCTAGATAGTGCTTCCATGTCTGAACGCAATCCTGCGTGGAGGTGCAGCAGGTCAATGCACAGAGATTAGGACACAGAACATGAAATTATGGGCGATGCATCTTTCACTGCTGTCACTCAGACTTACTTTACATTGTTTGTAGCAGCTTTTAACTTTAATCGTGGAAAAGAATTAAACACCAGCTATTTGTGCATCTTCATAAATGACTATCAAAGTCAAATCAGAACATTTTTTGGAAAAAAAATAATTCAATTTTGTCACTTTTTGCACAAAAAAGTAGGTGAGGACACATCGCACTGCAATTCCAAGAAAGCTAAAAAAAAAACAAAACAACAACTTAGTGGACAGTTTTCCTTTACATTTTGATGTGACAAAAAATTTCCCCCACTCCCTTCTGTGTTTATGGGGGGGAGAGGGGAGGGGTTGGGGGAGGGGGGGGGGGCTCCTGTGTAATGTGTAAACAGCTCCATGGTCTACAATTCCTGTATGCATGTCCTCTTTCCAACTGGAGCTTTATTTTTTTCCCTCTACTCTCATTTCTGGGCCTAAAATCAGGTTAGCGTTTTATAAGGAGCTTAGCGCAGAGGGCCACAGTGTGCCACTAATGTAATAGAGTATCTCTCTCTCTCTCTCTCTCTCTCTCTCTCTCTCTCTCTCTCTCTCTCTCTCTCTCTCTCTCTCTCTCTCTCTC
>JASSRZ010000023.1:14974372-14989974 GCA_032164315.1 Malacoctenus gilli | reverse complement strand
ATAAAATTCACCTGAAGATTGAAAAGTTATCTTAGCTGAAGTTTAATAAAGATCCGAACAGTGTGCACAGAAGTGATTGTGTGGCTTTGGTCATCAAAGTACACGAGCTGCTGTGACCTGAATCCGTCTCTTCCTGCGTCTCCCTTCAGGACGTAAAAAGTCAAAGCTAAAGTTTCTGAAAACACGTTTCTTCGGGAAGAGCAAGAGGTCCGGTGCAGACGAGGGCAACAAACTGAGCCAGTCGGCCAGTGACATCACTGCAGGAAAGGGACTGGGATCGGATGAAGACTTAACGTGAGTGTTGCAAACAGTTTCAAACGGGTACACGTTCGGTTCCAGTCGGCTGTCGTTTAGACTTGGCTCCTCCCCTCCCTTCGTTTATTCCTCAGATGCCCACCGGGGATGATAGCGTCTCGGGCATTGTCCCACGACAGCATCTTTCTGGCGGAGCAGGTCGAGACGGACGTCGAGCCAGCCCGAGTCCTGTCCCAGGAAAATGTTCACAGCAAGATCAAGGCTCTGCAGGTACAGCTGGGCTCCTTATAAGCACACGTTTGGACCCCAAAACGGGTGAAACTCCTGACAACGTCATCCTGTGCTGCTTATATAGATGAAGCTCCAGCAGCAGAAGATGCATTTGGGCCCGCCGCCTCTGGTCGTGCCAATCAAACGTCCAGATGATCTGTGTCCCCAGTCAGAGGACAGCGTTCCCCACAGGGCTCCTGGTGTCCCTGCAGGGGACACTTCACCCCAAGGAGGCCTGATCAAAGTAATTTATAACCCACATTTAATTCAGAGTTCCTGTTTGGTATTTCTTCATGATAACTCATAGAATTTGTTTCCATTATTAAAACTAAAGCACCCCAGACTCATTATCTGTTGTTGAAATGACGTTAAAAACAACAATACAGTTTGAAAATCATTTTGAGTATAAAAAAAAGTGGAAAAAATCAGGTCTAACAGTAATCCCTGAAACAGATGGGCTCTGTAGTGTTGAGCAAACAGTTTTTACTCGAACCGGCAAACATGGTGCATGCTGGGAACTATTCTAAGATGCAGATTATTACACACCCGTGAGGATTTATGGTCTTTATGGGATTGGCTCAAAACAAACTACAGTGAACATGTTTTTTGCAATAATGGAACAGGTCATAAAGTCTATTTTTACCCCTCGTTACTGCCTTTTCTTGAACAACAGTCAGACAAAAGCAGAGTAGATATTTTTGGGCTCTATGATAGATTATACCAGTAGCTTTATCTTTATATAAACCCCCAGTAGAAGTTTAAAATAATGACAAATTAATTACCCGAATCTAAATGTTTTGAAGGTTTTATCATCTGCGTTGTCACGGACTTTCATGTGTTCATTTCAGATGATTTCCCCGTCAGCCCCTCGGTCCCTCTCGCCCACCACAAAACCTGCACCTCCCAAATCTCTGTCGCCGACTCCGTCGGGTCCTTTCCCCGCGTCAGTCCCCTCCGCTGCGCCTCCTGCCCCTGTGGAGGCCCCGTTAGACTTCACCTCTCCAGCCCAGTTCACCCCCTGCTTAGATTCTTCCGCTGCACGGCACCGGATGTCGGTCAAACCCAAGAACCAGAGGGCCAGCACCAAAAAGAAACCCACCGTGGTGAGTTCCTTCGTCCACCCCACTGCGATACACACCACCCACTGACACAAACAACACACCTCCTTCAGTTATGGCTTCTTTTCTTTGCAGACACAAGCTACGACTCTATCAGACACCGAAAACAGTTCGGAGCGCTTGGAGTCTTTGAAGGAGGAGAAGCAGCCGCTCAGTGTTGAAGAAGAGGTGGCAAAAGAACAGGGAGAGGTGGACAGTCTGACTTCAACTCAGGGTTTCCCTTCGAAATCCGCAGACGCAGTCGCAGTCACAGCAGAGGCAGCAACCAGGCCCTCACATCAGGATCACGTTTTCCCAGCGACAGAACCCTCTGTAGCTCCCCAGTTACTTAGAATTAAGCCTCAGAGACGCGTGGATGCAATGTCTGGAGAGCGCCCGCACTCCTCCTACATAGAGTCAGAGCTAAAGGAAAAAAGAGACGGGAGTTTCGAGATACAACTCATGTCCCAGGACAAAAGAAATACCCTTAACAAAGCTGGACTGGCTGAGGCCCCCTTGAACCCGCAGCCCGCTTCCATCGGCTCCACAGTGGCGTTTAAGTCCTCACCTGTTCACCAGGTTGAAGCTGAAAGCTCCAGAGGAATCCGGAGACCTGCCCAGGGCTCAGGCTCTTTCCATTTCTCCATCAACACTGCCAAAAACCGAGAAGGAGAGAGACCGCGGTCGGGAAGCTTTGTGGGAGTGCTGGAACAGACCGAAGCCCGGCAGAGGACAACCAAAGAAACAGAGGAGAGAGCGATGAGGGAAAAGGAAGAGCCCAAAGGTTTGCAGCTCAGAGGAAGTCCCTTCACTGTGGGACGACTGAGGCCAGATGTGGTGCCGCCAAAGACTTCAGTCACTCCCTGGGAGAAGCGGGACAGCCTCAAAAGGGTAGCACCGAGAAACGCGGCTTCAGACGCAAGGACAGCAGAGGGAGAGCAGGCGAGGGGCAGCCAGGAGGGGACGGAGGTCGCAGAGGAGGCCAAGGAAGAGGAGGACGGAGAAGAAGGGAAGGCAGCGTTTGGTGTCAAACTGCGCTCCACGTCTCAGTCCATCAGAATGCGCTCTGATAGCTGCTCCAAAAATCCCTCGAGGTCGACGCCGTCCGAGGACCAAGCCGACGTGCAAAAGAGACAGGATGCTGCAAACAAGCCTGCCGCTGAGAAGCTGCCAGCATCCAACACGAAAGATGTTAGACTAACAGGTGAGACTCAGATGAACCCTAATTCTGCCTTTTAAAGTGTTTTTCCTGTGGAAATTGATCATTAATTCTCATATGAATACAATTTAAAAAAGGGAAGAGAAATGATGTTCACATCGTAACAAAACTCAAGTATTTGATGTGACACACATCTTTTCGGCAGAGTTATTAATAGAATACAGAGACAACCTTTTGTCTATCTTATCATATATACATTTAAACTTCAAGTTTTTCCATTGCAGCTTCAGTTTTTCCTCCTTCTTTCCTTCATACTTGGCTAATGTTTGAATTATGCAGCTGTCGGTCACATATTGTCATAATGTTCCCTATGGAGTTAAACATTGGACAGTTGCAGACTGTAATAGCGAGTCGCTGAAACCAGACATGTTCAGCATGGTGAATAATCCCTGGTGGGAGATAAGACTGAGTGAGAGCGCTCACAGGAGAACTTTGTACTCATTAAAGCGCCACCCTGGCTAACATTAACAGTGCTGCCATGCGTGTCTAACGGCCGTGTATCCCGTCCTCAGACCTGGAGCCCACCGGCCTCCCCCTCCGGGTCAGCCATAGCATTCCGTCTACTGAAGGTCCTCACGTCCCGCCTGCAGAGGTCCAAAGGTCGTCTTCACATAGAGAAGCAGAGACACTGCCAGAGCCTCAGCCTGCGCCGCCTGCGGCCTCGTCGGAGGTGTCCTGGATGAGTCTGGCCATGGAGAAGACCAAGAGCCTCAGCACGCTCTTCACCAGTAGGTTCCCCAGAGACCTGACCGGCGGTCAGACTGCAGGTCGCCCACAAGCACCAGTTGCATCAGACGCGGCGACCGGGACCCCAATACAGACACAGACTGGCAAACTGCAACAAAGTGCAGCTCAGCTGCCAGCTGCGAATCCACCGTCGGCAGTTCAAGGCAGGAATCCAACTCAGACCACCAAATTGTCCACAGTGGGGGTTCAGCAGAAGACATCAGTTGCATCTCCAACTCTTTCCAACTCATCAAGAGATCAACAGACATTAAGGCAGCACACTGAAGAGCAGTCGCAGTTAAACACAGCACCGTCTGGTGCTCACCCAGCGATACAGACCAATCCATGGACGACCCAGTCGTCCCTGCGCTCCTCGTCCCAAACAGAGACCCCCGCACAGGGGGGTGCCACACAGTCTCTTGCACAGTCTTACCTCTCCTCAGGCCCGCAGCAGCCTGCGTGGGTCAAGGGAACCCCCCAACCCGTCAACCAGCTCAAACTGGCTTCCTCGACTTCAGGCCCCGCAGCTGCATCACCAGTGGTCCCGTCTTCAGTTCCTTTAGTAGAAAAAGGGGAGAGAGAGGCATCTGGGCTAAAAGAAGGTGCTTCACTGTCCACCAGACGGACTGTTTGGACCGGATCAGTTACAGAGAGGGCGGCTTTTCTGGGGAGACGTGCCGAGGGGAAAACACTGCCAGGACCCAACGGGGTGCGTCAAATTTCATTGTTATTGTTTTTTCTTCTAACGTATGCTGTAAATGATCCTTTCTTTACTTTGTCTTTTATCAGGTCCAAGCTTGTTCATGCTGGCAGTGTCCTTTGAAAATAAAATTACATTGTTTTCTCAACATTTCCCAAAAAAAACCCCAGCATTTCTCATACACCCAAAAAGTGTGTTATTAATAGTATTTTGGCATGATTTAAAACCCTATATTCCAATTGAGTATGTTACTCTGAAAAAAGTCAGCTTATTGATATGTTTTGAGTACATTTTAGACGTCAAATTGAGTGTCCAGCAAAATAAGACTTTGATATTTAATGGCTCAAATCATTCCTTAGTCAGGTGTTCTTTATTTGTGCCATTTGTTTGTGATTATATTGAGATTCTAAGTATTAACACATAATTAAGGACTTACAGGCTATTGAAGTGCAAAGATTTGCTGTAGTAATTGCTGTAACATTGTTTTGACAGGTGGAACTGAAAAAGGCTCAACTGGAAGCACAGACATCAACTGAATCTCCTCCGACTCTGGCGAAAGTCCCACATCAAAGCAGAGACGCAGTGCAAGAGGGAAGAGAAGCGCTGAAACTAGCAGGTGATGCATAAAACGTCAGTCATGATGGTGATACCATGTTTCAGGATCTCAATGAGTCGCACACTGACAAGAATCTGCTCTGTTTCTGTTCGTCTGTTCAGAATCGAGCCCGTCCAAAGTTTCGGAGAGGTTTCGGGAGGACAAATGGCTTCGCAAGAACGTGGCACAAACGTCGTCGTCCTCGCCCACGATGCCGTCGGTGCTGCAGTCCATGTCTGACAGCGGTCAGCCATCCTGGATGGAACTGGCAAAGAGAAAGTCGATGGCCTGGAGCGATAAAACCATGGACTAGAAATAGACTAATATTTAAGTTATGGAGTCAACAGTCAACCTTTTCCTCTTCAACAGCCAATAATCGCCATAGAAAACTGTGATGAGAGCTGCTGGTTGTATTTGGTTGTGATGTTCAGGCTGCTGTGTTTGTGATGCGTTCAGATTCTACTAAGAAGAAAACTGAAGTATACACTGAAAGTTTATAATAATCACTCCCCACCATTCCCAATTTATGATGAAAGATGTACATGAATAACTTTTAAATGTAATTCTGCATTTCATTGTTGAAATCCATGTGAAATAATAAACTTTCTACTGTTGGTTTGTTTTATTGCCAAGTATTTCACATGTGTCTGTCATTTGGACGTAATTTTTAGTACCACTGATGTTAAACTTTGGAGCTGCTCCAGACTCACAAATCAGTTTCTTATGATGACATTGTAACAATATAGGTTGAAAAAAAACATCAAAACAATTCGTTTGCAGTTTTTTCTCTCTTTGTTGTACACGTTCAATTAAAAGGGTAAAGAAAAGCAGGTCAATGGAGGGCATGCTGTCAGAGTTTCATCATAACTCTGATTATCTGTCCAACAAAAGGAGCAACCCTTTTACATTTGCCTTCATTTTTGTACCCTTCAGATTGTGTTAACAAGCTTAAAATACTGAATAACAAAAATTTCTGGCAATCAACTTTTAAAAGCTGAGTTTTTCATTCAGTGTCTTGCAAAAATTAGTTTTTTATTTTTCAACAAATGTAAACAGTTTCAAAACTTCTGTTACCACCATGAAATATGTGTTACCTTCCTTTAAACTAAAGGAAACACTAATGATGAAACAGCTAAACCGTGCTGTAGATATTTTTACTCATCCTTGCGTTAAATATCTATTGTAATCAATTGAATCCAGGTATCTTTGGTAACAGGTTTATTTTGGACAAATTGTGAAAGTACTTGCGTCGCTTTTCCTGTAGGCGTCGCTGTGCGCATCATTTCCGGAGCCAAGTGTCCCCGTGTTACGAAAGCGTGTAACACGTGAGTTTGTAAACAAGAGAGTGAGCGGAGGCAGACGGCCATTCTCCCTCCGCACAGTGCTATGAGGCCCCGCCACCTCTCCGTGGCAGTGCTTGCCAGCCTCCTGTGCCTGTGCCGGGGCTACACCCTGCGGAGCTCCGTGTCCTGGGCCGTGTCCTCCAACGATGTGGTGGAGGACGCGGACCTGTCGGAGGAGGTCGCCCCGGCGCTGCTGGTGGACGGCGCCGGGCTGTGGAAGCAGGCGTACCCGTCCTCCAACGTCCTCGCGGACAGCGCGGAGACCCCAGGGGAGCTGGTCAAGCCCGAGAGCGACGACGTGGCGCGGCTCTCCTCCCGGCTCTTCTCCTATCGGCTGGAGAAGGTGAAGAAGTCTGCCGGCGGCGGCGGCGGCGCGCCGCCTCCTCCTCCTCCTCACCAGGAGACCGCCAGGACCGCCAGATACATGGCCCACTACAGCGACTGGGGTCACCTGGCCACCATTTCCACTCAAGACAAGGTAACACGGGGGTCTTCACAGAGTGAACTTTCTTCTTGGGGCCTCCTAAAGAACAATAATATTTGAATTTAAAAAAGCAAGCTTTAACACTTTTTGTATTTTTTTTCTTCCTAACAAACAATCTAATTCGATGCCGAGTTTACTCTGCAAAAGTTAAGAAAAGGTCATGTGAAGATTGTATGTGAGCCAAAAAGAAACTTGTCTTTTTAAATTATGTTAACGTGTATTTATTTAAACATGTTTCTTTGTTTACACATTAAAGGATGAGGTCAATTGTGTGGGCTCCACAATATCCTCCTAAATATTCCTCAGATTTGCGTCCTTATTCTTTTCAGCACTGCTGTTGCATCACTAAATTTGTCGTAAAACGACATTATAAGGTGATTTGTGCCATCGTGTTTTCGTTTGTTCTCCGTACAGATTCAAGGGATCCCCTTCGGGAACATCTTCTCAGTCAGTGATGGGCCGCTGGACAACAGCACTGGAGTCATTTATTTTTATGTGACTCCAATGGATTACAGTGTGTCGGACCTGAAGAGTAACCCCTATGCCTCGCTCACCTTCTCGGAGGCGGAGGGAGAGTTCTGCAGGTAAAAGTCCCCCCTCAGATTTGTTATTTAGGAAACATTACTTGGCCCTTTTCCATATTTGTTGTCTATCGAGGCATTCTTACACCCTATTTTATAGATGAGCTCCAATTATCAAGGGTCCTTTTCAAGGCTAAATGTCTACCTCTTTGCCAGTTTTTTTAACTTGCTCATTTAGTCTCGAGTGAACGTCCAGCCTGAGGTCCATTGGTCGTATGTCTTATGTCTCTGAAGGCAAATGGTGTACGATCCAGAGGATCCGAGATGTGCTCGACTCACACTAACAGGCAAGATGGTGGAAGTGCCTCCAGAGGAGCTCACCTTCGCAAAGGAAGCAATGTTCTCAAGGTGACCGCATCGCTGCATCACTGAGAACTGCCATGAAAACGTCATGTACTGTACGGGTGCCTTCATTTGTCGCTCTGCTTTTCTAGACACCCTGTGATGGCAAAGTGGCCGGTGGGACACAACTGGTTCTTCATGAAGCTGGAGTTGGTCCAGGTCTGGCTGCAGGACTGGATCGGTGGAGTTTCCCTCATTCCACTGGAGGACTATTTCAAAGCGACACCCTACTGAAGCCCACCGCCAGCTTTCCAATCACACATCAGTCGAGCTGTCTGCACTGCCGACAGCGCTACAGTGAGGTGTGACAATTCACATCCCTGCAGTGTGCGAGGATATTTTTTTCTCAAATTGTGTCACCTTTTTAACTTGCAGGCGTGAACGTTCCTTGCGCCTACGGCTCAGCCTCGTTCCTCAGCTTGTCTCGTTACACGAGATCAATCTTATCAGTTTCTCGCGCTTGATTACTGAATGTATTTATATATTTTAAAGAGCTGCAGAAACCAAATTGAGTCATTTCATTTATTTATCTTTATAAAGCACTGATTACAGCTCTATTGGTGTGCATCCAGATATGTGTGCCTATTGAAAAATAAAGACATTTTTCAGATGAAAATCTTGAGCAAATATTCATTGAGACCAATTTGATAAGTGAACATTTTAAAGTATGACAATATACAATGTGTGGAGCTATTGTAAGCCAATAAATGAGCCTGGTAAAAGATTGTTTAATAAACTTGTTAGGGAAGATTGTGGAATGTCATTTTGAGTGACTGCTTTATGTAGTTATTCTAGTTCCTCAACATTCATCACCAACCAACATACATGTTGAGTCATATCTTCAAAATTGAAGTCAAGCTTTTTACAATCATTTGTGCCTCTTCCAGAGTTTGCCTCCAATGGGACACATCTTGCATACAAATGTGTGTGGTTGACAACAAGACCACTAGATGGTAGGCTTTCTACTTGCTACATTGGTGAAGGTACCTTAGCATCCTATTGCCTGATAAGTTTCATCCTCTATGAATCTTGATGTCGATGCTGCAGGTTTTTTAAAAAAAATACAGCAACACTTATAGTTCACCAGGTTCTTACTTAGCTTTATTGCTGTCCCTTTCAGCATTTTATTTTTAATGGCGTCCTAAAAATCATCTTGTAAAATTCATCCATCTTTCTTCCAAACCACTTTTCCAACCATCACAAATCACCGGCGGGGGGTCTTTGTCTGCTTAACAAAATTAGAATTGCACTTAATTAAAAGAAACGTCGAGAACAAGCTAACGTTTGGCTTCACTCTAATATGCCAATCGCATGGAAAAGTCAACAGTCTTCTGCGGAGGCAATGGTTTTGGTCGGGTTTTGGGGGATACAGGTGGGTAAAAAAAATAATAAATGAGAGCCACTTGTAGTTGTTGCGAAGGTAGAGGCGTTTTATTTTGAAAATATCGGCGGAAGATTCACGTGAACGTACTTGCTGGGCTGGCAGGTGGGGGCAAAAACGGCTGGTTAATTTATTTAAAAGCGCAACGCTCCGATGGGGTCAAATGTTGAAGATCAACTACGGGGAGGGTAAATCCGTGCCGGGCTATGTGTTCACTCCGGGGTGGGCACGTCAGAGTGTGAAGCCAAACCGCCACATACGGAGGACCAGAGCGCCCCCCCCTCCTCCCCGTTGTCTCCTGGCGGCTCCGGTCTTGGTGGACTGCAGGTTGACGGAAACCCGGCAGGGCTCGCCAGCAGAGTTTTAATATTAGCTCAGTTGCTAACCAGCCCGCAAAAACACAGTGTCGCAGCCCGCTCGCCAGGGCGGGTGAAACTTGGTGGCTGTGTTGAGGCTCGGTAAGTTAGCTACCGCGCTAACTGTCAAGGCTTTTTCAGGGGGGGTTGCCAGCTTTTTTAAGCGGAATCAGCGTGATTTGAGGCGTAGCCGTTGGTACGCCGTCACGCAGCCCGGCAGCCTATCCTGGAGGATCCGCCGTCACACACTTGAAATGCCTCCGACTTGTAACTTGTAGCTAACGGCTGCATTGACTAATTACAATGGACCGAGTCGGAAGCTAGAAGTCTGAGCTGCGCTAACCGACCATGTAACCGATCTCCCGGGGAGAAGCGGGTTGACTTGGGTCACTGATTCAGAGTACATGACGGCACCTAAAGGAAGCGAGCCCCCGGAGCAACGTTTAGTAGAGACGCACCGAGGCTGAGAGCACATATCTGGAGCGCCCCGCCACTCCTCCTCCTCCTCTTCTCTTCCAGCACCGAGGACCGTGCTCACAGTCCCGTGAACTGGAGCCGTGTTTTTTGGGGCATTTTTTTATAACCGTTTGACGCGCCCATATGCCCGCGCCCACGCCCGTTTCGACATCCTGAGGGGGCAGAGGGAGAGCGAGAGAGAGACCGGAGGGAGGGAGGCAACGGCCGCTCCGGGGTCCCCGACACTCAGCCGAGGAGAGGCATCTGCTGAAATGAGATGAGGCTCAGAAATGGAACTGTGGCGACTGCGATTATTTTCTTCACGTCGTTCCTCAGCCTCTCCTGGTACACGGCATGGCAGAACGGCAAAGGTAAGGGTGCCGCCGCGCCGCCCGCCGTCTTCGGCTAGCACACACGGATGCTCGGGCTGTCTCTTTCGGAGGAGCCGCCAGCTTTCAGTCAAGGCCCGCCGGTGAAACCGGCAGACGTCAAGCAGACGCGAGACCAGCCGCATGTCGTGTGAGAGAGAGCAGGTGCTGTCCGTTCAGCCGGGACCCATCTGTGTATTATCCAGCGGGTTGGCATTAACTTGCAGCTTCCCATGTCAAACAGACACCATTCATAGGAATAAGCATCCCTGTCAACGACTTTGTTTTTGAACCCTACTTTCACGGCTAATTTCCCATCTCGAAAACCTTCAGCTTCATCCTCCCGCCGCTTATCCCAGTGTTGGTTTTGGTGCGTCCAAGCTCATTTAAGGGCAATCTCGTCGTCTACTTTAAACACAGAGCATATCACAGTTTCAACACGGATAATTACAACACTCAGAAACACTTTGCTTCTTGTAGCTGTATCATTGTCTGTTGCCTGGAAATTAACTGGAGTTTTGACGTGTGAAACCTGTGGGCAGAGGCAGCTTACACAAGTTTGTGTTTTAACTGTTACTAAGGCTAAACACTCACAAACTGGGAGAGGTTCATGAGCCTTACAGCCTTGTTATCAGCCAAGTGTAAATAATTGCAGCCTTTAGATAAATTCTGAACCAAGGCTTCATGTTGTGATCACAGTGCAGCTTATCAGCCTGATGAAATATTTTCCCTCAAATGGAGTCCAATGAGTGGCACCATGAGAGCAGGCTAGGGCTGGCCCAACTTGGGTGGATAAAAGTGCGTGTGGTCAGCAAAGGTTGAGATCCAAGACCTTAGTTTTGTTCACCATACCTGTTGATGCACAACAGGAATCTTGCAGACGTGCTATTCTGTTCAGTTTGATGGCAGCCCCTCGATAAACAGACACTTCCTGTCTGAAACTTGACAGTGGCTTCTGTAAAGGTGGCCACATTGTCGGTAATCAATTTAATCAACATCTAAAATTGCGCAGCGTCAAACTTCAGTTCTCCTAATACGGCACAGCACGTTTCACTTGACAGCACTTAACAGAATTGGGAGGAAGGTTTCCTCGATCTCACAAGGCCACTTTGACAGCAAGCAGTTAACCTTATTAATGCAGGTCTGCTGCAGGTGTCACTAATCAATCTTTCGAGTTAATTGCAAACATGTGAGGTTTTTCAGTGGGAAAGGAAGCAAAGATACTCCAAAACAAAGCTCCTGTACTCGGATGTAAAATGCTCTGTTTTCCTCCTTTGAAAAAGTGTCAGAATTTCTTTGTTGAAGAACATCTTATGTTCAAACAAGCACAAATGCTGCTATTTAAAGACTGGAGCTGATGGTGGCAGAAGGAATTCAACATACTGCGGCTTACAGGCTCCCCGTGGAGCGTTTGACCTCTCGTAGTGCTGTGGGGCTGTTTTCCTATGAGTGGCTGCCTGTTTTGTTTGTCACGTGCGTGAGGATGTGCATGCATGCCTCTAAGGCCACTCACATGCCACTGACCTGACACAGTCCCATACCATGGTGTCGCACCTTTTCCTCTTTGATTTAAATGTGGCGGTCCACTTCAAATATGCAAAAACAGGCAGGAAGACGACTCGGCATTGTGCCTTCTTCTGCCTGTATAACTTAGAGCTTAAGTAGCTCCACAGTTGCTTTATTTTATCAGACTTTAAGAGATTTCTGACAAAGAATACAGAAAATGATCACAGAAATTGGTTTCCTTTTTAAAACACTACCAAGGAATTGTTGCCATGTTTATTGGTTTATTATGCCCACTAAAGTTTAGGATTTTTCTTCTCGATGCCATGTTTCTTTTGCCAGTTAGTTCATCTATTTGTCCTCTACTCAGTCATGTTTCGAATGATTTCATTCAGTGAAAGGTTTGTTAGCTTTGTCCTGAGGTTTTTTTTCTGACTTCTCTGGGGTAAACAAGAGTGTGAGTTATATCGACGCTTCCTCTTTGGCCTTTATAGCAAAGGTACTTTATTGATTTGTTTAAAAGGAAAAAAAGCTTGTTGCGTTCATGTTGCTTTTTTGATTTTTTTTTTGTTACAGGGATTGATTCAACAAGTGCTGGCAGGAGTACTGAGAGAAATGCAATTACAAATATTACCATAGCTTAAAAATATGCCGATGCATGTCTGCATGAAAATCCATCAGTCTTTAAGTTGAATTGGTTGATTTCTTTTCTTAGGTTGAAATTTCATAAAGCAGATACTTCGTTTAGAGCATAGCAAGTGACGTGAGAGTGAAAACTAACCCCCAGGCTGGATGTATTCATATTTGTACAGGATGAATAAAACTGATCAGTGTATGTCCCACCTCAATGAGCAACACGAACCTTATTCATGTTCTTTGCTTTGTGTTGCACAAGCTCGCTTCCTCGACATGGTGTTTCTGTTTTTAACTGGAACACAGCTTAAAAAAAGCAAACAAAACAACCACCTGTGAGCTTTTTTAATGTCTCTCATAATTTCTCACCACATTGATGGATGGCTTCGCCTGTAGACTCTGCCCAGCGTGGGTGTTTAGAGTGTGCTTAGCCTCCGGTGTTGAGTCATTTTGAAAATGGTAATTTTTCTCGTGGTTGTATGAAGGGTACATATTTGTATTTAGGCCTATGACTGGGCTGCATGATCCTATTACTGTCACATAAAAACACATCTCGTAGTTTGCTTTGTGAAGGGGGATATTGAAATGAGTCCGAAATCGTTGGGGAAGTTTGTATTTTGTTCTTTCGCTTTGTGTCTCTCGTTTTCCTCCCCTAACCCTTCAGTCTGGCAGCCTGTCCTGTTCCGAGTCACTTGACTGCTGTGATTGAGAGCCGTGCCAGTCAGCTGTCCAAACACTCCATGTTGAATGACTCCAGAATGTGTACTTCTCTGTTAGTGTCCCCTCCGTCCCCCAGCGAGAGATCACTCTGTGGTCTTTCTGTGATTTTAATTCAAGTACACCATAACAATATCAACTAGCCAGAGTAATATATTAACAAGGGACATCTCGCACCAGCAGCCACAAATTTGAATAACCACAAGACAGATGAAAATACCTGAATTCAAACTTCGAGATACTGCAGAAGACCAACACTGACTGAGTTCTGTTTCCTAGCTCATTCCACTTGTTGGGTGAATAAATATCCGGCCTATATGTTGTCGGCCTATATGATCTCAGCAGATTCATCCAGTTAATCATTACTAAGCATGGAGCAGTTCATTCTTGCCATTGTGACTTCCTCTTGCCTTCCTTGAGCCTGTACGTTTCCCCTCCTCTGCGGGTACTGGCAGAGTTTTCTTCCATCATCACATCATCCCAAACAATAGGCCAAAAATAGCACGTTATTGCAGCAAAGAAGGTAAACGAGCAGGATGATACAGTAAGGGTTGGTTGCTACATGGAGGATCTGGCTTGCACATTGTGATTTCTCATTTGTGTGTGTGTTTGTCAGAGTGTGTGTTTGTGTGCACGCACACACTGTGAGGCAGGGCAGTCTGCCAGACAAATCCTAAGTGGCCTGGAAGGAAGAAGAGAGTCGAAAGGCCAAATCTTAAAAGAGGGAGGTTGAGAAGAGCCTAAGGTGGGCTGTGCGATGGCAAGAATGGATAAGATTGCTGACAAGGCAGCGGAAGAGTGGGATACCTCTTCTTAGAGCATTTTGTGCCCTGAACAGAATTTACAAGTGCATCAACCACACTTTCTGACCGCACACACCAGTTTCATCTTTGTTTTACTGCTGCTTTCTATTTGGTTCAAACAGATGTTTTTTGCTGTTAAGCTCGCAATTGTTGCCCAACTTGTAATGCTTCTCTTGAGACTGTCCATCACATCCTGCCCTCCATTCATTTCTTCTTATTCCCTCCTTTGCTCATAACAGAACTCTTGCATATTTACTCAAACTGAAAGAGTGGTGTGGAGCTTTTTTTATTGTCCTCTCCATATTATTGTGTGGTGTGGACATTGTGTAGCTGTGTATTCTGGGACTTATCTGCATTTGTCACCTTGTCTGACTGATTGTGGTTATGCATAACCAAGAACAATTTGCTGACTTTGCTGAACTAAAGAGCCGATGTTTGAGTAGTCATAGTAAAAAAACAAATGGATCTAGGCTTGACTGAAGATCTGAAAAATGACTTTTAACCCAGAATCTGTGTACGAAACTGTGTGAATTTAGCCTGATTAAATAATTACCGTTTTATACATGAAATACCTTCACTTTACAAGAACTTGGGTTGGTGAGTTGTATTGAAAGGTGGGGTTTGCCAAAATAGTACTGGTCAGACAACTGCCAAGTGAAGCAAGAGTGGAGGGACTATAGGAGGGGCTGTGTGTTAAGCCTAATGCTGTCGGACAGCATTCTGGGTATGAAGTGGCGCAGTCAGTTGCAAAAGCCTATCTTGACAGCACAGCAGCAGGACACTGATGGGCGGGGGTCAAAAAAACAAAAAGTCCATGGCGAGAAGGCAAATTGGGAAATCTACTTGGAAACTTGCCAAGAGAGCGAATGTTAGTGAGGCTTTCTCAGGTGACCCTCTTGACCTTACAACCTTTTTTCTTTTTTTTGGGAGAGCAGTGAAAGAAGTATCATTGTCTTGCAGAGAAAAAGGGATGGAATAGGATAAAGGTGTGCTATCTCTCTGTCTGAAAACGTCAGGAAACCGTTCAGGGAATATCACTTGCCTACTCATGGATCAAATTGCACTTCTTGTCAGGAAAATACCAAAGAAAATCAATACCACTCTCTGTGCGTGCGTGCATGCGCGCGTGCTTGATTTTTCTGTTTTATCAAGTGCTGCAGGATGTATAGTAAAAGTTCAACTGAAGGTAAAGTGTTTACTGGTTTAACTCTAACGAACAATTCATTTGCTGAGTCCCCCCTGTTAGATGTATAATGATCCTCTTGGCTGTCTTCAAATTAGCAATTTTCTCTAAACATCTTATGTTTTTGAGCATGAGACAGAGATGACAGTCTGGTGAACTGCTTTGTATGGCACATAGCAGCTGCCATGCACAAACCACATGGCTGGCAGGTGCACCACTTGATGGTCTTTATACATGTATAATGCATGCAGACATGCTTTCAGTAGCCCAAACAAACAGAGGGGCTGTTCAGTTTGCTGGCAGTCAAAGTGAAAGAAGGAAACAAGAAACTGAAGTGTGTTGTGTGCTGATTCCTCCCAGCTTTATACCAGCCTATTTAGGTGTCACTTCGCCTCAGTCGACACTCTAGTTTTTCAGATCAGTAATTAATTAACCGGGCCTGTGATTGTTCAGAGCAATTCCTGTTAAAATGATGTGCCTTTATTTTTGACCGTCTTTCTCTCACTTCATCCTCTGGTTCTTCCCTGTCCGGGGGGGGGGGGGGGGGGGGGGGGGGGGGGGGGGGGGGGGGGGGGGGGGGGGGGGGGGGG
>JASSRZ010000023.1:14949789-14966769 GCA_032164315.1 Malacoctenus gilli | reverse complement strand
GTTGATTACAGAGTCTGCTGGAGTGGCAGCAGTTTGGATCTCAGCTGTTGAATCAGCACAGTCCAATCAAAAGATCTATTATGAAACTAATTCATTTCGTGGGGAACCGTTTTTTGCTCGTTTGATCTTCACTACTCGCGCATGCAAATGAAGATGACGTTCAATCACTTGTTCTACATTATGGATTGATGTGCACTGTTTTGACAACACAAATGATCTGTGCAAAGCCCGTGTACATTGAGTCACAGCCCATGTTAATTTATTTTGACAGGAGAACAGATTTTTAACTGTCAGCAGTGTAGATTGATTCATATGGGGGGTGAAAACTGCCAATTTTGTTTCAGTAAATCGCATTCTGTGCTTGCTGCATTCGAGCTGCTCCCCAATGGAGAAAAATAGGACAAGAATCCACCTTCCAGCTGCGAGCGTCACTGCCGGCCTGTGCTGCAGAGCTTTCACAGACACGGCCTGTGTGTGTGTGTGTGTGTGTGATGCGTTTCAGCTGTGATGGATTGTGTGCACAGCACTGAAGAGACTCCATGCCCACATGTTGTTAACATTAGAATAATAATCAGCTTTGCCGTTTCACCCATGCTGATAAGGTGGGCGTTTTGTGATGCATGTCACAGTGTCACAACTGTGTGGCCTCTATTGATATTTACCCACATTAACGCACAGTGAAGCTTCTGCTGCTGATGGGTTTGTCTTTTAATGGCTGTCATACAATTTTCTTTAATTTGCAAGTAAAATGATACCCAACATCCACACCCTAAATTGACCAAAAAAATCGACTTTAATTGACTGCCAGGAAAAGAAAAATGCAAAGTATGCAGACAGTGACTTTTTATAAACAAAACAGAAAAACAACCAAAAATAACCATCCACAACAAAGCTTTTTTGTGGTAAATTATTAAATAAAAAACTCGAGACCAAAGTGAATACTTTGAGCATGAGAAGCATGTTGATTTCTTGACCAGTATCATGTGTTTACCAGAAGAGTTTCTGATTTGTGGTCTGTTCAGGCATCGGAGTGGAAGGATTTCACTGCTGTATTTGAGAGTTAGTGAATCATATAAATTGTTAAAAAAAGGCTCCTGATGATGTAAAATCACCTTTGATCGGTGGCTTGTCAGGGTGTCACCAAATGGTAACGCCAACAACAAACATACACAAGGGACAAAAAAATACATTGTCAAAACCACTGTGGAAAACAGCAACTCATAGGTCACACATAAATCTGTGTTTTCTTTGCCAATTACATCTATATGCATAAATGTGTTGTTGCTAAATTGGTTAATGGTCATTTGACCTTGTCGTTCCCTCGTTTTCAGTGCATGCAGTTTTTATTTGCATTTGAAAAGCATAACTCCCAACTTTCTCAAGCGAGACAATGAACACATTTATATTCAAGAGCTAAACTGTGCAGAAAAAAGAGGACGGGGGCACAGCTGAAACCCCCTCTCTTCATGGTGTGTGTCGGTTCTTTCCCTGATGTGCCAGAAGTGGACAGAAACGTGGATTGTTTTTGCTTTTTTCCCTCCGGAGGAGATGAAAGGGTGGCAGAGCGATGGCGGCAGGCTGATCAAGGGACACGGGGAGGGGCCGTCTTGAAGTCTGTCCTGCTCAAGCTGCACTCGCATGCATTATCACTCATTCACTGTCTGCTGTCCTCTCTTATTCTGTCACTCTCCCTTTTTTTCCTCTCTCCTTCCTCCCACATTCTCCTTTCATCCTCGACCTACTTTCTTGGTGGTGGCGGCGGCAATGGTGGGTGTCGCTATACTACATGCAGCTCAGTGTGAGAAATACAAAAGCAGAACTGGGACAGATTCGCCACGCTGCGCAGATCACTCCAGAGGATTGCACCCTTTGTCAAATCTGCGGTGTTGTTCACTCATCCTGCATCTCAAGTTTGTTTTGCGCCTTCATTACGCCCCTCCCCCTCGTGTCCCCACACTCACTCACGTCCCATGTTCGCCCTGTAACCCTCCCTCCACCTGACTCCCCCACCCTCTCCTCCACATGGGCTCCCATACATGTCGCTGGAAGGCAAACCGTTTGAAAGTTGCAGCAGCACCTGTCTGCAGGTTGTCACTCCCAGAAGCCACAACGCGCTGACGTAAAAGGAAAGCGGCATGAAACGGAAAGCACGCAGGCTATTACGGATGCTTCCTCTGCTTATTTTTCTTTGAGAGGAAGAAGAACCCAAGATAAACCGATTCGTCATCACATCAGCAGCCTAATGAACCTCTTCATCTTTGAGTTTATCTCTCAATATCTCGGTGTCCCGCCAAGCAAATAAAAAATGGTTTTGTGCTCGCAATAGTTTACAGTAAGGTCTTCTTTCCAGCTCCTGAAGTTTGGTGTAAGACGAGTCAGTCTTACGCAATTGAATGAATGTAGAAATGACCAACTGTCACGTCTATCTGTCTGTCTCGTCACACAGATGAGCTGAAGTGTTTCGCTACATGAAATGTTCCACTTTCTGAGAACTTGCAAGATTACCATCATTGCGGCTTGTGGTTGAAGCCTTGTTGCTGACACAATAATTTTAACAGTTTGGCTTTCTTAACTTGCTGAATATTTAAAATAATTGTCATAAAATTACGAGAAAACCCCAAAGCTTGTGTAGCCTCTATTACACTGCGACATAAGACTTGGTTTCTGGTCAAATGTTTTAAGCTTTGATCTGTTGATAAAGTAAAAAATAAACTAAAGTCAAGTTTGTGTTGCCTGACAAGTCGCGCGGATCAAGATGATGAATACTATTAAACAAACAAACCTCGCTTGTGTAAGTGTAGCTTCTCTGAAACGGCCTTTCATTTTGTTTCCTTAATTCAGTTGACTTTGGCCTTTGTGGCTTTTGTTTATTTTAGCTTTAACTGAAATGTGCTTAGCAGATTCTACAGACAAGGGATAAAGGGGTGCTGGATAAGTGCCACTTATCACAAATCCACTTCATCTGCGTCCAAAGTCCAACCAAGTGTCATTTCTAAACGATTTAGTGATTGTCTGCTAAAGTAGAGGATAAAAGACTCTCGCCCACTGAGTAAACGGTTGTTCGGACATGGTTTGTTTTCTTACAGAAAATAAACAACGTTGGTGACGTTGCATGGAAAAATTCCTCCACCCTTCCCGCCGCCATCTGTCAGTCCGGGCACGAGCCTCCTTTCCTTCGGACTAAGGCCGATGTAATCTGTTGTCGTCTCACGGAGGAGATTATTTACTTTGGGATCCACTTGATTAAAACGACCACCCCTGCATCTCCACACTGTCCATGTTTCTCACCTCGCGCTGTCTTTCCTGCAGTTACCATGGTGATGGGGATCCCCACTGTGAAGCGGAAGGTGAAGTCTTATCTGTCAGAGACGCTCCGTTCGCTAATAGACAAGCTGTCACCGGAGGAGAAACTTGACTGTGTCATTATCGTCTTTGTTGGGGAGGTGAGATGTCACAGTTACACACAATTAATCTTTGGCTTTTGCACACAAAATTAAAAAGATCAAAGATAAATCGTCCGCGAGTCTAATATGTCTTCCTGGCGCTCTCTCTGCAGACTGACCTTGACTACGTTCACAGCGTGGTTGCTGGCCTGGAAAAAGAGTGAGTGCACTTCTCTTCTTTCTGACGTGCAGAAGCGTGGGAATATTGTTAAACATTGAAAAGAAACTGTGACCAGAATAAGCCGTCTTTGTCGCATTTTCTGACATCAGCACTGGGTTTTTGGTTTGTTTTTTTTTATCTACAGGTTTTCCACAGAGCTGAATTCAGGCTTGCTGGAGGTGATCTCACCACCCGCCACCTATTACCCCGACCTCACCAACCTCAAAGAGACTTTTGGCGACTCCAAAGAGAGAGTCAGGTCAGAAAATCCCGGCCGGCGCTCCGGCGTCTCGTTTGTCTGCGTCTTTAGAAATCGTTGCGGCAAATTGTGAGAGGAACCTCTTCCCGGGAAAAATTAAAGGCGAGAAAGCTGTGATGAGGATTGCAGGGAAAAAAAACTGGAAGGATGAGTCAGGGGGGATGGATGGGAGAGGGAGGGAAGGAGGGAGAGGGAGCGAGCGAGAGCTTTTAGGTAGGCTGCCGAGGTACTTAGTATTCCACAGGCATTTCTCAAAGTCAGATCAAGGTCATCGGCAGCAGCACCGTCTATCTCTGTGCCTCCATGTGGCGCTCGCTCGTATTATCCTCTGTACTTATCTTGTCTTTATGGTCAGGCGAACAACTGCCTTCATTAGAAATCTGTTTATAGTGCAGTTTGTGCTCGCACCTGTAAGGACAGACAATACTTGTGGTTTGCGGTCTTGTAGTAGCCGGCAGGTAGACAGTGTTGTGTGTCATGTTTGTTTGTGTTCGTTTGTGAGCCTTGATGCTTCAGATAACGCTCTGAGCTGGTACCTGTGTGCAGTATTGTGAATACTTGTGTCTCTGCGTGTGTGTCAAAGGCTTCCTATACACTCCCTCGCTGCCACAACATTGGCAGCACTTAACCAGTTGGTCAACTTTAAGTGCAGTCTCACGCTCTTTTTCTAGAGTGTCTCTTCACCTATGTGTTGAAAGCATGCACACGTGTGTGGGTGTGCATACGTGACCGAGCATGAGCACTCGGCGAGACTTTTTTTTCCCTGCGACTCCTCTCGCGCAAGAACACCTGCAGCGCTCGCCGAACAGCCGTCATTCACGCCGCAGCGTCATTTGGATCAAACAATTACTGTGACAGCTTTGGCGTATAAATTATTCAAAGGGAGTCTGCTGTTGCGTATACCTGGGAGAATGGTTTTGCTTTTTGCATGTAAAGCAGTCTGACTGTGCCTCTCGCAGACAGAACGCGGTACCTGAGAAAACCCTGAAGCGCAGTCAGGTGGCTTCGGCTTTTCTTTTTTTTTTCTTCTGTGGGTGCATTTTAATTCTGAGTGTTCGTTTTCTGCTTTGTTCAGATGGCGTACGAAGCAGAACCTGGATTATTCCTTCCTCATGATGTATGCTGTGAGCAAGGGAGTGTATTATGTCCAGGTAGGTTTTCAAACAAACATAACATTCATGCGTCGGTAAACCCTAACAGACTAAATGTAAGTGCTGGAAGATCGACTCCAGATCTGAATGTGTGGAAATAGTTAAGTTACTTTTAGATTTTCCTCCTGTTGCAGCTGGTAAACACACCGAAGCTGGTGGACAGAACTGTTGCAATGTTGGGCGTTTCATCCTGATGAACACAGAAAGATTGTAACACTTGTGGTCTGCATTGCAAATCCCTGAAACGTATTTCAAGCCTGACTGTTTTTTCTCTTGTCGTCCTCTTGAAAATGGAAATCACAAGTGTTGACAGAAGCAGAGTTGCTGCTGCACGCTCTCCTCAGAGCCAAAGTTTAGTTTGTTTTACCTGAATGGAGCCAGTTTTCACTTAATCGTCTAATCCTCTTCGACTTCTGCTGCTCTTATCGGCTGTCTGGGCTAAACTGGGCTTCCGATTTGGGACTAAACACTCTGACATCGGCCATCCCCACATTGTCAATGTTGTTGTTGTTGTTCTTGCGTTTCACTGTGTCATTCATGGGTGTGTCATTCCCACTATCTGCTCTCACCTGGAGGAAGAGGTACTGTTACTCAGTAGTGTCATGTTGCCACTATAGTTTAGTGTAGCGGTGTTTGTTAGCTCACAGAGTTGCTCTTGCGTAAACATAGAGGAGACTCCCCTCTCCCTTTCACTCGCTCCATAAACAACAACAAAGCTCAACCAAAGAGAACTCCCTCCCCCCTCCTCCCCCCTCCTCCCCCTCCTCCCACCTTACGTGTTCATCTCGTGTTTTCCTTCAGCTGGAGGACGACATCGTGGCCAAGCCCAACTACTTTGCCACCATGAAGAACTTTGCCCTGCAGCTCTCGTCGGAGGACTGGATGATCCTGGAGTTCTCTCAGCTGGGCTTCATCGGTACGATCCATTACGCACCTGATCGATACCGAGCGCCCACCCGAGCTCCGGCGGACCCGGCAAATCTGCACCGTCCGCACATCACAAAGGCAAACGCTGGCACTTCTGGCTAAATGGGTTTTCCGATCCACTTGTCGGGGCATTCACACAAACTGCTTATATCAATCTGGACATTTATGACAAACAGACTAATGCAGTGTGTGTGCTGCATTCAGGGGAGCCAGTGTGGATGTAAATGATATTGATCACCACGGGAATTAGGTCATTGCAATTGGCAGAGAAAAGCCAATCCATGCTAAGCACGTTACTACAGTATATGAGAGAGGAAGAGGGTTATTTTTAGCACAAGATAAACTGATGCATTTCCTTAATTCACTGTGACCGTTACATTTGAAATATACAGTAAGTGCTGGTATCAGCTAATGATGATACTGAGTGGAGTTCACTGGTTTGAGATTTTCCTCTAATCTTTATTGAGAAGCAGAACTTGAAGGATCATCAGATTTGTACTTCAGTTCATTTATTTCTTTAAAAAGTGGTAGTGATTAAAGAAATCGCCAATCAAACTTTGTAGTACAGCTCTGCTCTTTTGTCACTATCAAGACAAAGAACGACTGCATACACAGGAAAAACGTTTCATTTTGAACAGCCTACGGTTCTGTTTTAATTAAATAACTTGTATGCATTTTTAGGATTTTTCATGAGGAACGCAACACAGCAGTTTGTTGTACTACCTGCAGTTGTTTGTACTACTTTCATTTACAGCGAAGCAACAAGTCCCCGAAGCCCTTTTCATGGTTTAATCATCTTGTTACAAATAGCAGGTTGCTAACGAGCATCTCTGGAGGATGGATGAACATTGGTGAACTTCTTCTCGCTCTCCTGCAGGGAAAATGTTCCAGGCGCCGGACCTAAACCTCATCGTTGAGTTCATTTTTATGTTTTACAAAGAGAAGCCCATCGACTGGCTGCTGGACCACATTCTCTGGGTCAAAGTCTGTAACCCCGAGAAAGACGCGGTGAGTTCTGCTGTGTCTGTGGATTACAGACTGTGTGGAGGGAACCGAGTCTCCTCATCGCCTTGTTCTTTACTTTTTCTAAAAAATGTTTTCATTCCAGAAACACTGCGAGCGACAGAAGTCCAGCCTTCGCGTGCGGTTCAGGCCGTCGCTGTTCCAGCACGTGGGCCTCCATTCATCTCTGGCTGGAAAGATTCAGAAACTCACAGTGAGTCTCCAGCGCTGACGGCCGTTTATTTCAACAGCCTCCGAGGCTGCATCCTGTGTGGAAAACAGTGGTTTCCTCTCTGCCTGCTGTAGGACAAAGACTTCCTGAAGCCGCTGCTCCACAAGATGCATGTTAACCCTCCAGCTGAGGTCTCCACTTCAATGAAGGTATCGCCCCCATTACTTGAACAGGGCCATTTTTCATCTGCATTCAATTACATTATTTTAACACCTCCTCAGCTCGGTTCCTTTGCTGTCTTCAGACTGTGGTGCTTTTCAGAAAGCAGCTCTGAAACTGATCATTTTTGGTGACTTTCCTTAAAAACCGATCTTTGAACAAGGTTTTGTCTCCAAATTAAGTTAGGTTTATTTTGTTGCCATGGTAACGAAAGGCTTAATTACAATTTTTTTTCCAGAAGAACAATTTCACTAGATTCTATTTAAAATATGGTAACATGACAACATGGCTTGTGTGTTGCAGGTGTACCAGGGTCACACGCTGGAGAAAACGTACCTGGGGGAGGACTTCTTCTGGGCCATCACTCCCACTGCCGGAGACTACGTCCTGTTCAAGTTCGACAGACCCGTCAGCATAGAGAAGTGAATACAAACTTTACCTCTTCCGTTTGGTTTCATCAAATTGCAATTGTTTCACCTAAAACAAATCAGTCACAACTTTATCACACTGCTCTAAAACTCCTGAACAGCACTTAATGTACAGAATTTTAGACATTTGCATGTAAATGCACTAAAAATCTCTTTTCCACTTACGTTGGCTTGCTGTCCTTCACTGATTTAGGTTTGCGCTTTAGTGTGTGCGTGTGCGCGCTCCCCAACCCTGGGGATTAGGGTGAGCTAATGAGAGTGCTCTAAATTAAGCATTCGCAGGCTTGCTTCCCACTCTCTGTGGAGCCGGAGTAGAAAGGGAGCACGACCGTGAATATAAAAGAAGCTGATGGCCAGACGAACAGCTTACAGACCCAACTTTCATCTCAATATTTGATTATGTGGGAATGTGATGATTGTGTCCTTTCTCCTGCTTGTGGGAGGGGGGAAAAACGGCGCGAGACGCCATCGTTCACTCATCACCTAAGTGGCAGTGGGTGGGAAAGAAGCCAAGAAGTGTTCAAGTGCATTTTTCCTTCAGTCTTTGAGTGACACCAGTTTCTTTGGCTCTGCTCTGCAGATCAGACATCTCATCAGCTGTTGCGACATTCGGCATTCTTTATCATCCGTCACTGTCTCTTCCTATAGTGTCCGTCTTCTCCCTGACTCCGACTCTTTGGCGTTTATTACGAGTGAAAGCGTGCACACGGATTCAGAGGGAACTCTGTTCAAGTTTGAGAAAATGAAAAATGCATTCCTTCGACTCGTGCCATCTTTCCTCAAATCTCTCGTATTCCACTCGTGCGCTCACGGTTTGTGCAGTCACGTCATCCTTCGGCTGCTTTGAAAGCTGCCTTTCGTGGACTGTTGCTGGATAAAAAGGGAGAAACGCTTGAATTTATAATGTTCAAAAGGCTGTAGCTCTGACTTGAATATGGGATCCAAGAGGCACAAGCTTTGAAATTTCAACCAAATGTATCCAACTGATTTTTTTTAAAGCCCCGATGACACAAATGGATTCACTTTTTTTTTTTTAAGCATGCCTAAATTCTGTGCAGTTCTCCAGACAGAAACTGATTTATGCCCGAGATTTGGGAGCGTGTCCGTGGCTGCAGATATTAAAAGGAGTGCTTTGTTTGATTGGCAGGTTCCTGTTTCGCAGTGGTAACCAGGAGCACCCCGGGGACAAGATCGAGAACACCACAGTGGAAATATTGCCCGTCTCGGTAGGGAAACGCACACACACACACACGTTGCATAGCCTGCCGTCGCTCTGTGGTGTGATGTGCAAATCGCTCTGATTAGATTACATTGAGTGGTTGCTCTTTTGGACGTAGCCTATTGATTATTGACAGGGATGTGAGTGTGACAGAATCGCTGGCTGTGCCTGGGGTGATGCAATCTGACAGTGTGATCCACACCCTCCCACGAGCAACAGCTTGCTAATGTTTGCTGCCACGCCCCCTGACTAACGAAAGCACTCAAATTATCAAGCGTTGCCTAAAATTTCTTCTTTTGCTTCTCCTCCTTGTTTGTTAGGAAAGTGGACTGCAGACCAAAGAGAAGTACAAGAGAACTGAAGATCGCTTTTATAGGATCGGTGAGAGGGTTTTATTGCCTGAAAGTTGCAACTTATGAACTTTGGGGAAAAGGTTATTCAATTTACACAATCGAAACCTTTATCGATGTGAGTAAAATCATATTGATCCCCTTCTGCTTTCTCCTCTGATTGTTTTATCATTAACACTCCCTGTTTTTTTTGGTTTTCAATTTACTGCCCCTTGTAAAATGAGATTTATTAGTGAAGAAAAAACCAAGTGCAGTTCCACATATTGATGAAGTGAATCAGTCTAAGTAAGCTCCACATTCACTTAGGCTTTTTTTTTTTCATTTTAGCACCTAGTTGACTGATGATTTAAAGGTTTTTCACCGGTGTTATATATCAGATTTATAGTGCTTCATGTGTGTGTTTGAACACGCAGGCCATTTCGAGAAGGGGGTGGCCGAGGGAGCCGTGGATCCCTCCTTCAACCCCGTCATGGCCCTCCGCCTCTCGGTCCTGAAAGACTCTGCGGTCTGGGCCATCCTGAGTGAGGTACGACGCGACGGAAGCGTCGGGCGGGATCTGCGGCGCTGCTGCTCTGCTTTCGTTCAGTAACGCACGTGGTGCTCTGCTCTCTTTCTGCAGATACATATAAAGAGGATCACTGGCTGACTGCTCTGGAGGGGGGGGGAACATGAATCATGGCCCCAAGGGGACCAAAATCTCCAAGACTGCTTACGCAGGGCCTCTGGCACCTAGCAACCAGCAGTGAAGTCATTAGAGTCCGCTAGAGTTGCTCGTCCGAGCTCGTCTAAGGAACGCCACCTTTCTGTCCCCGCTCGTCCTGACGTCCCTCGTTATTTCTGCCTCTCGTCGATCTATCTCGCCCTCTCTTCCCCGCATATCCTCCCTTACCTCTGTGCTCTTCATTTGTTTGTGAGAATGTGAATACTACTGTTCGAAGAACAACAGCGGAGTGTGCGAAGACGTCCGTTTCCTGCTCTCGCTCTCAAAGTGACTGAGTCGTTCCAGCAGCTTTGAAAACAATCAGAAAAAAAATCCCGGAGAATCACGTTCGAATTATCACATCTGGGGGAGAACCAGTCACCTGGCCATTGGTGTCGATGCTGCCAAATCTTTCTCTGTAACTCAATGCTGCCACCTCTGGGTAAACTGGGGCATTGCACTGTCACTAGCGCCTCAGCAGAGCCCGTGATGATCAAGAGTGTTGTCATCACTAATGGCCACTTGCCCTCTGTTCTCTGCAGAGGTGACGGAGCGCTAGATCAACACCAGCCCTAATAAACAAACAAACAAACAACAAAAACCACAGGAAGCTGTCCTCGCCCTTTTGAGAATTGGCGGTTCCGTTCAGATACTCCGCTCGTCCTGAAGCACCAACTCGGGACGAGGTTGCCGTTCCAAAATCCTGCCTGTAGCCTGTTGGTGACGACTCTGACCATTGGCCAGTATCAGTGGTAAACACCTTGGTCCATCAAGACAATAAGTACCATGACACCATATCTATCTCAGCTCCAGTCTGACAGGCTTTGTATGACCTCAGTGTCCATTTGTAGTAAACCAATCGGACATTTGCCTTGGCGCCAATTTCCTGAAGGAGTATATTGTTATATTGATATATTATTACAGTTACAAGTGACGATCTATGAAGGTGACTTAATTTATTTGAAATAAATCTTTAATTTGTACAAGAGGTAAAATATATTTTTATTCTATTGAGATGTTTATGATAGTTCAGAGTATGTTTTTGTGTATTTTTTTTCCACATCGCCATTGTGCTTTGTTTTAATTGCTTTTGTCTTCTTTTGTCTTTTCTTTTTTTAAAATTTTTTACAGCTACTAGCAAAGTGGTTTGTCTGCTGCTGCTGCGAGTAGCTTCCTTCAATCTGTAATAGTTTCTTTTTATTTGGAAGCAAAATGCTTGAAGTAAAAGGTTGGGTTTTTTTCACTGTTTAAAAAACTGAATGGTAGGAAAGTTGTGAATTGTTTCTGGTGAAGTAGTTGTGGGTCAAAATTGGAAAAATGTGCCTTATATCCTTGTCCCTTGAAGTCGTCCCAGAAACATCATTTCTGTACTTTCCCTCACATTTATATGCCGACATTTCTATCGCTGGATATACTGATATTTTTGAAGTGTCACATACAATCTCAGTCACGATTTGATATCACGTGTGAAAGTGGTAATTGGAGAGGAGGAGGTGGAATATGCTTGATTACCATCTGGAACGGCGTAATTTGCACTGCTTTTTCCACATTTTTTGCTACAATCACATTCTTTATCATTGTACGACTTTTCCTAGATGCCAGTTGTGTTTTCTTTCCTCTTCCAAATCCACTTTACAATTCATTTTGTCCATTTTGATTGGACACTTCAAGACTACTGATCACTGCAGAGTGTGCCACTGATTGTATATAAATATATAGTATATATAAAAGGCATCAAACACCATTTCTCCCTCTCTCTCTTGCTTCGCTGATAGTTGTTTTTTTTTAAAATCTCTCTCGACATGTTTTGTTTTCTGGCCAAAGTTTTTCAATGGAAGCCAAGTTGAAAGTGAAATAACTCATTTTACTACAAGAGGAAGTGCCTTTTCTGGGAGGCAATATATGCTTAGTTTTGTTTTGTTTTGTTTTTTTCTTGCTGCTCATGCACATGCATGATTATTTGTAATTTATAAACAGTCCTTTTTTCGTCTGTGCAGGCTCCTCCAACCTTGATCGAACCATCTGCATTAGAAAAAACTCTCTTTTGGGAATTCTTTAAATCAGGACAAGATATAAACGAGAAACCTAAACTTTTTGAAGAGGATGGGTGATCTAATGCTAGCAGGAATGGCTTCTGCCTCTCTCCTGCATCCTTCTCGACACAGAATTTGAATGCATGAGCAAGATGCATGAGGTGGCGATGTGACTTTTGTGGAAGGCGGACAGCAGCTGGACGAGACACGAACTGTCCCTCTATACCCATCATTTCACGTGCCTTCATCGTGTACATGTGTATGCCTGATGGTAACGATTTTGGATCATTTTTCCATGGACATCTTTGAAATAAATGGAGAAAAAAATTAAGTCATGACCATTAATGTGTTGTGATTCTGTTCTCATGTCATCTATCATGGCCTTGTTTGACTTTTTTAACTGCACTTTTTAAACAGAGCTGGAAAAAAAGATTTTAAAAAATCACAAATCTCTTTCGCTTTTCATAAAAATCGGATTATGCCACCTGAAAATGACGCTATTCTACTTTTTCAGTCAACGTTTAGAAAACTCCAACTCTTCCCAGCATGCCGTGTTTCGCGTGAAGCACTTCCGCTTTCCCGTCATGCCTTTCGGGGAAAAAATGGTGGCCGCCGTTTTCATAACAACGAAGTGACAGTCACTGCTGTTAACGAGCCACTGCTCGCACATGAGTGTTTCAGAGAGACCGAGTTGGTTTTAGGAAGACGTCAAAATGCCGAAATATTACGAAGACAAAGAGGAGGACACCAGAGCCTGCGCCGGTATCAGAGAGGACTTTAAGGCGTGTCTCCTTCAGCACGACTGCGTCGTTAAGGTGAGTTCGTGGAACCACTTCAACCAACTACACTAACGAGAAACAAATGATGCGGAAATGCTACGTTTGTCGTTTGGCTTCTACAATAAGGTCAAAGGCGTGTTTCACTAATATCAGTCTATAGACGACTTCATGATGAACATTAGCTGGTCTACAGCTACGAACCCTAAAAGGTCGTTGTTCGCTGTTCTACATTTTACTGAGATGATTTGAACAATGATCTCTATCTTATTTTCAGGAGGGAAAAATGCCCAGTGAGTGTCTGAAAGAAGGTCACTGCAAACCCCTGCAGACAGCGTTCTTTGAGTGCAAAAGGTCAATGGTAAGTTAAAGTCTAATTGAGCACAAGAAGACAGTTATCTTCATAGGGGATGCAACTCAAACAGAAGATCATGCTGTATGCTGTCGTGACAACTGACGTTTTCGTTTCTTCCCTCCAGCTGGACACGAGGTCGAGATTCAGAGGAAGAAAAGGAAACTGAGGAACCAAAATTGCACTGATGGAGCCTGATGATGGAGTTCATCGTGGAAAAGCCGCTGTTCGTACAAACGATGGCCCTGAAGGACCTGTGCAGAGGGAGTTGGCAGCAGGAAGTGCTGCACAACTGAACGTTTGCCACCGAGATAAAGCGGAACGATCAACCTATCAGCAAAACGCAGGACTGGAGTTGAAAAGAGAGCAAATACTCAGCAGAAGCTCTGAGTGTTGGTGTGAAATTGAAAAACATACTTATGTTTGTGTGAATGTGTGAGTGGAATATGTTGGATGCTTGTAATAACCAATAAATTATGAATCACATTTGAGAATCAGCTTTTTTAAAAAAAAGTTTATTACCGTCATTTCTTTTCCATTAAAATGCAACAGTGTTTTATCAAACTCAAAGTTTCATTTTAAAGTAACTAATTCTAAACTTGGGGGTATAAAATTAGTTGACAAACTAAGCTGACTGACTTTGAGGAGTTTTAGTTAGAAAAACAGAAAAAAAAGTCTCACAACGGGGCAAAGTAAGTGGACGGAACAGTCATAACACGACGTCGTGCTATTTTAAAGCAGCCATCATCATCTGCTCGAACTTCTGCATGTCCACCTTCTTCATGATGGAAGCCTTGTGGCTCTTCTTCAGGAAGCCCACAGTGTCCATGACCATCATGCCCCGCGTGAGTGTGCCGGTCAGCTCCACGCTGACCGGGTACTGGTCGCTCTCCAGGACGAACGCGTCGTCCACGGCGGCCGCCACCGCGTACGAGTCGCAGGAAACGAAGCCGGAGCCGGCGACGAACTCCTTGGCGAAGCGCTCGCTCTTGGACATGTCGATGCTGTGGCGGAAGATCTGCGCCATGAAGCGGGCTTTTTTGCTGTCCTGCGCCAGCCAGGCGTCGCAGAACTCCTGCGGGCGTGCAAACAGAGACTTTACAGCGCCTTCTGTCACACGTTGATGATGTATGAACCACAAAAACTTAACTTTGATTACGAGAGGATTACCCAGGACAGCTTGCTGTAGCAGGTGAACTCCCAGCAGGCCAGGTAGGTGGGACACTGGTAGTCATTGAGCACGATGTAAGCAGCCTCTGGATCAGCGGTGAAGTTGAACTCGCCGCACACCGTCGTGTTCCCTCGAGCTGCAGCACACAAAAAAGAGACAGCTTCAGTTTCTCGTCATTGATGATCAATTTCTGTTGCACTCTAATGTTCTGTAATTCCTTACTGACATTCAGTGTTGCCCCCCATGATGTAGAGCCCTCTCAGTTTGCTCGGCAGAGACGGATCCATCCTCACAGCCAGGGCCAAGTTGGTGAGGGGCGCCGTGGCGACCAGAGACACCTGCGGACGATACGCGGACTCAAAAAACGTGCAGCTACACGCCCGCAGAGCCGCGCCTCACTCCGTTCGCACCTCTCCCGGGTTCTCATTGACGATCCTGATCATCGCTGACACGGCGTCCTCCCTCTGTACCAGGGCCAGGCCGGGGGCGTTGGGGTCCGGGGCGTCCCCCAGGCCGTCCACTCCGTGGAAGTCCCCCGCACTGATGATGTGCCCCAGGATGGGCTTGGCAGCGCCTTTGAACACTGGAATCTAACAAACACACCAAACAAGATATTCCTGACTGATTTATGACAGAATGGCAGGAAAGCAGGCAAGAATAGCCAGGAAAATGTGTCGAAAATTCACCAAATAACTGAAATAATTGGAACAGAGTATGAACGTAAATGGAGTGAGCCGTATCTACTACAGCCGAATGACCTTGTTCCTCGTTGAGGATGTCCAGTTCCTCTATCAGATCATGTGCTCTCAGAAACAACCGCTCTCTGTGGGTCAGTTTTAACAGCTCCCTCGCTCGTCACATGACGCCGGCGAGATTCCAGCCGAAGCCTGCGAATCGCACCCACCTCCAGTTGATCGCAGGCCTGCAGGACCCGCAGCGTGTTCTTGCACACGTTCTCCACGGTGGTGTTCCCGTGCACGCACGTGATGCCCAGCAGCTTCACGTTGGGGGCGGCCAGCGCCAGCATGATGGCCTGGGCGTCGTCCACCCCGCAGTCCACGTCCACCAGCAGCTTCTTGCTCATCTTGGGTCCTGCAGGGCACAGACTGTCATCCGGCGTCAGCGCGACACTTCAGCCGGGGGAGCTCGAGTTTAACCAGTCTGGGACTCAGCTTTAGGTTAACGGGTTCCTTCTGTGTTTAGACAGGAACTAACAGGGCAAGAAAAATGTTGCGTTGTCCAATCAGCACCCTGGAGAATCATGGAACAACAACCAAACGCCCTCTCCACTAAAACCAGAAGTCAGAACTCAGTAAGCTACAGAACGGGCAGCCGTGAAGCTTCATTTCACAGTGAATAACACCAACCTGTGGACGAGTGTGAGAGAGACGCAGTTGCTCCTGACTGGAACCAGCAGTGGTCAGCGACAAACAACCTTTGAGCAGCAAGAAAAGAGGTGGAATTAATGGGGGGAGGAGCCTCAACATGGGAGGCATCAGTTAATGTTCATCTGACTTGGAAAATAAAACTCCACGTGGGAAGAAAATAAACACTGAACCCGCTGTGAAAAAAAACAAGTCCAGAATACTGTTTTGCAGGACAGTCGGAAAAAACTTGCACCCGGTGTTTACAGTCCAACATCATCCATCATCTCATGAAAGTATAAGAACAAAATTGTTGAGCTGATCACCTTTTATCTGGCTTTTGAAGCGCTGAACGGTTCCTGATGCAGTATGTGAAGCAAATTATGATTAATATAAGCATAAATTTAGTGACTAAAAGCTGCCAGTTGAATAACACACAAAGGATCAAAAGAAACACTTCCACTTCCACTTTCCTGATCCTGAAGCGTCCAAAACACGTCGGGTAAAAAGACACAACTCAACAGGTCACTTCGGACGTCCGTCGCGAACGTGAAGCGCGTGAACGGCTCGTGGTGAACCCTCACCCGCTGCGAGCGAGCGTGCGCGTGCAGCATCGCCTCACCTGCGCGCGGTCCTGCAGACAACGTGAGTCCTCACAGTGACCCACCGGACGATCCCGGCCATGCCTGCGGACCCCGCAGCTCCAGAGAGGCCGCTGGACGGAACAGACGTCTCACTCCGACGTGAATCCCGCGCGTCAACAACCCGGAAGACCGAAGAGGAGGAGCGCGCGACACGGGCACGTGCTTATTGCTGCGACGTAAATCTTATGTCAGCTTAAAAACTACGTTTTTGGTGACTCTCTCTTTTGTTTGTCAGTTAATTTGTCACAGTATCGATTGAACTTGTTCCTTTTTATTAATAAACGATCTCTGGTGGTGACGACACTTCCGGACATTACCTTAAAGGTAAAGTCATCGTCTCTCGTTATAAAATCATTATCAGCGTTTTCTCTGTTAATTGACGTCCGACTGAATTTAGTGAAGATGAAAATTGACATATTGATAAAGTTTTATATACGTCTTCTTATTTGTTTGAATATAAGCAGAGTATATAAAACCGCATTATTAAATTTCCTGATCATGTTTGTCTGGGTTAAGAAAAAAGAACTCACTTCTTTCAATATTTTTTTCATACTTGGTGGATTTTTTACTGTCACTCAGCTCAGTTTTGTCCTCGAGGCTGAAACTGAGA
>JASSRZ010000023.1:14934965-14946338 GCA_032164315.1 Malacoctenus gilli | reverse complement strand
CAAAGTTACCGTAGGTGCTGAGTAGGCCTTCGTACTGCACCAGCAGGCCGATGGTGTGCAGCTGCCGGAGGAAGCCGGTGTCGCACAGACTATTCCTCAGCTTGAGCACGAAGCCGCAGATCAGCGCCGTCAGCTGGAAACAGCACATGTGATTCCAGTCGTTAGTCGCGTGTGGCCAGCGTTTATCTACGAGCGGGTCGGCCGGCGGACGGACCGTCTGGCAGAAGACGACGTCGCGGCGGTACTGCAGCGTGAGGCTCATGGCGATGGTGGGGGCGCTGTCCTGCATCAGCAGGAACACCATGGCCTTCTTGGCTTTGTCGCTCATCAGGGAGACGCAGTCCGTCAGCGTGGCGAGGAGCGGATACAGAGCTTCGTTCCACTCGCCTGCACGAGGAAAGACGAGCAGAGAAACGTCAGCTTTGGTTGGAAAAAACTAAAACGTGACAACTAAATGAAAGGAGTAAACAAGTGGGATCAGTTGGAGTGACTGGACCCCTTGGTGGAGGAGCCAAAGATGTGGCACCACCTTGGAAAAATGTCCACAGCTTTTATTTTGAAGGTTCCTGGCTTGGAGCAGGCAGGTTGTTTGGAGAGAGACTATTTATTGCTTTTCTGCCAGGATTTGGCTTCACTGGCTTTCTCTGAGGAGCTCTAGTTCCAGGTCTGGTTTTCTCTGCTCTATCAGACTCGTCCTGATCGACAGGTGAATGTGTCAGCTCACCTGGTGACGTCTTCTCCACCTCTGGGCTGCTCTCTGCTGTTGAAGGTAAAGGGAAGAACATTAACCAGAGAACGTTATAACCTTTACTGACCGCTCAAAACCCGAACGCAAAACAAAAAGATAAAACTCCAAGGAGTGAGAGAGCAAACAGGAAGTCCTGAGAGGATGGTGATGAGAGTTGGTGAATCAAAGCCTGCACTGTGATGACTTTAACGCCCCATTTACAACTTTTTCCTTCTACACGATGTTGACAATAAGCAAAATTCAAGCTACTTGACGACGGACATCTTTGAGCACCTTTCTTGTTGGGCTCCTCATCGGCCAGCAGGAAAACGTCCTCCGAGCTGCTGTCGCTCTGGATTTTGTCTCGCTGCAGCAGCCGGTCGACTCTCTGGATCACACACTCCAGGCTTTTATCCACATTTAGCCAAACCTTCTCCTGCACACACACACACACACACACATGCACTGTCAGCTACCTGCGTGTATATCAAGCATAAACAGGAGGAGGGAGACAACGGCTCCGTCTTACCCACTCCTCCTCGTGCATTTCCGCCTGCAGCGAGGCGCGCTTGTTTTTGCCCCCTTCGCCGCCCTCCGTGGGAAGCGCCTGGCGGGAGGGTGAGGTGGCAGCCCGGGACGGAGAGGTGGGGTGACGGGACGGAGAGCGGGACGGGGAGCGCGAGGAGGGCGAGAGGGAGGAGGAGGACGGCGACGGCGTGCTTCGCTGGGAAAACTCGGGGCGGGCCGTCGCCAGGGCGACGATGGCCGAGGACAGCAGCTTGGAGTCGCACACGGTGACCAGCTGACGGGTCTGTGGGGGAGACAAGAACACGATGGGTGATTTTTGGTGCAAAATATCCTTCGAATATGTTTAAGCTTCAACATTAATTCAGATTTATCTTAATTTCATCCAGTATTTTGATTAGATGATTGTTTTTACTCGAAATAGCAAACACAAAAATCGATGTGCAGCATCTTAACAATGATTTAACTCCACTCAGACGTCTAGAATAATTTAAAAGCCACACTTAAAGAGTATATATCCAACAACACTTTAAATATTAAAGAGGGACATCTGTTGCAGCCCTTTAAATGCGCGGTCTCTACCTTCTCTGTGAGGATGGTCAGCGTTCTCTCCAAAGCGTTGGCCGAGCGGTCTTTGGCAGCTCGCGACAGGCGCTCGGTGTAGTAACACACTTGCGTCTTCAGCGTGTTGATCTGTCCGATCAGCTCCTTCGCTTTCACGACGTCCTGAGGCTGGTACGCCATCGCTCTGGAGCCGGAGCTTCAGGCGAGCGCCGGCGTGAAATGGGGACAGGAGCGATCGTGTGCATCATTCTGTCAAGTTGCGACTGAACAAATGAAACTCTCGACCTCCTTTCTTACCTCTCGTCCTCATGAGAGCTGACGGAGGGAAGCGAAAGGGGAAAACGTTAATAACTTGAAAAGCCTGCAGCACAAACACTTCACTTCGAGCCGCTCTTACTGTTTTCTGGCGTCGTCCAGCTTGTGCAGCAGTTTTCGGAGGCCGCAGCCTTTAAAGCCTTGATGATGAGCAGCGGGAGCGCCGATCGTCACGACGTCGTACGTTCGGTCTGGAGGGAGGAAGCAGATCGATTAGAGGACAAAAGGGACAGAATTATGTTCACAGAAATAAGGAAAAAATACCGACCGTAACCAGACTCCCCCTGAACCCTCATCCTCTGGATGTGCAGGTTGGTGGGAATAAACTCCAACTTCCTCTCAGCTTTTAAGGTGCTTGACTTAAATGAAGGACCTGAGAGGATAAAGAGAAGGTAGAGATAATCTTTTATTGCTCAAATATAGATTATAAAGTAAGTCACTGTCCTATAAAATCTTTTAAAATCATCCATTAAAGACATTTTAGCCATATACTTAAATTAAATCAATAAAACTAGAATAAAAAACATAAAAAAACAACAAGAATGTTTCCCTTATATTGTACTTTGAGAACATTGTGATAGAAAATTGAAGGAATAGAAGACATTTCTGTTAACTATTAATGGACACTGAGTTCGGCTTCACATCGTCTCTGTGTTTCTGACCTTTGTATTCATGCAGGTCACTGATGGTCTCCTGGTAGGTGAGGATGATGGTCTGGTACTGCGTGATGATCTGCCTCCTGAGGTTCTCCCAACATGGAGAGAGCTCGCCGAGCTCCTCCAGCTCGCACACCCTGTGGATCACACACACACACACGAACACGCACAGACACGGGCAGTAATGATCAGCGATTCCAGCTGCACTGCAGATGATCTCACAGCTTGCTTTTTTCGTGCCGCATGTTCACTTGAACGCGACAGCCGAGCAGTTACAACTCCTCAAATTAGAGACGCCGCAAGGAGCCATTATGAGAGCAGCGGGAGTCGTAACGATGATGTCTCTATGACCAAACGGAGAGCAGGCGAATACGCTCAGCAGGAACGCAGTTTCAGCGAGAAAGCGAAGCTCTGTAGCGAAAAGTGTTGACGGTTCGTGAAGAACCGCGCTCATCAGCTGTTACCTGACAGCGTCCTCCTCCAGCAGCAGCTTGACGTACTGTCGAGGAACGTGCAGGGAGAGCACGCTCTCGGCCATCTGCTCCAGGATACGCAGGTGGTTTCCATCCGTGGTGGGGAAGCGGTACGTCCGCGACATGACGCCGCCGAAAACTGCAAGGCACGAAACACAGCCATCACTGAAGAGAGCCGCCACCGCCGAACGCACTCCTCGCTGTCAGGGAAATGTTCAGCTGGCGACTGAGAGACGCTCACCGGCCTTCAGGAGGGGATCTTTACATAACGACGACGACTTGGATTTGATGCCCACCGACTCAGTCAGGCTTTCATCCACGGGGAGAACCATCTGACCACAGATAACGACAACAAAGAAGTCTTCCTGATGTTCAAATCCATGACTTCCTGATTGCCAGACAACAACTACACCAACAATCACTTGCAGCTAAGTAAAATATACGTTCAGGCGAGCACATTTCAAACAAAGACTTTGAGCACTTTTTTGACAACCAGAATAAAACAAATCAGACACAAACCTTAAAAACTGCCATTATGTTGCTGAAAAATCGCCTCAGTTTTTGATAAAATGACCAAATTCGCCATTATTAGTCGTTATTGTCCTAATTATCTTTTCATGGTAATATGAGATATCTTGGAGAGAACTGGACTCATTTTTGTTGGAGATGTAAAGAGGCTCTTTATCGTTTCACCATCATCCAACAAGTTTTTCGACAACACTGAAAATCCCACAACGAAACGAGTGACCTCGCTTCCTCCCTTCCTCCTGTCACTCACCCTCCCGTTCACCGTGTCTCCTCGCTGTAGCCTCGCCACGGGTGCCCGCTGCTCGCGCTTCTCCTCGATCTGCCAGGCGATGACCGTGATGTTGCCCACGCGCTCATTCTCCGCTGACCTGACGGACGGCGAAACCCGGTTCAGGGATTTCTCATGCCGATCGAGTGAAATGAAGACGAAACAAGGAGCTCCGGTGAGCTGCTGCGTGTCGCCTGGTACCTGAGGGTCAGGTGGAGCCGGTGGTGTTTGTCCTGCAGCAGCTCCTTCACGGAAAACATGGCCGAGCCCAGCATGTACATCTGTCGCGTGGAAACACACAATCAGAGAGGATTTTCTCCCCCCCCAGATGAGAGAAAAGGATTTGGTAGATAAGAGTGGGGAGGGAAGCGCTTTCGCAAGGAGACCATCCTGCGCGTGGGACTGACCGTGCCCTGCGAGCGGTCCTTCACATCGTAGACCGAGAGCTTGACTTGGGTCTGCTGGGTAATGAGGGAGTCCTGGAAGAAGGCGATGCTGCTCAGGAAGATCGGGTTGCTGGTGCCCTGCAGCCAGGGAGGGGAGGGGGGGGGTGGAAGAAGGTGAAGCCTCGGACAGGCGGTGAAGAGCAGAGGCGGGCAGAAGCTCGAGCGCTCACCTCGATGATCTCCGTCTGAGAGTGTTTGGTCCAGAAGGCCTGGGGGGGAGTGGTGCAGCTGACGGCCACAAAGCTGGTGGGCTTACGCTCCAGCGCCGGAGTCACCAACTCGCTGCACGCTGCGGCGAAAACACACAAACACGGAAGATTACAGACTGCGGGATTGAAACGTGGGACGCCTGTAATCCTCGGACATGGCAGGGAAATGTAATGCAGCATCTCTGAGTTGCTAGTCGTCGGCGACCACCACTTATTAAGTACCAGTAACGTGGATACAGCGGGTAGAAATTCAAGATTATCGGCTTTTTTCCAAAGAGGTCAATAGCAGGAATTGTTTATCTGTTTGGTTTCCATGTTTTGATGTGCATTTATCTGAGTGTGTAAAGAAGTCCAACAGGACCATTAAGACTCAGCAAGAATCAGCTCATTCATTTTATTCTTGTAGCTTTAAGTTTGGGAAGTTTTCGCGTCGAGATTGGTCATAGAGTTTTGTCACAGTTTCCTAAAAACAATGACTTTTTCTTCTTTCTCTGGTTTGTTTTCTATCGGCTCGCAGTTTCCGTCTGACACCCGTGAAGGTAGCAGAACTTTTTTGTTGCTGTCTGCTCGCCAGGGTCCGTGGAGTCATTCCCTCGCGTAAAAAAAAATAAATGCAGCATTAAAGCACGAGGATAAAGAGATCAGACTAAACAACACATTCGGGCCTTCAGATCCAAACAATGAGTCGCTGTAAAATATGCTCACGAGCCGGGCGACGATTGTCTGAGTCACTCGCTGCACGCGAGCGCTGCATCAACGTGGGATTCTATCAGCAGCATTTTCTTGTTGTTACTGCCAGAGGAAAAAAACTGCGAAACACCCACAGCTTTCCAAACGGGAACGAGGAGTTTTCAGTTTGTGTGGGACAAACAGAGCAGTCGCATTTATGCCTGTGTCACCGCACGTCAATCCGTTGTAGGAGGCGGCTTTACAACGTTGAGCTCTTCTTGATCACAAGAAAGAAAACAAGTGGTGTCAAGTTTTCGCTGCTTGGACTTCAATATTTAAGCTCGTTCGCTTATATCTCGTTTATCAGAGTGAATAAAACAGGAGTGCTGGATAAAAATGGACCAAACAGGAGACTTAATGGAGGAAAAACGTTGTAATGTAACTGGTCTGAACTCACCCACACTGAATTCCAGCACCGGCTCGTCTGGATCCTGACTGTTGCCTGTTGAACACAGAAAAAGATGCCGGGATGCTCTTTTTTTTCTCCTTCCTGCAGTTTCATCGTCGGCGAAGCGGACTGGTTGCCATGGCAGCGGTTACTTGGTTACCTGAAAGAGCCAGCCCCATCATCTCAGCCGAGAGATCAAACGTGTTGGCCCGGTAGACCGACCACGGCCGGTGGCGGGGGCTGCGCTCCTTCCCGGACATGGCGGGGGCAACGTCGGGCGGGCGGGTTTCGCGAGGACTTTGGCTTCTTGAGCCCGAGGAGGCAGCACGATGGCGAGCGGGCGCAGACGATCCAAAAACTGGCCTCCCACGTCTTTGGAAAATGTGCTTGAGCGGAGCGGTCAGGCGGGTGTCAGTGGAAAAACCTGGAAGAAGAAGAAAAACACCCCAAAATCCCATCAGAGTCCTCCAGACTGAACATCTTTGCGTCCTTCCCACTGATCCTTTCGAACGTCAGCTGAGCGGAAATCTGGAAAACTGCTTGTGATTAATCACCCGGAAGCTGCTGATTCTTGCTGCAATTAGACACAGCATCACTTTACACTCTTACCGAGGCTGAAGAAGTGAGAGGATGTTTAAAATAGTCTCTCGGAGACGGCTCAGGCTGGAACAAGCTGCATTTGGGAGGTTTTGCCGCGTTCAAACGACTTCTTAACCTGCTAATTATAGACAGCGGGGAAACATCTCCGGCAGGGAAAGTGAGACTTTTCACACAGCTGCAGGGAACAAAACACTGACTCCATCTACATTTTTAATCTCCTGACGCTATTCGTGGTTGTCAGGTGTTCTTTGACAGCCAAGTTCTGCCTGGTGGACGGACAAATAGTGCACGACGACAGGCGGCGTTCTCCAGATAAAACTCTCATGAAAATCTCATTTCACGAACGGGATTCAGACTGAAACAAACAAAAATGAAAGAATAATCCCAAAGAAATGAGTCTTCGCTTTGTTTTTAATGTATACAATCTTTAGGAAATGGTGTGTGGTCAAAATGATCCAACATGCGACAATGAAAACATACTGTTCAAAGAACAAAATATTCATTTTTATGTGTAAGTTTCAGGCGATTAAAGTCAGCTCGTGGTGGTTCTTGCTGTCGCCTCACTGTAGGAAGGTTTTGGGTTCGAATCTGTGCACGTGTGGGTTTTCTCCAGCTAATCTGGTTTCATCTCACGGAGCCAAAACACGCACGAGGTCAAACGTGAACGTGTCTCCCTGTCGTCCTGCGACGGACGGGCGACCTGCTGTCATCACATCAATGAGGACTTCACAGAGCGCGCTCAGATCTCTGCGCTGCATAAAGAAGGGGTCCGATAATGCCGAGGCTGCGTCGCATCCTGCTAACGCTGCACCTGCGTCGGAGGGGCGGCGGCAGCCGTGCCAAGTGTGCCGGCTCGGGAGCGCTGAAACATGAACAACCTCCAGCCGCGTTTCTGTTGTCTTGGCTCCCGTCTGGCTCGCGTTCACATCGACAGGAGGACACAAGAGATGAAGGCCCGCGCAACAACCTCCTCTCCATTTTAAAGCCTTTTATTCTGGCGACAACTCGGGCCGTCAGGTCTCGGGATGGACCGGTGAATCAGAGTGATTGATGAAAGGACAGAAAATGGCTTGAAGGAATCAAGATTTTTATTCCTCGGAGCCGCCCTGAAGCACCTCCAACAGTCTGTGAGCCCCTTTTTCTTCAATATTATTTGGCAAAAAACAAAGAAACACACTCTTGCCAACATGCAAAAACAGGAGCTTTCAAAATAAAAGCGGTGGGTCTGCTCTCCTACCAACATCCCATGTTAGAAACCACTGATCGATCCATTATCAAAGGGCTGGATTTCTTCATCTTAGGAGCAATTCAGTGGCTAAAAATGCAGTGAACAATTAAATGTTTAGACATCCTGAGGGGGGAACTGTTTCGATTTGTTCTGGGATGTCAGACTTAATGAACTCTGTGGTTCAGCTGGAATCAAACACGCAACACCTGGAACGAGGCGGGTAACTCACACTGTGTTCATCTCCTTTATATCCAGCTGTTTATTGGATGCAACACCGACAAATGGGTGAACAAGTGTGAGTGTGTGCCGCTGTGCATTCATGTGTGAACACTTCTGAACCGGAGGTCTATTTTTACACACAAATCCGCTCTGACGTCACGCAGCACGTGCAACAGTAGAAAAAAAAGAGAGAAAAGAAACGCCAGCGTCTCCCAGTGACACACAATCTCGTCCGCATTATCGCACGCACAATCCAGAGAGCGTGAAGCCGGTCGGCGGTTTTTTAATCTCCGTTTTGGCGCCTTCGCGTGAGACCGAAACAGACGACAATTACCGCCCGGCCTCATTAGGCCTGCGTGGGAGCCGTCGTCAGTGGGAGCCGTTGCCGAACGGGGCTGTAATCTCCGTCGCCTGCAGCACTGTGGGAAGCTCTCTAGGAAGCCCACACAGGATCTAATGCAAGGCAACATGGGGGCAACAGGTCCTCCTCATCAAGTCTGTCAGACAGACACCTGCCATGTGGGCTCCACTTAGTGGAGAGACTCTAATGCTGACTTCCAAACTAAGATGAGACTTCTTAAAGACAACAAAGAGCGGTAATTTGGCCAAATCTTTTGGTACTCGCGCTGTGCCACAAACTGCTAACCTGCATCTTTAGGTGAGAAGATTTCCTGTTGACGTTTGGTCATTTTTTAACAACTGCTTCGACGATTCAGGATCCGTGATCGACAGTCTCGGACTCCACTCTGTGTTCACTCGACCTCTTTTGAATGCAAATTAATTTACTTTAATGTTGCTTCAATTACAGACTCTTCCGAAGTTGCAGCACTTTACGATCCATCTGTCCATATGCTGAGACCACTTTGTGCGGCTTGGCAAAGCAAAGCGGTGGCGCTAACTCAGGTTAGCAGCTGACAAGAAGGTAAAAGACAGGCAGACTAGCGGTCCATTAGAGAGACGACACAAACACACGGAGACGAAGGCGACAAACACACTCACTGACTGACATACTTACAGTAAAAGCATTTTGGAGTCACCAGTTAACTCGATTTGCGTGTTTGTAAACTGGAGAGAAAACTGGAGTTCACAGAGAAATCAAGCAGGAATGTGAAATGAACCGTTTCATCACTAAAAATCAGCTTTAATCCTCGTCTTCAGAGCCTATAACTGAAGTTGTTTGTGGCAGATTAACGTAAATAACAAACAAATGATCACACTGCTAAATCACAGCTGAATAAAGTGTCTTTTTAGGACTGAATGACCAGAGCCAGATACTTTTACCTTCTGACAAACTACAGAGAAAAACGAATCACATTCAATGTTGATAGAAATGACGAATTAATTCCAGTTCGTTCAAGTCACACTGACCCAAAGTACGACGGGTCAAAGTCCTCGTTTAACCGACAGTTTCTATGTTCAGTCGTCTCCTCACAAACGTTGACCCTGATTTAGAGCTGCTTAATTGAACATCTCGTTCAATCATCCGCCGTTCCACAGCTGCTCCACAAACGACCTTTGACCCCCTTCACACCCCGCAGACCGATGAGACCCTGATTTGTGTTTTATAGCTTGGAGGTTGGTAATAACGGAGCTGTGCCGCAGGGAAGACCTGAGGGGGGAGCTGTGAGTGGGACCGAGGAGATTCAGGTGGGATCGGCTCCTCTGGGATGGCAACAAAAGTGCCCCAGATTGGTGGGGGGGAGGCGGCTCACAGCTGGCCCCCCTGCAGATGCTGTCATCACCGGCTGCACGCCGGCGCCTCCCACTCGGCTCAGACATCCTCCTCTTTCGCCCACCTCCTCCTCCTCCTCCTCCCGGTCCCTTTAAATCCTCCTCTGTGTCCCCTTCTTCTGCACAGTCATCAACTCTGCCTTTCCCTCCCTCCCCGCCAGCCGACTCCCGTCCCCGTGTCCCCCCGTAACCCCGCTGCTCCTATCCATTTCACCCCCAATGATTCTGATCCGGTCCAGAGATGACCTGTGCCGACCCGCCGTCCTCCGGGAGTGACGGACGCTCGTTTGCTGTCTGTGAGCACGGCCCACGTGGGACGCACAGTGACCCCGCCAGACCCTCAGCCAAACACAAACAGCCTTCTGGACAGTGCGAGAACATAAAGATGACTTCATTCTCTAATGGAAAACATCTGGTTCTTGTTTGAAACAGCGAAGATTGTTAATAAACAGACAAAAGTTCTCAAAAATACGACATATTTTTGCTAATTTGATCCTGATCGGTGTAATCAGGAGGTAAATTGGACCTTCATCTCACTCATCAGAGCAGATTCAGATTAAGAATTAAATCATACACTTTGTTCAGTTTCCTCTTGAAAAGAAACACACAGCAGCTCGCCTCATTTTGTCATGAAAATGACATAAAAACTGTGACTTAACAGAGCAAATTTAATCCTCCAGGCTTTGTTTGCAACGTCAGGGGGGGATTAATAGCGTGACACGTTACTTCCTACTCCAGCACATCCGGCCCTGGATGTCACATGTACAAGAAATAAAAGACAAATGTGCAACATTGTCCTCCTAACACAGCATCAACAGCAGGCTACTCCAGGGGCTCTATAGAAATCTGCAATAACACTGAGTGTCGTTCAGTCTGTTAACCAGAATCAAAGCTGCACCTCTCCTTTTCAAAATACACGCATGTGTCAGGATCACACGGTGACATTTCCATCAGATTACAGTGTGTTTGTGTGTGTGTGTGTGTTTTTCCCCTCACTGACACTAGCACAATAACAAATATTGCGTCATGATATCAGCCGATGCTCATTCACCGGAGCTGCTGCCTGCCTGCCAGCTTGCTGCTGCGGGTTGGACACTCCGTTCAGCATCATTTAAAACAGGCAACGAAACACAATCCACAAAATAAAACAGCGACATTTGACACGTTTCTCCTGTTTTGGCCACATCTTATTCTGAGCCCGCTGCGACGCGCGGCTCTCGTTTATTCATGACAACATTGGCGGAAAAAAAACAGAGCCGATGGGGCGTGAAATCGACCAGGAGGAGGGAGAAAAAGAGAGGAATGAAATAAAAAAAAGGAGTCGTACCGTGTCGAGGGGAGCGGAGGTTTCTTCCCGTGTGCGCATCCTGCTTGCATCGACGATGTCTGCAGTCAGGACTCGCCCTGACTCCCTGTGACACATCCCGACGTAATACCTTCACTGGGGGGGAGCGGCGCCGCCTCCGCACGCCAGAGGGCGCTGTCGGCGCGATAGAGGGGGTATGAGTGACTGGACACAAGTGGGAATAAAAACTGCACCTGCTGCTTTGTGTGGAGGAGTGTGTGTGGAGAGAGACATCCAGTGGAGAGTTAATAAACAGGCGGAAAAACGAAGAAAAGGTGTCACAATAAACATTCAACAAAAACAGAAATAGACTCACAAACATCCCACAAAGATTTAATACGTGTATGAATAAAGATTAAAGATGCTCCCTTAATTTTTTGCATTTAAACCCTCAAAAAAAGTTTTAGCCAATGACGTTCGTG
>JASSRZ010000023.1:14910624-14930907 GCA_032164315.1 Malacoctenus gilli | reverse complement strand
TGTGTGTGTGTGTGTGTGTGTGTGTGTGTGTGTGTGTGTGTGTGTGTGTGTGTGTGTGTGTGTGTGTGTTTGTGTTTTTAGGTGCTCTACAATATGTTCAACTTTGTGGCGGAGATGCCGGTGGTGGAGCCCGTGGACGTGTTCCTGGGAGTGGCGAGGTTCTTCGTGGTGGGCCTGGGCGGGATGGGCTTCGGCGTCCTCTTCGGCTTCGTGGCCGCCTTCACCACGCGCTTCACCTCCAAAGTGCGGGAAATCGAGCCGCTCTTCATTTTCATGTACAGCTACCTGGCCTACCTGGTGGCCGAGCTGTTCGCCATCTCCTCCATCATGGCGTGAGTCGCTCCTCTGAGAACGCTCCCACGTTCATCGAAACTCGCCATCAAAGCCAGCTGTGCTCACATGCCCCCCCACCCCCCCACCACCACCTCCTTCTCCCCCCTGCAGCATCGTGACCTGCGCCCTCACCATGAAGTACTACGTGGAGGAGAACGTGTCCCAGCGTTCCTGCACGACCATCCGCCACGTGGTCAAGATGCTCGGCACCATCTCGGAGACCCTCATCTTCTTCTTCCTGGGCGTGGTCACCGTGACCACTGAGCACGAGTGGAACTGGGGCTACATCCTCTTCACGCTGCTGTTCGCCTTCGTGTGGAGAGGCCTGGGTAAGCCGGGGGCGGGGCCACGGCGCCGCTCTCCACCCTCCCCCCCGCTGTTTTTCTCGGAACCTTCCAGCATCACGTGACCTGATGGTGACCTGCCGTGTCCGCTCAGGGGTCTTGGTGCTGACGCAGATCATCAACCCTTTCCGCACCATCCCGTTCAACATGAAGGACCAGTTCGGTTTGGCCTACGGTGGCCTGCGAGGGGCAATTTCCTTCGCCCTGGCCTTCACGCTGCCAGACAACATCGGCCGCAAGGAGCTCTTCATCACCGCGACCATCGCCATCATCCTCTTCACCGTCTTTCTACAGGTGAGAATGTTTACGCTGATCTCTCGGACCATGAACCAAGAAATCTGATATTTTTCGCGTGTTTCTGTTCTGAGTATCAACATGTGTTTAATTGGACTCGAATCTCTTCTTCCTCAGGGCATCAGCATCCGACCTCTGATCGAGTTCATCAACGTCCGCAGGACCAACCGCAACCTCGACACCATCAATGTGGAGATTCACTGCAGGGTGCGACGCAGATTCTGACGTTTGTCTCAGAGCTTGTGGCCTCTTTGTCCATCGTCGCCGCGCTCACAGTGTGACTTTCCCTTCCAGCTGATGGAGCACACGGTCGCCGGTATCGAGGACCTTTGTGGACAGTGGAGCCACTTCTACTGGAAGGACAAGTGAGTCGCCGCTCCTTCAGAACGAGAAGACGCTGCTCTGCGATCTTGTTGTGCCGACGTCCTTTGATGGGGAAAAAAAGGGGGTTTTAGCTTACCTGCCTTTCATTTCCTTCTTTTGAGGCTCCGTTTGACGTTGTCATTGTTCACGGAGAGACTGTGTGGGAATGTCGACATCTCGTCAGACTGTGGTGTCGTGTTCAGCTTCTGCAATCACAACACGTTTTCCCCTTCAGGCTCTGTGAGCCGTCGCTTCCCTTTTCTCGCTCGTTCTCTCTTGTGACTCTCTCACATGCAAATCAAAATTCCATAATATTTCACCTCTTTTGGTTATGTTTCTAACATTAAAACCAAAATTAAACCTTCTCTCTCTCTCTCTCTCTCTCTCTCTCTCTTCGTGTCAGGTTCATGAAGTTCAACAACCGGATCCTGCGCAGGATCCTCATCAGGGACAGCCGGGCGGAGTCCAGCATTGTGGCGCTCTACAAGAAGCTGGAGTTGCAGAACGCCATGGAGATCCTGGACTCGGTGTCGGGAGACATCAGTGCCGCTCCGTCCATCGTCTCTCTGAAGTACGCTGCCTTCCAGACCGCTGCGTTGTTCCTCTGTTCAGCGTTAGAAGAATTGAACCCAATGTCCATTTGTTTTGTGTCAATTCACAGTGAGGAGAAGAAACCCGCGGCTAAACCCAAGAGGAAGTTCCGGGCTGCTGACCTGAAGAACATGCACGACATCCTGTCCAAGAACATGTACAAGATCAGGCAGCGGGTAAGACGAGGAAAACTGCCACATGGGAAGATTTGCTGCATGTTCTTCTTCTCGCTGCATTTTATTCTTTTTACTCTTTAAACGCATGACCGTGGAGTCAAGTAGGAGTGAACAAAAATCCGGAAATTTCGTCTCAGGAGCGACGGATCCTTTGTGAACTTTTGCTGGCTGTTGATTCACTCTCTAAAACTCCAAACACTGACGCTCGGTGCTGCTTTGCATACCCACCGTCTGTGGCCTGCAGTACTTTTCCATTACTGACATGACTTCACCCTTAATGTGACCACAAAAAAGCAGCTCGTGTTCCTGCGCTGCGGACGGACGTTTGTCAGACTGTCCCTCTCGAGCCTCTTTTTCTGTGTATTTTTGCACGGACAAGGCGCCCCAAATTATGTGCAATGTTTTGTTTTAAAGGGAGAGAAGTTAATCAGTTTCTGTTCACTGAAAGTTCATTTATTTTGCACTTTTTCTGCACATAAGAGCAATTCAAAGTGCAATGATAAAGAAACTAAGGAAGAGATTAAAAGGGGTGAGTTAAAAGTGGAAGTTGGAACAAAAATAGGCACATAGTGACCCTGTTCAATCATATATTCAACTTTATGTCAGAAAAAAACATCGACTGTGATTTTTCTGTGATGTTTGGTTGTCTCACGTCGTCTCTCTAACAACGATGGCGATCGTCAGAAGGTTTGAGCACCGCTTGTTGCTTGTTTTAAGGCCTGAATAATGGCTGCAGGACAGAGAATGGCTGGTTTGCTGGACGGGCGAGTTCAGGATGGTAGTTCGTAAAAGTCCAAACAAAGACGCCGGCGCTTGTGTCTCAAACAGGTGTGGCCAGTTTTGGTCGAGTAATCTGAGCCGTAAAGAAAGCCGTCTGCTTCAAACCCGTCCGAGCTGCTGTTTGCTCCGACTTTATTGTCCCCTGTGAATCTCTGGACGTCACCAACATCAAGGATGAAGGAATGTAAAGATTAAAGATCCAGTGTGTAGTGTAGGCTTCCAGTGAGTAACATTAGTCAAGGTTTATTCACAGAAGCTTGATTTACTGCCAATATTGTGCCTTAATAGTCTGATCATTGTCAGAAAAAGATTAGTTTGGTTCTTCGAATCTTACAATCTGTTTTAACTCTTCTCTGTGAAAGTCGCAGACTTTCAGCCAATCAGAGAGCTTGTTTTTTGCTTTTGGTGACATCGCTACCAAACACACCAACAATTCACAAACTGATTTATAATCTCCTCCATTGTTCACACTGAACGGAGGGTTTTGTCTGTATTTTGCAATCTACAGTGTGACCAGCAGATGGTGCTGAAAAACATAACTGCATTCTTTTTGCTTGATCGTCACCGTGTTGAAGTTGTGCGAGTCATCATGTGCTGTCCGTTGTGCTTCATCGTGTTGCAGACGGTGGCGTTCAAGAGTAAGCACGCCCTGCCTAACGACAGCCAGACCAAGGAGATCCTGATCAGACGCCACGCCAGCATCCGACGGAGCCTCCGTCCAGGCAGCTTCCAGTCAGCGGTGAGGCCAAAGATGGACGAACCTGCAACTTTTTTCAGTCACAAGTTTGCTTCTGCGTCTTCAGGGCTGCCATCTGTGTTTCTACTTTCAAAAACCTGTGAGGTGTTTTTATTCACGAATTTTAAATATGCTTTCATCGTCAGCATGTGCCAAAGTCACACAAGTATTTCTCACTTCCTGCTGGGAAAAGTCTGGACTCCAACTTTCCTCCAGCGCGTTTTAGCGCCACAGGTAACTGCTGACGTTCACGTTGCCAAACGATGTCGGTTTCTTGGATGTTTGACTTCTTATGTTGACTGGACATTGATTTTATAACACCTTATAACTGCAAAATGTCTCTGGAACGTCCAACAATCTACACAAAACACACACAATTCATATATCACATAAAAAAACAGTTTTAACATTTTAAATTTCAGTTTTCACTTGAGCTTTTTGATTCTGTGTCAAAATATTTGGATTTCATGAAAAACTTTTACTGTCTTAAAACTTGTATTTCTCCTGTTTCCTTTTCTCGCCCTAGATAACGAGGAGACCATGTCGGAGGTGGCGTACCCCTCTCGACGCTCTCGGTTCAACCAGCCCACCCGCTCTGCCTCGGGGGCCATGATGCCTCTGCGCAGGCTGGACACCCTGGTCGAAGCCCCCTCTGTGGACGTCCTGAATGAGGGCGGGGCCGCGGACGTCAGGAGGGTCCTCGGCTTGCCCAGGACACACTCCTCCTCCAGCGACTCCCGCGTACCCGCTCCTCGCCGTCACTCGAGCTCCAACAACAACAATGCGAACAGCGGAGGAGACGAGCAGCGTGGAGCCGAGGAGGAGCAGCAGGGGCGGGCGCCTCCCCCTCCGGCCTGGGCTGCAGCGCCCCGAGACGGCGCCGCTCGAAACCCTCTCCTCAGACGACCTCAGTGGATCCCGAAGAAGAAGTGAAAGTGTTTACCGGGCGTTTGGCCGCAGCTGGACTGTGACAAACCCGAGTCCGAGTTTGTTGAATCGCTGCAGGTGAGAACGAGCTGGAAGTCCGTCAGTTTCCTTTTGGGTTTTTTAAAAACCACGTTTCAGACTGAGACGAAGATGACAGGAAGTCCTCACAGGTGGAACTTCAGTGTGCTGCAGCCCACAAACCGTCTGCACTCCGACTTTATACTTGTAGTTATTTCACCTACTCACATGGAGACGGTTTTTTTTATAAATGTTTAATCCTCTTTTAGGATTGTTTTAGATATTTAATGTGACCTTATTAAAGTATTTTATAGCGACTCCGTTTTTTTATGGTCTGTCATGTTTGTAACAAACATAATTGACTTTTAGGAAACGAGACATTTTCAGTTGCTTTTGTTGCAAAACCTAAAGAACAAACGGATCTTTTTATTGTCAATGTTGGCGATGAACGAGGTTTTTGAAGTCATCTCAAATTAAAGTAACGTGAAAAGCTGTGAGAGAAGATTGACATCAATTTGAGCTCTTGTCTGATGGTCTTCTGTGATTGGTTAGAAATCGAATGTGGGTGTGGTTAATGTGGATTTCTGCTGGAACATTTGAGCAATGGATGGTTATGAGGAGCAGCTGCCCAAAAAAGTACATCTTCCCTTATTTTCGCATCATTTGTGAAACCTTCTAACCTGACAACAAGGCGTATGTTTTGTTGAGCTTTTAACAACAAATTAGCTGTTTTTATTACTTCATATAATTTAGGAAACTGTCACCAGGCTACGTGTGAGCAAGAATCAGTTCACAGCCGACGAAACTGTTCAAAGTTTCACACATCATTCAAAACAGACTCAAGTTTCTACTTTTTTCAGCATTTACTGCGAATACATCATGACATAAAAGTAGAAGACAATTTTCATTCATCCTGTCAAAGTTTTATCAGTTAAAAACAGAGATTCTCACCATATGGAAAGTGAGTTTATAAAAAACAAACCCTCGAATGTTCCTCTTTTAGAGGACATAAAAAAACCACCATCGCCGTACAATCAAACATAAAGAAACTGGAGGTCACATTTAGTCACAACACTTCATTAGCTTTTTCTGACGCACCGTATGAAAAGAACTGGCACTGAGGTAAAATGGATAAAACCAAAGTGGCTCCACTAAAAACTGCCGCAGTCTTATCCACTGCTGCTTTCGTTGTTTTTCTTGATGTTTGGAATATTCAAAACATCAATATTCTTGTGTTTTAGAGACAGAAGTCATGGTAGAGTGTGATCCATCAGCAGGGCATAAACAATGTAGTGGTTACAAAAGAAAACATTTAAAACGCGGTGAGTATTAATGTGCCCAAACAAAGCTTTTGAGTTGCTTCTCTTGTGGCAAGCTGGTGAAAGTTTGTCTTCCCCTCAGCCTTGCACTTTTTCAGTGGGTTGTCCCTGAGAGGAGCGACTGTAGCGTTGGCGCCAACGGGTCGTTTCCAACTCGAAGCGTCGAAAACCTCCGACGTCAGAAACTCTGTTCCCACAATGAGTCTGTTACTCGTCACCATTTTGGGCCTCCAGCAGATAAGAGCACTTCTTCGTGTCGAAGATTTACATTGTATGTCCAGTTATTGTGATTTTAGGAGTTTGCCTGCTTTGGTGACCCCTCGCGCGTCCCATTTGGGGATTCTGACCAGCAGTAAAGCTACAGCCGCCAGCGCCAGCAGGACCCCCAGGCTGGGCGGGCCGCAGGGGCTGAACTCCTGGGCCAGGCCGGAGAGGAGCGGCGCCAGGACGCGGCCCACGGCCGTGACCGACTGCCCGGCTCCGATCAGGGTCCCGCTGGCCTGGACGCCCCCCCTCTGCAGCTCCAGGTCCGTGATGCACGTCCGGCCGATGGTGGTGGAGATGGCGAAGAAGGTGGAGGTGAGCAGCACCTGCCACACGCTGGGCGCGGCGGCGTACAGGAAGATCAGCGAAGACGTGAGCACCGTGGAGTGAAGCAGCAGCGCGGGCATGTTGTTCCCGTAGACCTGGGTCACGGGCCCCACCAGGAACCCCGCCAGGGCCCCCAAGGTGCTGCTGTAGCTGATCAAGTAACCCGTCACCTTGGGTTTGAGGGAGAAACGCTCCTCCATGGCCAGGGAGAAGTTGCTGTAGTAGAGCATGATGGCGACGGCCATGAGGAGACGCACGAGGAACAGGTCCCACATGTCGGAGGAGGCCACCATGTGGATTTTGGAGCCCACCGAGGACAGCTGTGTCCAGGCGGGCTGGAGGAGAGACACGTCCCTCCAGCCGAGACCCCCGCGACGCTTCCCGGGGGAGCAGGAGTCCGGCTCGGTCGGGGCTGTCTTCACCGGTTGGCTGCTGTTTGCATGGGAACAATTGTGCGCCGATTTACTGAGGTGATTGTCATGGCAACCCTGGCTCATGTTGTTGCTGTTCGTGTCGCTACGGTAGGAGAGCGTCTCGCTCCACGGCAGCATCCACACCAGCCCTGCAACACGAAACGCACACAGTTAAGCTCACTGGCAGGTAAAGTCAATTACACCTGTTGTGGCACCATGTTGAAATGAACATTTTGGACTTGTGTTGAGCTAATATGGCTCTTATTTTGAAAATATGACAAATCTTTAGAGTTCCCCTCCAACTCTGACATCTTTTGCCTGCTTGTGTTTGTGTCTTTTCCTGATTTAATGCTGAGAAAAGAGTTCCCATGCAGCCACCAAGACATCAGCCAGTGTCTCCCGATCCAAAACCCACCGGTGTTGATCAGGAAGATGACGGCGCAGGTGAAGGACGAGGTATAAAATCCCCCTTCGTGCTCGGTGAGGTAGCCCCCGACCACGGGGCCCAGGATGAAGCCCACGCTGGATGCTGCGTTAAAGTGTCCCATCACCAGGGGGCGCTCCGACTCCGACACCAGGTCGGACAGCAGCGCTCTACAGATGGACAGGGAGTGCTTGAACAGCCCTGGAACGGAAAACACGTGAGGGTTGAGTAACACACCGACTTTCTGTGCTCTCGCCACCAAGATAAAGGTGCCAATAAGAGTCGTTAACCAGTCGGTGAACCTGCTGTGTAAGATATGCAATGATCTGCTGCTATTTTTAGTGGCAGACAATCCTAAGAAAAAGGTGTTCTGCGTGTAGAGCCGATCTATTTCTAAGAAACTATAAACAAAAGTAATCTTGAGATCAGTGAAGTTTCGGTGGAGTTATGTAATCTGTCTCCAACCACGATCAGAATTGTTCTGGTTTTAAGTTAAAAACATTAAAAAAAAAACATTTTTTAAATTCAATTTCTGGTAGTTTTTTAAAGAAAATTTCTAAATTTGGTGTTTTTCAAGTTTCGAAAAAACTAAATACCGTAGTTATCTTTCGTTTAATTTTTAGTACAGTGGTTTAACTTTTTTTTGAAGAATTTAATAGGATAAGTTCATAAATATTTTTTATGCAGGTATTTAGATGCAGCGAGTTCTTAAAAAGCGTGATTTCCAAATTCCTTTGAATGCATCATGTTACCACTTGTGTTGCTTAAACCGAGAAGCTGTCAATCAAAGACTCTGATTGGTTCAGAAAGCTAAAGGCGGGTTTTACGCTGACGGCAAGACTGTTGGTCATAGCGCAGCATTTTTTTCTCTGATGACCGAAAAAAACAGGATATTTTATCTGTTATTTGAGTGAGTCTTTCAATTTTAATTTAATCAAAGCAGGAAAGCCTTAAAATTCAGCCAAAGTTTTGAAACTTTTCACGGAGATGTCGTATCGTCCTTGCGGCGGCGTCACTCACCCACAGGTATCCGCGCGACGACGAACAGAGTGATGCTGGACGACATCCCCAGCAGGCCGTAGCCCAGCGCGCTCAGCAGCAGGCAGGCCAGCAGGGAGTCCCGCCGTCCAACCACGTCGCTCCAGCCACCCTGGCAATCAAACCGGTGACAAGTCAGCGCGAAATACAAATCAAAAACAAACTTCTGAGAGGTCTTCATAACCAGCAATTAGACCAAGCCCTACTCAGCACATTTAAACATTAACGATACAGTTCAACTATTAAATATTGATCTGGAAATACCAAGAGAAAAGTAACGGAGACGTCCGTCTGTTTCCAGGCAACATAAAGTTCATTTGAGAGCTTACATGAGGTTAAAGAATGATGCGCAGATTCCCAGAACTCCCCGTTTTCTCCCTACACCATGCAGCTCGAGCTGTTACACAAACCCTTATTAGATTCTCGCCCTCTCTCCAGCGTACATGCACATAAGGATCTGATGAAGTAACGACATTAGAAGCAATTGAGTTTGCCGTGTTCTGAATGTAGCCCGGTGGGATTATCATAGTGACCCGGCTGTTCACGCATCCCCACATTCATCAGGATTCGAGCGGTCCCCATACAGCAACCAACAGATGACTCCTTATCTGTTTAATTTGTCGCATGACCCCTGAGAATTTAGCCAATTTCGAGGGAGCTCCCGAGCGTCCCAGAAGAGACGCAGCGAGCCGAGAATCCCAATTGAAATGCCAAGTTCATCATTGGTTTCTCTTTTGGCCTGAAATGTAAACGTTAAGACTGTTTTTTTTCTTCTTTTTGCAGTGTCACCAAACAGATTGTTTGCTCTTGAAGCAAAGTCTTCATTCTGTGCAATCGGAAGTGGTTTCAAACGTGAAGAAAAAAATCAATTCCTGAGAAAAAAAGGGTGAGTTTGTGCAACCAAGGAGTAGCTTGCGAGTGTGTTTGTAAAAAAAAAAAAAGGAGTTGCATCGTGTGACAACAATCATCCTAAAGCGGCCACTGTTTATTGTTCCCATGAGATGCCGGAGATGGCGAGGAACACGAGCGGTTTGGCCACAAACTGTTCGAGCTTCTCATTGTTGAGACGAGAGAGTGAATGACGGGGATTAATGTCCGGGTCTTTTCAGGAATAAACGAAGATGATACTTACGACGATTGTGCTCGAGAAAAGCTGCAGGATCCCGTACGTTGATCCTGTGAGAGCAAAGGTTTCGTTTCAGTTCATGTTACAAACGTAAAAGACCGCCGAGCTCCTGAGTTGATGCTCCTGTGGCTTGAAAGAAGCTGCTTTTCTTTAAATTTATTGAAAATATTGTTTCTGCTTCAACCTTTGGTCTAGGAATGATAATATGTTAAGAAAAACAGCCAAATAGAGGAAACTCAATTTTAGAATCTATTCAAAGATGAAGAAAAACTAATCAACAGATTAAGATTTCTGGATTCGTTGCATCAGTGCTTCCTCCCATCAGCAGAAAGTGAAAAAATACATCTAGACAATTTTTAAATACAGTAGAGATCTGTTTCCAACTGACTTCTTGTGTTTGTTTCTTGGTATTTACTCAGTACAAAACAAACCACTCATGACAGATCCATCGCACACATCCGGGAACTCGTTTTTCCGCCTATCACAGCAAAACAAACAGATGTTTTTTCAGACCAACTGGATTTCTAAGAATCACTCCATAAAAAACTGATTCACAGAAAGCTTTTGGTTTTTCTTATCTGATGGAAATAAAGAGTCATGAGCATCTCCAGGCTTCTGACAACGTTACATGACAGCAGGGGGGAGATAAGCTGGATCTGTGTTGACTCTGAGGGACAGTGATCGGTAGTTGATTGCACGAGATGACCGAGCTGAATGGACACGACTTACCCACAATACCAGCCACGGTGGGACTCGCCCCGAGGGCCTTTACATGGTGGCTGAGCAGCGGGATGATCATGCTCACCCCAAACAAGTCCTAAAGAAAACAGGAGAGGCGAATCAAACGACGGGGGGGCCGAAGCCGGTGTCCTGTGCTCAGCACAAACAGGAACACAACGCTGCTCCTTGACCTGTTTGTGCACATTGCTGAGACGAGCTCTTGCCAAAGACTTGATTGAAGCCACACAGCCGCTCATACAGTGTTCTGACACAACCCATTAGAGGAACTGCTTCAGCTGCACACACATTCATGTCCCAGCAGCGTCTGCTGCTTTCTCTCTCCTACAAGAACGCCAGCTGATTGGATTCTCTTGATCCGGCACAAAAATTAATTGAATACTTGGCTGAAGCAACAGAAAAACTGCGAGTCAGCTTTTTTGAATGGCACTTTCATTTGGATTACCAACAGCTTTTCTTTGGGTATTTTCATAACAAAAGCCTTTTTCACATCCTTGAACTGAATTAAACCAACAATTCAACCATGTCTTACAGTGACATTTGGAAGTTTTGCAGGTTTAATTCATTATATTTTCCACCAAGTATTAATGTAGTTTAAATGGGAAAAAACCCTTTTCTTGAGTTTACTTTGGCCTTGAACTTACACACTGTCTGATGTGCCAGTCATAGTTTTATAATCCATTGTGTGTGATTTCTGCAGATTTTGCTGTTCTAACCGGAGTCAATTAACATTTACTGGTTTGAAACTTGCATTAAATAATCTACAATTACACTGGATTGGTTGGTTCTTCCCTTCAGGTAATTGCAACACGTGTTAGTGTGAGTGTTGACGTTCACCAAGGTTAATAACAGTATTTATTTACGTTTTATTCGTCGGATTTTTTGGTCTCATTGAAGTTTCACAGCTGAGAGAACTTGGCAGTAAAAATCAAGCAAACCTCGAAGGTTGTTGTAAAGCAGCTGTGATGACTATGAATGGAAGTAAAAGTGACGATAACGTCTTTTAGCACATATCAGGGTGATGACCGCGGGACCACCGCAACGACCCTCTGCGGCTCACCCGGTCACCGGCGGCGGCTCTCCGTCTGTCACTCACCATGAAGCCCACCACGTAGATGCATCGTATGATCCTCGTCCGGCCGCGGGGTCTCAGGTATAAAGTGCTACATTTGTGGTTGTTCATCCTCCCGCTGGTGCCGCACGGATTCAGTCCGAGCGGAAGCGCTCAGCGGCTCTACTGTAAATGATCCAAACGGGGGTCAAGAAACCATAACACGGCAGTGGTCTCAGACAGGTGGAGACCACTGTAAACTTTGTTTTAAAATGCACTCAAAACATTAAATATGCAAAATTACAATGTAAAAAAGCTAAATAAATTTTGAATTTGTGCTCAATTACGAAAGAACTTCTGTTTAATGTGATTTATTGAGCGTTAAGCACCGTGCTGCTCAGCTGGACACCCCTCTAACTTCGCGCGGATGGTAGTGTCCATGACGTCACAGACTTGAGCGACTCTACTTCAAAAACACAATGTCAAAAATAATCAGTTTTGGAAGCTGAAAACCGAAAAATAAATAATTTTTTCTTGTTAATATTTAGTTGCTCTTGTATATAATTTATTTGGGGAATTTATGTGATAATAGGAAGACTTTTTCAGTCCTTTCTTATATTAATAGATAAAAAAAGGTGCAATTATTTTGTCTTGATAATGTTTTTAGTCTCCTAATTTTTGTATTATTCAAATAGGGTGACAAATAATTGTAGGCATTTTTTGTTGTTTTCCCCATATGAACGTTAAAAATTTGACTGGTTGTTTTTCTGCCACCTGCTGGCGAATCATCAGCATTGCAAAAGGCACAATCCAGCAGACCTGCCGTGGATTGCACCCCTTATATATTGAATTATCGTCCCAAGGTGAAAATTCAATTAAAACTAATTGCTAACGCCGAAAAAAGCATGTTTGATGTACAAACAGTAATTGCACACACATATCATTAACCAGGCACACTGGTAGTAGGTGTGTGTGTTAAGTGAGAGTGTGTGAGGGTGTCCGGGGTCGCACGAGTGTGTAAATTAGTGAGCGTCCACATCATGGTTCACCGCTAAATGTTCCTCTGATATGCTAAAACACCAAAATTTGCTCTCAACTCAGTTTGACACAGATTCACCACAAAACTTGATTTTCCACATTTATTTTAAAAGCAAAATCACAAAACAGAATCATCAATTTTTTTTTTGACAATTTAATAATTATATTTTCATAGAACACCAGAAGTAGTTCATATGTTCCCTGAATGTGTCTAATTGATGTCTAATGAAGCTTAAAGTGCCTCAGAAGTTACTGGAAATGCGGCTCAGCATCACTCATTTACAGGAAATGAAATCAGCTGTGTGCCGTGCTGCTGGGGCAAAGGTTTGGTGGAGGCAGTTGCGGGACACTTTACCCCCCTGCTGTCCTTTCAGTCTCACCCTGCCCTGGCATTCCCGCGCCGGCGCGGGGGAGGGGGCGGGGTGTCCAGTTGCCGCCGGTTATTTCTGCGTCCGCCTCCTCCCTTCACACCGGGCGGCGGAGCAGCCGCCTCACATCACACACCCAAAATAGCCTACGGGGGGGTTTAAAAAAAAGAAAAAGAAAGAAAAGAGGGCTGGGCCGCCTGTAAGACCCCCCTCAGAGGGGAGGGGGTCCAAAGGAGTCATGTGGACAACTTTGTCCTCCCATAACACAGCGAGAGAGAGAGAGAGAGAGAGAGAGAGAGAGAGAGAGAGAGAGAGAGAGAGAGAGAGAGAGAGAGAGAGACCCGAGTCCAGATTCAGTAACCCGACAATCTCCAATCTCAATTGGATATATCAGATATTTCATCCCAGCCGGTGCGTGATTACAGCGGGGAAGCAGGAACAGGCTGTCTCGGGTCCTCACATGTCCTTACTGTAGTTGGAGGGGGACATTCAGACTGAGTGTGTGGACATCCAGGAGCTGCTCGGGCGCGGAACCATGAAGCTGAGCGTGGCTCTGTTTTTCGCCGGGCTCTTCGGAGCTCTGGCGGCCGTGTTCATCCTCCTCTCGTTCGGGACTGACTACTGGCTGCTGGCCTCGGAGGGCTGCCCCCCGGACCCCGAGGGCGTTGCCACCGTGGAGGTGAGGCAACAGTTGGGTCTGTCCTGTCCATTTATCACTGGCGTGAAAGATCCACAACAAATGGAAAAAAAGAAGTGAACGAGTGTTTTTTGTGTGTGTGCTCTAAAACATAAACGTCATTTGCACGTTTTTTTTCCCACTTGCATTCCCATAACAATGACACGCATGATCACTGGGGGATCAAAATGGCCAGCAAAAATAGCAGCGTAACTGTGATCAGTTGCTTCTATCAGTCTGTCAGTGCATGAAGCACGGAGTGCAGGGGTCCCTGCAGGACCCCTTCATGCAATCAGACACCGTTTAATGGAGCGTGTGTGCAGCTATGCGGCGATCGAGAGCTCGTTGGTACCATGTGACCCTCATGTCAGGAATACAAATACCAGTAGTCTCAAGGGTATGATGCCATATTAAATATCACCTACTAGAACATACTTAGGTGTGGGGAGTGGGGGAGTGATACCGAGGTGAAGATACCATCACACCACAATAAAACCAGAGTATTACTACGTTTATATTTGTAAGGCTGTGTCAGCGGTGTCTTATCACTTATAAAGCCCGACTTTTTATATGGTATCCTATGAAAAAAAGTCAGTATCAGTGTAGAAGTACATCAGTTTTCAGATCTTGCAGTTGCACAAATCAATTCATGCAAACTAATTCAAACCATTTGTTTAGGCCTCAAATGTGGAGCACGTGGAGCAGATTTGTGTTGACCTGCAGAAACAAGTGATCTGGCAATTTGACACGCAGTTTATTTCACTCTTTAGGTTATTTATTCAACAGGCGAGACGAATTAGCATCACTGTAATTGTGTCAGCCAGCAGGCCGAGGTTGTTTTTTTATCTTTATTCCCGTGACGGATATCAGGTTTTTCCCTGAGACGAGAAAATGAAATTCGAATCACAACTTATTGAGGTCATCTTCAGTCATCCTCACATAAAGATTATAATATCATGAATGGAAATATGATACGACGACTGATAAAAACAGGAATTTAAGACTTCCTGAAAAATCAAATTGACTGTATAAACCAGCAAAGACCTCCATGGGAGTGTTGATAATGATCCTGTGTGCCCTGGAAAGGATCTAAAAGAGGTTTAATGAAGGTTCGGGTTGACTAGACGTCCTTCACCTCTTGCTTCTCTTTTCATCATGGGGTCTTTTATGCGTGACACAGAGAGCTATTTAGGACATCTGTGTTTTCCGCACATAAAAATAGTGACCACCAGTGAAGATTGTCTCCTGAACGGCCACATACCTGGCCTGCAGGCTCCCTTCACACCAAACCAGACCATCCTGGAGGTCAGGAGCGCCCGCTTAGCCCGACCTTTGACCCGACCGAGCAGCTGCTCTCTGACACCGAGGCAGCGCAACGCTACACCTGCCTCGCATCGTCTCCAAAACGGACTCCGACTGCATCAGCCGATGGCGTGCGGCCCGTTATTAACGACTCTCAGCGTGTGAACTTTTTACCATTCGTGCCTTCTGATGTCTGAGAGATTGTTGTGGTTTCCTGTGGTTATTTCAGCGTGGAGACGCGGCGATCCAGCAGGACGTTCCCACCAACACTTTGTACCACGAGGGCTTTTTCTGGAGGTGCTCATTTGAAAAGGACATGACAGACGAAAACCTGCTGTGGAAGCTCTGGTTCAGTGAGTGAGACACGGCCGTGACCTGACGTCACCCTGCAAGTTCATGCTCTGAATGACACAATTTTTGAATACTACTTTGATTTACACAAAGAATTGTTGCCTAAATTGACTAAATTTTGGTTTGTGTATATTCACATAGACCCTTAATGTCAAATCTTTAAAAATGCCAACATTTAACATGTTTTCTCTATTTATATTCATTACTTTTAGTGCAATCCTCTTTGAAATACTCACAAATCACGAGAACACCTCATGTATTATGATGCTTTTTTATCACCATTTTCTTGTTGAAATCAGTGTCCGATCCTGTTTCGAAGCAGATAAAATCGCTCCTTTGAAGTTCTTGCGCAGTGCGAGAGAGTTCAAGCATTTCCAGAAATCCAAACAGAAGAATTTCACCAAAATTAGATTCGGGTACAGTTTTATTTTTTGCCCTCTAATCTCGTTAGTTGGTGCAGGAAAATCTCTGTGCTGCTGCTGCTGACGGCGGCGGCGGCAGTGCTGCGATTGATGAATATCAGCGTCTGATTTGCTGCGGTTCTGTCCAATAAAACCCGGCGACGCCGTAATGGCAGAAAACGCCTCGCATGTGACGGTTGCAGGGCCGAGGCCATGTGATATTATTCCGGTTGTTCGTCAGGTGATTGTGTGTCGTCTGTTTTCTGATGGCGACTTTGAATGGTGGGTCATTGTCAGGAGGAGCCCCTCCAGAAACGGGACGACCTTGTGAGGGTCTGTGGAATTTCACATGTTGGAAGGAAAACGAGGGAGAGAAAAGCGCAGAAGGGAGGGACGGGGGGAGGGGGGGGGCATAAATATAAACAAGCCCTGTAAACATGAGAGGAAAAACTGCACAGTTGTCATATTGTGAAGTCATCCCTTCGGGGAAAGCACTTCTCAGTATTTAACCTGATGGTAGTTAAAGTTTAGTACACACTGGGAGCGGTGGGCTGCTGCGGTGCAACGCCTGTGGTGCAGCAGATTAGGGGCTTTGCTCAAGGGCCCACAGCGGCGCTGAAAGGCGGTGGGCTTCACTTTGGCCACCCCGACCTCCGGCAAGTTCAGGAACTTGAACATCCGGTTCACAAATGGCGAGACCACCACTGCCCCCCAGTTCTGTCACAGAGAAATTGCAAGAAAAGAATGGAGATATTCATATTTTTTTCATCACAGCAGATGTTTTTTTCCTCTTCTCTTATTCAGAGACTTTTGATGAATGATTTCATGTTTTTCTCTCCCTGCAGCAAACCAGCCTCACTCTAAAGTGTGCGTTCCCGCCTACCTCTTCCCGTTTCCTGTGTCTCAAACCCACAACGGCACCGATTACGGAACCGCCATGAGTGAGTATTTGGTCCTGCAGAAATGTTCCAACACGGTTCCGACGGATTTGTCGGTCAGCCGGTTGACGCGTCCGTTGTTTCAGTCTACAGAAGCTTCTGGAGCGTCTTCATGCTCATTGGCGTGGCGGCCGTGGCGCTCGGTGGCTTCTTCATCATCTGCGCTGCGCCCTTTGCCAGCCACTGCTTGTATAAAGCCGGCGGCGGCCTCTTCCTGACATCTGGTGAGTTACGAGTCGATTCGATTCAGGCTGAACTTTTTCAAATCATTTATTTCTTCTACATATCGAACTATTTAAAAGAGTTGTTTAAAGGCCTTTCATGAAAGTTTAAAAGCATCAAAATCAACATTTTTCTTTGGAACATTTCATGATAAAGTTAAAAGAAGTACAAAAATACTCAATTTAATTGGACTTAAAGTATGTCTGGACTTCTCCTCATGAATTATAGTAATAACTTTGTCCTGTAGAAATTGCTTTAATTCATCTAATTTTTCTTAAAGAGGCACAATGTAGGTTTTTACTGAAAGAATATCTTTACAATGGCCTTTTTATTTGACCCTTAACGACTGAAGCATCGTTTGATGAGCAGACTGACACCTCAGTTGTTCAGCACCGATACACCTTTAAGCCTGTAGCCTATTTTCTAAAATTTACTTCGGGTCCAAAATTCCCGCGGTGGCTCTGCGGATGTGACGTCAAGCGCGTTCACGTTAGCAGACGTCACATCTGCTTAGCGTAGCAAACAGTCGAAGCGCTACATCGAAGATGGAGTTAGTGGATACTCGGAAGCGACCATCCAGCTCAACTCGTACAGCAATGGCAACTCCACGCACGGCGAAAAAAGTTTAAAAAAAAAAAAAACAAAACAAAAAAAACAAAAACCGTGTCGAGTGCCGTTAAAAAAAAAAATCAAAGCTTGAGAGCGAGCGGCGCCGGGCAGACAGGTGTCAACATCCGACACACATTTGAGTCTTGGAAGGAGCTCGAAGTAGCGCTGGGGATAAAACGGGACCCTGAAATGGCTTTCTTTCAACTGAAAGGTACGAAAAGATAACACCGACTATTGAAAATGGCCTTGTGTTGTTCTCAATTCACAACACGACACGGTAGAACTTGTCTGTTTACGTTCTGACTTATTAAAGATACGAACTCTGATGGTCTGCTCTATTCATCCGAGGCCAATTTAGTTATTTTTCTTGAGTGTCAAATATATTGTGGACAACCTAGTTTCTCAAACAATAAATGTAAAAAAAACCAAAAAACCCCCCAATTTTCTTACCTCTGTGAGCATCGTTCCCGTGAATCAACACGTCTTCGTCGGAGATTATTTCTGTTCTGAAGCGTGCTCTTACGAGCGTGCTGCAGTCCTGTGTTTTGACCACAGGTGGCAGTGTGGCCGTGTTATTAGAAAACTCCATATTGCCTCATTAAACTTTGAAATTTGTGTTTTCCGAAGGCTTTTATTTTGTAGTGATGGTATGGGTGAACAACAGCAGGCAGTCTGCCTCATGTGTGGATCAGCTTCATATTCAGGAAAAAGTTTTGTGACCTGAGATGTTTTTTTCCCAAAGATGAATTTTAGTTTTTCAAAACATAAATAAGACGTTATTGCACTGCATAAAATGAAGTCAGTAAAGCTCTGCAAAACGACAGCACTCGGAGTGCAACGATCTGCTGAATGAGCAACTTTTGACACTTTTGACTTTCGTAATCATCTGTGTGTGCTCGCATGTTCTCAGACAGATTTAAACACTTTGTGATGTGACTAAAAGTCAGTTTTGTTGCTCCAGCTTCTCGTAAAACACCGACTGAATTAACTTGTCACTGCGTCTCTGTAACTGCTCTCTGTTTCCCCCTCAGGTCTCTTCCTGCTGTGCGTGGTGGTCATGTACGTCCTATGGCTGCAGGTGCTGGACGTGGTGGAGGTCTACGTGGACTACCAGCGCACCACGCTGTGTCCCAGCTTCCAGCTGTCCTTCAGCTACGGCCTGTCCTTCATGTTCGCCCCCGTCGGCATCTTCTTCTGCCTCCTCGCCGGCCTCCTCTTCCTCCTGATTGGCCGGACCATCCAGGTTCACCACAACTGATCCCACTGAACCACAGCAGGTGAGCGGTTCGGGTTTGAGAGGGAGCAGACTTTCACTTTTTTTTGGCATTGCCACGAATTTTCCTGCCGTCCGACGACAGAACTGCAGATTCTGTTTGGCAGCTTCTGTGGTGAGAAATGATCTGACGAAACTTGAACAGTTTTCGTTCGAAAAATGAAATCACGCCATTAAAAAAACAACAAGATTTTATACGTCTGAACCTGTGGTGCACATTTTTATCTGAGTCCATTCTGTTGGAGGATTTGAGTGAGTTTTGATTAATTTAAGCTCATTCTTACCAGAAATCAAATGCTGAAGCCAAATGTTACGAACTGAAGCAAATTTAGTTTTGCTCTGAAGTCCCATCACAACAATATGAGTGAACAGCTGATAAAATCAATATTTTCTTGTGTATAGTTTCTTTTTTTTATCCAAGAAATAAACCGCAAAACGCAAAGTTTCCATGGCAACGTGAGAAGGTTTATATTCCCTGAGACACGAGTCGTAGCAGAAGCAGGAGCCACTGATGCTGTTTGGTTGAAATTTGTGCAGTAAAACGAAAAGTAAGAAGTACTTTTGACAGCTGGACGGCATTTTTACAGTATTCAGTTATAAACTGTATCTTCTCTGTGTGCCTTATGGATGGAGTTTTATGTTTTGTTCTCAATAATGTAGCTCTGAGGAACTGAGGTATTTCAAAAACAATTACAGTGTTACATATTATTCAACTTGTGTCGTATTTAAGACGAAGAAACGAAACAGAAATGATGTTGTGCTGTTTTACTATTTATGTACCAGGCCTGAAAATGTTCACTTTGTTAGTTGTATTGTTGCTGTGTGAGTGGATCCGTGGTTGAGTGAGTCAAAGTTTGTTTATTTGGTTAGATTTTTGTTTGTGTTTATGCTCAGTCGTGCCCGTTTGAAGGAGCAAAGTGAGAATGTGAAATGCTGAAATGTCCGAATTACAGATTGTTTTGTGATCTGTTTGCAAATAAACTGTTGGGGTGAAGGAATAATTGTCCAAAATAAACCTGATTTGTGGTGAGATCTGCGCTCTTGAACCCGGTTTTTAACGGCACTGAAGAAAATGATGTCAGTGGAAACTGAAATTGTCATTTAGTTGTGCATAAAATAACAGATATTGGAAGCTTCTGAAAAAACAAGCATCAAGATCACATATAAAGTGATCTGTCTTCCTTGTTATTTGAATTTGATCACTTGTCCCTGGTCAGAGCATTTCGGTGCAGAGTTTGCATGTTCTCCCGCTGCACGTTCGTGGACTAATTACTGACTCCAGATCTGCTGGGAGCTGCTGCGTCCCGACGCCCTTGATCCGGATGAAGCGTTTGCGGAGATGAAAGCGTGCAGACCGAACGCCCGGAAAGACGGCGGGAGCCCCCGAGCGGGCTGCCACACGAGGGCACTGCTGCCTCGCTCCATTTCCACATCAGCTCACACCCTGAGAGGCAGAAATCCCATTTTGCTTATCTTGAGTCTATGTGGAGTGTATGTGGCGTTATGCATTTAATCACAACTTCAGAGGTAGGATCTGTAGATGAAAGAATTCGCACCTTGGCTGACAGACGGATGGTAATTTCACTCATGAATGGAGCATTTGATCAGGATCTGAATGGACTCCTGTGTTGATTCTCACGTGTCTGCATCAACTCTGGGCCTTTCAAGATTTATAATGTACTTATCATACATAGGGAAATGCATCTGTGGTTTGCCTCCGAATACTGGAGGGAGTGACACAATGTACGGCATTGATTACTTCCTGAGATTGACTCGGCCTCGGCGGGAGGACTCTAATGATGGAGACTCGCCCGTGGGGGGGGGGGGGGGGGGGGGGGGGGGG